>RXPK01000321.1:0-448359 GCA_004143645.1 Protaetia brevitarsis | reverse complement strand
CTCGTGTTTGTAAATAATTGTCAGCGGCCTGCAATAGAGCACTTTCCTCTCTTGGTTTGAAATATACTATTGTTCATCATATCGTTTAGTGGGAGTAGGGCTACAAGCGTGCATGTGGATTAGATTGCGATTATCACCGCAGTACTGTTAGCTGCATATATTTTGAAGTCAAGGATTTGTATACCGTTTTTAGTTTTGCTTTTTTAGGATTTGTTCTTTGATGTACTATCGTCTTTGTTCACAGCTTTGTATAGCTTTTTCATTTACATTAACTCTAGTTTGTTTATTGGTTTATTTACCACGATAATTTAGAAAAACATATCATGATTGATGCATATTATTCTAGTATTAATGCTGACGATGACGCTAAATAATAAAATAAAAAAGTGATAAAATAATAATAATTGAATAAAATTTTAAAATAAATCGACGTAAAGGAGATTATAATCTCCCTTACTGTCCTATTCAAAGTCTGGTGCTATTTTTTTTGAAGGTCCTTAATTCCGTCCGCTATTAATGGATGGAACTACAAACGAAATACTAACATTACCCACGAAAAAAAGTTCATTTTTCAAAATTCGGGTGCCAGATTTACATAGCTAACTCGCTAGGCATGCAAAACTTATTTTCTTGTCTACTCTACTGATAACCAAGGAAACGAAAACTAACGAATCATATTGTGACGTTTTTCTATTATAAAAAAAACGTTGTCGGGGTTTAAAATTTGATTTATTTACACACTTAAGGACTAGTTAAAATCTATTAATCAAGATCAAATAAGTACTACGAATTAAATTACTCACTAATTACTATTAAAAACGCTTATTAATTATTAATCACTTAATTACTAATGTCTCAATTTATATAAACGATTTATTTGCACCGATATTTATTTCTCGCGTACTAATTCGCTCGTATTTATCTCCACTCGCTATCCGCTTATCCGCACTATTCAACTCGTATCGACTGACTGACTCCGGCCAATAGCGTCACCTTATTTTGTATTTCCTGAAATTTCTAGTGCGTGCTTCGAAATTGAGAAGAAAACAATCACGAATCTTCGACCGGTACTGCTCTCTGTCGTTCCTCTTTCGAACCTCGTACGTAGTTCCTTGTTCCGCTACGCGAGCGCCATCCAGGAGCGCCTAACGAAACCACCAGTTTAAAAATTGACACTCGTTACAATATGTTGTCGGTGTGCGTCCTATTTAAAATTTTAATTTGACCATATTTCCGCTAAGACCGGAAGTGACAAAAATGTATAAGATGGGTTAAATAATTGAAGATGCTAGTTGATGAAGGTGCTATGTCACATTTTAAAAACTGTCTTTTTTGCATGAATCAAAGTATTTTATATCCATCTTTCACATAGCACCATCGAAAATTCCAGAAATTCAAAAACACTCGAGTCTTGTGAATGTATGAAGAAGCTATGTTACACTACTTTTGAAAAAAATTACATAAAAAACTTTTAATTTCTGGAAAAAGTTTGTTTGTTAACATACGATAACACCTTCAATCACTCGTGTCTTTCAATTGAAAAATTGACGTACCTAAATAATACATTTCGATTTTTATAAAAAAAAAAAAATTGCATATAAAAAAGGACAGGGACTTATGAACTGAGACACCCGGTATGTTATCGCAGAAAAATACATAAAATCTACGACTTAAGTACTTAAAACTAATGATGGAGAAACTATTTTTCCCCCTTTATTATTACGTTCGTCACAGCAAATTAATCTTTCGATTTAGGTATTATATCGACGTCGCGAGATAGCGGGAAGTCGGAAGAGAAGGGACTACTCCCGATGCGTTTGGCTTTCAATAAAAGTTCTCTGGCGCGCTAATCCTTTTAGCCGCGCCGAATTAATTCCGGGGGATCGGTGTGCAGGGTCGGCGTCATCAGAACTAAATTTACGACTCTCTTCTCCGATTCACCCCCCGTTTCGTAGCTGGATTTCTCGGCCTCGATCAAAACAAAGGGAAAGCGCATAATATCTATTATCGTAGCGCCGCAGCGGATCGTGTCATCGTGTGATATATATCGCGTGCGATATCAAAAAACGGATTATATAGAGAGAGAGAAACGTGCGCGTGCCTCCCACGCCACCACACACGCTCATTATATTAATGTCCGTGAACGCTGACAATAGCATTTATTTACGATAAAATCTGCCGGGTATAAAATAAAGATGGCTATCTTTTCTTTGTGAAATCGGCGCGCGGTTTCGGTATAGGTCCAAATGAGGATTGTATGTGGAACCGCAATAGATCTGAGTACGTATGCTGTGTACTGATGGTACCAGCTAAATGCAAAATGAAAGAAAAAAATGAAAATTTAAATTTACTAGCTCTGCGGATAAAAATAAAGGGCGCAAAAGAAGACTATTTATCTCAGGGTTACTCTCACAATTAAACTAATTATGAAAAGTAAAATGTGGGCGTTTGAAAAATTTGACTTTCTTTAATTACTTCAAAAATTGATATGGTTGATTCAAAATTAAAAGAACAGAAATTTAGAATGACGTTAATAACAATTATAATTTTATTATAAAAAAAAAAAACATTTAGATACAAATTTGCAGAAAATAAAACCATAGACTGAGAGTCCTGGCCGAAAACAAAAAACTGCATGAATCTAATTTACTAAAGGACAATGCAAATCCTTTAAACAAACAAAAGATAAATTTTGTTCTAGAAGAAAATCCTTTTTTCACAAAAATCCACGTGGTCTCAAAATTAAAACACACTAATTTAAATTTCAGCGTGGACAAAACAAGTAAATTTACAAAAATGAAATTTAATTACAAGCACAATGCTTCTTTTCACCTAACCCGAGGTGATTAACTATTAAATACAAATCAGTAAACTAGAAAACGGAAAAATTAAACTCTTTAAACTAAAAAAATAATACCTTCTAGGACAAATATGATAAAAGATCTTACATCTAAATTGTGCACACAATAATATAATGCCAATTATTATTAAACGAGTTCCTTGAAGGATGATAAAATATACAAATTAAACGAACAAAGCTTTAAGATTAAACGAAATTACCAAAAAATGGCAGCAAAGAAAATAAAATAACAATCTACTTACACGCTGTCGTTCAAGTAACTGCCCTTCAGGGGCCCGAACATCGCATACATATAACAAACAGATTCGTGCCAAAGCAGCGCATAAATGCAAAGATCATAGAAGAAGAATTCTTCTAGGAAGGACACAAACTACATGATCAAATAAAAATATATTACAGAGTGAAAATACTTTAAACCAACTGAACATTTAAATAAATAAATTAAACAATCAAATCAATTAGCAAAATCTTAAAAATAAAATATTAATCTCTGAGAGAATTTTCCCGACACACTGACAAAGACCAATCTCAATGAATAAAAAAAAAACACTGAATTTACAAACCCCGGGGTGCCAAACCACAGCAGTATGTATGTACCGAGAAGTTATTTAAATTGTCGTCGACGTGATAAGCTCTGTGGCCAATTAGTTTTTAGAGTGAGAGTTAGCTCTTACAACGATTTTATTAAAGCCAATAAATGTCATATTTTTCATTCAACGAGGGAGCTTACTTTTTATGTTTTGACCGATCTCGCATCGGTGTTATTATACTGGGAATCGATAAATCTTCCTTTTGTTTGCCGCTGCGTGACAGTTCGCCTTGTTCAATCTGAATGAAACGTGTATTAAATCATTCCTTGCTTTTAAGATCAAAATATCCATTCTCTTTGCTCATTTTTTTTTCTGCTCCTTGTATTGATTATTTCTACTCTCGTACATTTGATAATGTCTTTTAACTTAGACTGTCTTGTGCGTGTCACTAATATACTGATAGAAAATTTCAGGGAAATACTTTCGCTCTTAGAAAGTTGATCTTTCATATCTCATTTCAGGTAAGGTACACCGTTTGTGGAAGAAGGTTTTGTGTTTAAAGATGTTCAGAGAAGAATATTTGTAAATATACAGTGACCGGCAGAAAGTTCGCAGCATATGGGAAATTTTTTTGAAATCTTTTTTCTTATAAATTAGGTACCTCTGCAACTAAAATAACACTTATCAAATCTATACGAAAATTAATTGTATACGAAGGAAGGTCAAAAACATGATTTGAGTTTCTTTTATTAATAAATGTTGTTACAAATTCAATGCTATATCCAAATATATGAAGTTTCGCTTAATTTTAGCAAAAAATAACATTTAATCGTTTTTTCGGAATTCCCTGTATACCAGATTGATCGAGATCAATCTATTCTATGTATACTGGTTAAACTTTTTGACTAAAGATTTTTGTTGCTACATCATTAGGTTTAATCTTAGCTTGCAAAGATTGCACGCTTTTTTTACAGTAAGAAACTGTAATAGATCTAATATCGGTGGTATGTACAGTTAAAACACTCGAATTTCGCATCCTCGACTAGCTTAAGTGGGAACGCACTCGTCCGGCAAACGATGAGATGCAGGTTCGAATCCTGCGTAAAGAGAAAAAAAAATCTTGGAAAAATTCGTCCTAAATTATTACAGTTAAAAGCAGAATTTCATTAACCATTGTTTAACTTGAATTAACTAATTTTTTTATATAAGGTATGTTTATATATGTCATTTACCGGTAAAAGACGGGGTACGTCATTACTTTCAAATTGGGCCATGCAATACCATATTATTAAAATAACCACTAACATTAACTTATTCATGGTCAATCAAAGATACTATGTTGGTGCCGAC
Organism: Protaetia brevitarsis; assembly: GCA_004143645.1. Classification (NCBI taxonomy): domain Eukaryota; kingdom Metazoa; phylum Arthropoda; class Insecta; order Coleoptera; family Scarabaeidae; genus Protaetia; species Protaetia brevitarsis. The sequence goes on along the minus strand of RXPK01000321.1, from coordinate 443,619 downwards.
TGCTTTTTAAATTGCAGCTTGTCACATCTTCCCAATGTATTCCACCAATTTAGTTATTGCTGTCAACTGTCAAAGAGTTATATTCTGCCATTTGCAGTAAATGTGGGAATTTGCGTTTATACTTGGTATATATTTATTTAAAATAAATAGTTATTACAACTAACCATACCAAACCATTGTATAAACATCGAAGAGTTAATAGTTTCGTTAGTCGTGTATTTCGACGCAGTACGCGGGAACAACGGGCCATTACTCCCGTTGACTTTCGCGCGAGGACTATAAAATCCATATATTTTTAATGTCATATTCTTTACAGTATTTCGTTTTAGAGAATAACGAGCACTCTAAACATTCATGTTGCAAACATAAGCCACAATTTCATTCATGAGTAAACGAGGAATTACATCCACTAACCCAAACGAAAGTGCATACGAAAAAATGTTGTAAAATTGATTATTTCTACTCATTGTCAATGTGCTATTGGAAACACAATTTAGGACATGTACGAAAACAGTGAGTATATACAAATATTGTTTACAGAAGTGGTTCTTTCACGTACATTTTTCAGACTAACATAACGCGCATTAAACATTTTGAACAGTGCTTTTGAAAGCAAAAGACATTTTCTAAATGAAACACATTGTTGTGGTAGATATTATTTGTTCTCAAAGAAAAGGAAGTTTGTTATGAAACGATGGATGAAATGTGGCAGATCGGAGGATGCATACATTGTATAAAGAGGATTGAATTAAATAGTCTGGAATTGACGTACTTGGTGTACAACATATTGGAAACAAATTCAGAAGTAGTAATCAGAGAGATTGGTTTGGATAGAGAAGAAACTTGCATACTAATCGTTACTGTGAATACTTTAAGCGATAATGGTCCCGATTAAATTTATTGTACTCACTTGTGCTTTTTTGTTATTTTTTTCGACTGCTATCATGATTAACATACTTTAAATCCAGATTTTCGAAAAGAATCATCACTAATATTAACGGTAAATGTTATTTTTAAGAGTTTGTTTATTCACCTGTCAAAAGTGTTTGACAGTTAAATAATCTAACGATTTGTTTACGTTTTGACCAACAGAAAATTTGCAACACGGTCGTGATGTCATAGCGAACTGACTCACGTAGTACCTCGTCTGTTATAATAAATGAACTATGCTAAAAGTCTTATTGAAAAAGTTGTCCATTATTTTGAAGACACAGTCGAAGCTGACAGCTATCATAATTTGAAGTACAATTGAAAAGTAGCCCAGTATTGCCTATCTTACTAAAGAATTTGTTTAAAAAACAGCTTAATGAGGGAAGTATTTGAACGCATGGTCTATACGAAATTCGAAATTTGGTACTTGTATATTGCTTAAGGTAAGTAAGTAATGATAGATTGTCTATCTACTGAAATGTCTACATTTTATGGTACCTATTGGAGATAATTATGTTCTAAAACGTAAATCTTAAGATTTACCTGATATTCTGCTTAACATCCTATAACTATACTTTTATACAACATAGCTTCTAAGAAAATTATTTTTGCAAGATTGAATATCTAAGCGATAATAGCGAAAGAACTCAAGTTAAACAACACTACCATGGATTATACCGTTCAAAAATACCAAGAAATTCGCAGTTTCAGGATAATAAAGCACACAGCGAGAGACAAGATCGATTACTTCTGCTGAAAATCGTGCGAGAGTCGTTATTAGCAATAGTGGTTATTAGCACCGATTAATCGATGAAAAACGGATACAGAAATTAGTGCTGAAATCAATGCAGGAAACATCAAATTAATGTTGGAAAAGAAACTTTCGTTATCATTCACGGTAGATGATCCGCTTCACAATGCGACTTCAAGCAGTCTATTGCATTCATTGCGTGAATTAAGGACTTGTGCATGAAGTAAATCTTTCACATTGCTTTCACGAGAATAAACGTATAGCAACCTGTTTGTATGTAAACAATTTACTATTTATTTCACCGATAAGTTATTATCAATAAGGTATTTGCCCAAACACTAAATTGTAACCTATTATAACAGCCACGCCGCACAGTGGTCCCAAATCCCAAAAAGCTGGCCAAAAATCGAAAAAAAAGTTCCTATGTAGAACTTTTAACTATCGGAATAGGTGTAACTAACAGTACAGTATACACCAACATTAGAGCAAGCCATGTTATTCACACCGTTTGTAAAATTTACTTCCTTTGTAACGGTCGAGCGCATCACTGCTGAAATCATGAAGCACAAGTGTAAGTACGTTTTTCTAAACACGCTAAAAATTTATAGGTTAACATTTTTCAATTCTATAAAATGGATTCTTTTCTTGAGAATGAATACAACAATAATCTGTTGATCAAAAATTAATGTTCACAACATGCTAATAAATCAGTTGTCAATCTTATGACGTGATTTACAAGATTGACTGTAGAGAAGTCGTCAGAAAAAAAGCAAAAGTAAAAAGTCTTGATGGATCTTGCCTTGAAACAAATTCTAGGCTGTTAATTGAATGTTTCTCTAAAACATATCAAGTAGTGGCTGCCCATACGTGCCTCTAAGGTTTTTATGCTAGATTTTGTGAATGATGCCAGAAAAATCAAGTGAAATATTTGTTTGAAGAAAATTTAAAAATATCTACCGGTACAACGAATGATACATCAAAAACAGTATACAGGAATAGACGGCCATATTTGTAGTCATATCTTGTTGCGGTCCTTGCGCTACACGACATACGTATGTGTTAAATTCATGAGACAGTTTTGAAAAAATGGGCACACAATAAATGTAACTTATGAATATAGAAATAATTGGTAATATTTGTGGTAGATTATCTTCCATTTCTGACTATTTCGTGAATATAATGCAATTTCATATTAAGTAAGTCCACATTTTGAACCGCCATTTTGTTTTTCCAAAAATTGCCATCATATTGGTAATCAGCGACTTGAAAAACCCTCATATACCGAGTTTCATGAATATTACATGCAGTTTTGTACTAACAAGGGAACCTCGCGAACTGTAAATCCAGAGTTTAATGAAACTTTGTCAGTTTATAGAATCCATGGAGTGTTACTCAATGACGCTTTCCATTGCTGCGAACTTCAACTTTAGGAATAGGGATAATATAATCTTACATACATCCAAACGCGTTAACTCGAAAACTATCACATATAACCATTTAGCGCCTGGTATAAGTTTATACTGATTTTCGACATACAATGCAGTCACATAACAGTATACAGAGTATCTCCTTAGAATAAGGAAATATGCTAAAATTATAGTTTTGTGGACACCCTGTATAACTTTTTAAATTACCTTTCTATAGACTATTTGATCATAAAAAAAGGCATTATAACCGATTTCTGAAATTCGATAAAATAAGCACAACATACGTCATTCCACGTTTATTGGAACAACCCTGTATATAAAATCTATACCGATCGAAAGGCTACAAACGGTACAAATCCGCCATTGAAACTTTTTTCTATCTTCTTACCGTTTAAAAGTTTATTCAGAAAAAAACCAAATTTGGGCCAAATTGCAAGGGTGAATTGCAAAGTTGAAGTTACCCTAAATTGAAGTTACTCAGCAATGAAAAGCGTCCTTGAGTAACACTCCATGGAATCTACAAACTGACAAAGTTTCATCAAAACCTGCGATTTACAGTTCGCGAGGTCCCTTGTAAGTAGTCCGCCATTTTGGGATCCGCCTTTTGTTTTTTTTTTTATTTTAAAAAAATAGCTTTATATTGGTAATAAGCGACTTGCAAAACCCTCATATACCGAGTTTCGTGAATATAAATGCATTTTATATTAATAAGTCCGACATTTGAATCTGCCATTTTATTTCTTCAAAATTACCATTATATGATAATCAGCGACTTGAAACACCCTCATATACCGAGTTTCATGAATATACATGCAGTTTTGCAGTAAGTAGTCCGCCATTTTGGATCCGCCATTTTGTTTTTTCTAAAAATGCCTTTCATATTGGTGATAACGACTTGCAAAACCCTCATATACTGAGTTTCGCCAAGAATCAAATAATAGCTTCATATTTTGGCCAGCTTTCGGGATTTGGACCACTGGGAGGCCGTAAATGGAGCTACTTGCTCCTGCTTTTCACATCATGAAAGCAACCTTGAGCATTTGTTTCATTCGTTACGTGGCTTGGCAGTGCAATATTTACTCATAGCTATATAAGCGAATGAAACCACGTTCATCGCAACACTACACAACGAATAGATAATTTTTCCATACTCATATTTCAAAATACTTATGTTGGCATTTACTGTCGTTGAAATCGCATGCTTGCAGTATTAAGAAATCTTATTATTGCTATCAGCTTTTGACAGTTTAGGTTATGTTTACATTTACCTTTATTCACTTACCAATAGTATTGTTTGACTGTTATATAACCTAATAGTTTGTTTTTCTATTTCGACAATATATGTGTGTATATCTATATACGAAAATTACGATCTATAAAGTAATTTCTTGTATAGAAGCGAGTAGAAGCCAAATTATGAGCTGCTTAGGCTATCACTGAAATTACTTTAATGTATTTCAAAAAAATAACGATTTACCAATTTAGTTGCACACTTATTAAATATCTTATGACATCACCAGAGCTTACATTTATAAGTGATCCAAACGTAAACTCTCGGCAGTCTCATTGGTTCAAGGCTAAAAGTGTTGTTCATAAAAAAAAATATGTAAATTAGATCTACATATGTTTGATTTGTTGGCCGTAACAATCCTTTTAATTAGACTGAACAAGATTATAGGATCGAAGCAGAGGCTCCACAAACAATTTTCGTATTGCCAGAGAGCGCGAGATAATTAATAGAAGGAAGTTGTAAATCGCGTTATTTAATCAATGTGTCAACAGTTTAGGTTTTAAATAACAAAATAACCTCAATACTTTATCTATACAGAAACAAAATTCTGGTTCAATCAATTAAGAGTTAAGAGTTTAAATAAATTGATATTTCTTTTTGTGTTTCAATATTGCTATGTTTGCATAAAAGTGAACAATGACTATACCGGGTGTCCAGCCTAAGATGCAACGGTCCATAGCTGATTTATTATTGTTTTTTTTTTGGAAAAATGTTTCAAATAAATGTTGCCTCGAATCATATTCTACACATTTTAAAATTATTTCAGTAATGGCGGACTTCCGGTTGTACCGGAAGTGATACTAACTTATTATTTTAAATGAACACCCTGTATATTATTGCACTTTTGGATTCCTTGTTAAATTTAAATAACAATACGTTAGGCATACATTGGAGCTAATTTGAACCGTTTCCGAATTACATGACGTTTTTCGAAAAAAATGACATTTGCGATGTCTGCGGTGTTTGGAAATTTTAAAATGGGTAAAATATGATTCGAGGCAACATTTATTTGAAACATTTTTCCAAAAAAACAATAATAAATCGGCTATGGACCGTTGCATCTTAGGTTGGGCACCCGGTATAATAGTTATTTATGTATTAAGGGTGAAATGAATCTTTATCATTGATGGCAAGTTATACGCCGTAAAACATACATACACAACTATCAATTAAAAATCAGAAACAGTGTTTTTTTTTACTTTAGAAGTTCGAAAAAATCTAATGATGAGATCGGTAGGACACCTGTTTAAAGATAAACAATATAATACATAAATACAATAATGCTATTGCCTTCAATAGCTGCGATGAAAATAATAGTCTTAAAACTCTCTAACAAGTATATTTTGATAAAGGATGAAACTCAGTATACTGGAAACTTAGAATACATATGGGTCATTACATATCAACCGGAACACCTGATGTCTTGATTCTTTTTATATTTTAAATTTGAAGTCTTTGCCTAAAATTAGAAGACCCGTATTTTTTCCTAAAGCTCTACATATCTATTACAAAGATATTTGCGAACAAGATTGCAAATCGATAAAATAATCGCAGAAGTAATATTGTTTGTTATGCATAAATTAAAACATTAAAGCAAATGCATATAAATAATGATGTATTCTAAAGTTCAAACTACACAGTTTCATTTAATAATGCCTAAATTAGATTGTACTTCATTATGACCCCTTTTTCTTCTGTTTAATAAAATAATATCTTTTTTCTTTATGTTTACCGCGAAATAAATTTTGAAAAAATATTATAATATCCTTTAAGCTATGTTCTACAAAATAGAAGCATTTGAAAATGGAGAACCTCACTACTCTGCGTTACATTGTGATATATCGTAATGCAACGTATATGCTGTATGAATTTATTTTTTTTATAGAATACCCGTAGGTTTCTCCATTTTCAAATACTTCTATTCTTGTAGATATAGCCTTAAATAATATTATGATATTTTTTCAAAAAATTGATTTCGCGGTAAACATAAAGAAAAAAGACGTTATTTTATTAAACAGGAGAAAAAGGGGGTCATAATGAAGTACAATCTAATTTAGGCATTATTAAATGAAACTGTGTAGTTTGAACTTTAGAATACACCATGATTTATATGCATTTTGCTTTAATTTATGCATTTATGCAACAATATTACTTCTGCGATTACTTTATCGATTTTGCAAACTTTGTTCGCAAATATCTTTGTAAATAGATACTGTAGAGCTTCAGGAAAAAATACGGGTCTTTTAATTTAAGGCAAAGACTTCAAATTTAAAATATAAAAAGAATTCAAGTCATCAAATTTTTTAGGTGTTCCGGTTGATATGGAATGACCCATATAGATATCGTTAATTCTTTCCTGTATACAAGAAATTCTTGGCATTATTATCACTAAATTTGTATATAAATCGGTTTATACACGTTACCATATTTTATTATTCCATGAATACGGACAGCCTAAATAGAAACAGCGATGCGTAAATAAACATACGATTCGTAGGACGCGAAAGGTCGGCTATATATTATTATTTCTAAATTTACGCGTGAATTTGGAAAATTCTTCCTCGATTCTCGGATTGCATTCGCAGGCGTCAAATCCCAGACGGGATACCGCGAAACGGGCGCATATGTTTCTACTCACAGCATTCAATGTTTATTTGTTTATATATACAGTAACAATAAGGTTACATTCTTGGAAACTTGGAAAGAGTGCGCCGGTTCCCGCAATAATACGCTTTACGCCTTTGTTAATATCAATCATATTGTAAATATTATATCGCTATTCTCATCGAAAATTGCACTCAAACAAACAAACAAAAATCGCTAGAATTGGCGTCTTTCCTCGAATAGCCAATAATCCTGGCATATGTGCCACGTGACTCTTTTTAAACAGAGGTCGTCTGCTGTTTACAGGCAGAAAATTTTTTTATGAGAATCTATAGGTTATATACGTATAAATTATAAATTTAAAGAGACGTGTCAATGTAAACTGAAACGATATAGTACAGCATTTTTTTTTCGTCTGAGAATAAAAACATGTGAAACTAGAGCGAGGTTGGAAAAATTGACGATCGATAAATAAATTTTGGGTGTAATGTAGGCGAGGCTGTTAAAAATAACACTTAATTATTAAGTATAATACAATTATATAACGTTGGTATACCTATACATTCTAGTATACCTACTCTATGTAAATAGATATACATAGAAGACGTCAAGGTTATTTATTACACGAACATTCAGGAAGATTGTGACTTTGTATAACCGCATATAAAATAAACGTGAAAACCCACACACGTAACATAAATACGCACATTTAAATCTTAAAAGCAGTGTTGCACATAATATGCACATCAGGTGATGTGTTTATGTGTTTGTGTATGTATTTTCACAGAAGCTACACGCCAAGCGTTTCAGATTCCTTTTACACCGGTGCATATAGTGCATACCGCTTCTTGCAATTATATACTTTACTTCCTGATCGGTCTCTAACCTTAAAATGAATTCCTATAGTTTATCCATGAATGATGCACACATGAAAAATGCTATAGTGCCATATTACATCACGTATTTTATTAAAAATGTACATTTTACGGCTTCTTCCGATTTAATGAAAGTCTATAGCCAGATAAGCTAGTGAAATCGTATCTTGAATGGATTTCCTTAGTTAAAGTAACCCATAATTTTACCAAGTATAGTCAGTACACACAGTGCACACCCAACAACATATACTGGGTGAGTTTTTTATCTTGAGACAACGGAATATTTCTAAAACACTGCATCAAATCAAAAAAAGATCTTGATAAGATTTGTTATAATGTAGGGGGCTTATTGAATGATGCCGAACTCGATCCCCCCTTCCCCCTCCCCCAGAGTGGGAGGGGAGACAACTTTGTAATCTTAAATGGGAATCCCCATTTTGTATTGCATATTCGGATTCTACGCATCAAGTATGTAGTTTTGTTTGAAACTTTTTTCGATCCATAACAGATTGCGCTGTAATCACAAAAACATTATTGTGAACGTCTAGAAAAAATACACGAAAAAGAGAAGCAAGCAAACATGATTTGTGTTTTTTTTTTTATTTTAACATAAACTAACATTTCAAAAAGCTATGTGTTCGAAACTGTGCCCCTTCACTTCGATACATTTATTTATTCGCAATTGGAATGCTATTCAACGATACAAAACCGTACTTTATTCAGTACTTGACAAGCTGTGAGTACTTACACGTTGTCCGATCCCCATTTAGATAATTAATTATCAATCCAATACAAATTAGTTAGTGTTGAATATTTAAACAGTAACGGAGGCTATGGAGGGTATGATAAAATAAAGTTCTTCGTTGTTGAATGGCTTTTTGAAATGTTATTTAATGTTAAAATAAAAAAAAAACACAAAATCATGTTTGCTTGCTTTTTTTTGTGCATTTTTTCTAGACGTTCACAGTCATGTTTTTGCGATTACAGCGCAATCTGTTACGAATCGAAAAAATCGAGTTCGGCACCATTCAGCGAGCCCCCTATATTATAACAAATCTTATTAAGATCTTTTTTTTTGATTTGATGCATTGTTTTAGAGATATTCTGTTGTGTCAAGATAAAAAACTCACCCAGTATAATGTCTACTCATGCCTGAACTTATAACGAATAATAAGAAACTTAAAATCTAGCAGTGAAATTTATTGTTCCTTATAAGTTTGAATTATTAGAGGAAAAAAAAAAAAGATTATTGGTTTTTTTTTTCTTTTTGCGAAAAAACAATATTAGTTTTTGTCATAATGAATATAATGGCTTAATTTATTAGGAACGACGTGTATGCTCTATGTCCATCAAAGGAAAACGTCCGTGTTTATCATCAGCCGTCCTGCATATCTATACGTTTTGAACCGAACATTATAGAAATTAGAAGGAATGAACGGACTTTCGGAATGTGCCGCCCGCATCAAGGTACAAACCTTCTTCTGGGAACGTCCGACGATCGCACGGTGGTAGGTAGGGTTTTCTGAGAAAGGTTGCGCGTTTATCCTGATAGTGCTAATTGGACGGATACGACCCGAATAGGAAAGTTACGGCAAGGTGAGCCTGCAACTCGAGTACATAAAATTCTTGCTCTTTGTACAGTTATATTGTTTACCAGTATAAGTTATACTATACGTATGAAGTGATTACCGAGACGGTTTATTCAGCAAAAATGATTGAAACATCAGTCACCCTCGATTCCCAACATTCTCAAACAACACAAATCAAGGGAGGGATCGTCAACAAAGTACGCACATATATGTAGGTATATACAAAGCATAAAGTAACAACAGCTAGTACAGACAGCGCATAAGCCGGCCTGACATTTATGTATTATTAAATATTGTGTTGAAAAGGGTAAGGGACCCGTAGCGCCGGAGCTATTAAGCGGTCCGTCGTCTACGAGAAGTCGCTATAAAAAATGAAAGTGTATATATATAAATAATGGACGGAGCAGATGACACAAAAGACGTCGGTCGCCGTATACATCAGAGGAGGGCCATTAACAGGAAACTTGGATGGGTTTCGAGTATATTACTGGGTCGAGTAGAGAATGAGGGTTCTATTGAATTCGTCGAAATTGTATTATTACACAGAAAAACCGATTCATTTGCGGCAACAAAATATATATAGTTCATTTACTATAACAGACAAGGTACTAGGTACGTGAGTCAGTTTACTATGACGTCACGACCGTGTTGCAAATTTTCTGTTCGTCAAAACGTAAATAAACCGTTAGGTTATTTAACTGTCAAACACTTTTGACAGGTAATTTATTAAAAATAACATTTACCGTTAATATTAGTGATGATTCTTTTTGAAAATCAGGATTTAAAGTATGTTAATCATGATAGCAGTGGAAAAAAAAATAACAAAAAAGCACAAGTGAGTACAATAAAATTTAATCGGGACCATTATTGCTTAAAGTATTCACAGTAACGATTAGTATGCAAGTTTCTTCTCTATCCAAACCAAGCTCTTTGATTTATACTTCTGAATTTCGTTTCCAATATGTTTACCCAGGTACGTCAAATTTCCAGACTAATTTAATTCAATCCGCTTTATGCAATTGTATGCATCCTTCGATCTGCCATATTTCATCCATCGTTTCATAACAAACTTCCTTTTCTTTGAGAACAAATAATATCTACCACAACAATGTGTTTCAACCATAGAAAATGTCTTTTTCTTTAAGAGCACTGTTCAAAATATTTAATGTAAATGTATGTGAAAGAACCACTTCTGTAAACAATATTTGTATATACTCACTGTTTTCGTACATGTCATAAATTGTGTTTCCAATAGCACATTGACAATGAGTAGAATAATCAATTTTTACAACATTTATTTCATATGCACTTTCGTTTTGGGTTAGTGGATGTAATTCCTCGTTTACTCATGAATGAAATTTTACTTATGTTTGCAACATGAATGTTTAGAGCACTCGTTACTCTCTAAAAACGAAATACTGTAAAGAATGACATTAAAAATATATGGATTTTATACTCCTCGCACGAAAGTTAACGGGAGTAATGGCCCGTTGTTCTCGCGTTCTGCGTCGAAATACACGATTAACGAAACTATTAACTCCTTCGACTGTTTACACAATGGTTTCGGTATGGTTTATTGTAAATAACTACTTATTTTAAATAAATATGTACCAAGTATAAACGCAAATTCCCACACTTTACTGCAAATGCAGAATATAACCCTTTGACAGTTGACAGCAATAAATAAATTGGTGGGAATACATTGGGAAGATGTGACAAGCATGCAATTTAAAAAGCAGTATGCACCAACATAGTATCTTTAATTGACCATGAATAAGTTATATGTTAGTTGGTTATTTTAATAATATGGTATTGCATGGCCCGAATTTGCAAGTAATGACGTATCTCGTCTGTTATGGTAAATGAACTTTACTATTATCTTTTCAACTTAAAATAATTTTTTTTTAAATATTTTTGGCGCACATTCATAACATACAAACTGTCAAAGTGATTAGAGCCTATGTGCACTGTGACCAATGATTAAAAAAAACAGGGCTTACTCTAATCAGCAAAGTGTTTGAAAGCATGGTATATATCTGACTATTTGCCGATATGTTACACTATTCTTGCGTGGAATTTGTTCTATCCTGTCACCAGTGACTTATCGACCGCAAGATTTACGATTAGGAGACTCTTTATTTACCATTTTTGACAGGTAGGTATTAGATAAGATAATCCCTCCCAAATTTAAGGATACTAAACCACATACACATAATAGATTCACGTGAGATAACGTGAATTACCCGTATATGCGAACGAAAATGCATTCACCTGCCTTGCGTTATGAGGCGCATTTAGCGAAACCGACACGAACTCCTGGGCATCAGGGATGTTTTACGGCACTCGCCGCATCGGTCGACTGTTCCTTGTCTACCCCAAGCGGGTTTATTCGAGGGCGAAATCGCTATGCGAAGGAGCACGTGATGCCGCGGATTTATTGTGGATTCGTTTTAGGGTCGGTCACTTAAGTAAATGAAAGAATAGCTAATGTACGGCACCCCCTAAACGTGAGTTGAAATTGATACCAATAGCATAGATATTACCCTTTCAACCTGATCAGCATTGGGACTAGCTTGGGGAAGGTATAGGGAAATATAATAGTGACTACACGCAACACAATGGATTTACTTACTTGAAAAATACAATAAGAAGCCCAGGTATGTACATACCTATACTCTAAGAAATGGTGGTAAATTGACTTTACTGGTAGACGAAAAAACATTGAATCAAAACGACTGAAGAAGGTGCTATAACTTTGTTTAACTGTTTTGTGTTTAATTATACTAGAGAGCGGAACGATGATGGCCTCTATTTTGGTTATGATCCATTTGGCGTGGGTGTGTTATATGAATTGCACATATGTATATCTGTATATATAATTGTATCGCTGTATCTAATAAAATTGTTCAATTGGCTCCGTACGATTATACTTAAGTTTGTCGTTTGTATGTGATTCGTAGCTGATTAAGTCTGTTGTCGATCCGTTCTGTGTTAATTATACAGTGTATCACTTAAGTATTTGTACATACTGTATTCAAACGAATTACAAATACGAACTATAGAAATATAAAACTATTTTCAATAACATACAAAGAAAGACAATATTTTAATAAATCAGAATTTTGAACTCACAAAAGTATTTGCACACAAGAAAAGAAAACAAAATAATGTTTGTTGATTGATACTAATATTTAGTACGTATTCCATTTGCATCTGTAACAGCTTGCAAGTACTTAGGCATGGACCAATTACCAATTTTGCTGTTTCATTCTTCTACCAAATGCTTTCTAGGGTCATGTGAATTTTGAACATGATATATTCTGATGTGTACATTTAAAATACGCCACAATATTTCTATTGGGTTTCATCTGGACTTTGGGACGGGTGAGGCAGCGTTTTAATGCCTTTATATTATAAGAAGCATTCCTTAGATGTGAAGCATTTTTCTATACTCAATCTTCGAGTACTTTCCAATAAATTGGCTTACAAAATTTTCATCCGTAATATGGTCATAAAATGCAACTTGATCCTCCTGCACGTACATGAGTCACTTGTTTAGTTCAGGTGTTTTTGTGATTTTATATCGACGAAAACATAACACAACATTGAATATATGAGTTATTTAGGCAAATATCGTCGAGTGAAATATAATAGATATTTTATGCATCACCGCATATATTTCTTACAAAGAAAGGGTTTATTTTCTTGTTTGTTTACCTAAGCAAATGGGTTGTTTTTTTTTACTTAAAATACTATTATGACGTATCTTTCAGGAATAACTCCCTTATTATATTTATTATTTCATTTTCATAATTTTTACCCTAAGCAAGATATGAATGGTAGTTTATTTTGATTTGAAATACTATAGTTATTAATAATACTACACTTTATTACTATAATCAATAGATGTTAAATATTCTTCAACCTAATTTTTGTTGCGGGAAAGTGCTAAACCGAAGTCCGTATGCGACGGTCCTCTACATATGTTTCTACTTTCAATAGTCGATCTCCGACGGCCGTCTACCTCTGACTAACACGCTTGCCTACCGTGATAGTAGGAGACCATCCCGCACAGTGCGAGCACTGACAATTATTCTTGTAGTCAGACAGCATTTTTTAGTTATTGAATATTTACTTTGTTATCGTAATCTAAATAATAATATAAAATTAAAAAAAAAACTATTTTGTATCTTTGTTACTTGTTGTAGGTAAATAGGACATGTACAAATACTTAAGTGATAGACTACATCATTCTTATAAACCATGAAATTTTTCATAGCTTAGGTACACCAAATAAATCTATATTCTGAATTGAATCATATCATCCTAGTTAATGTAAAGTATTTTTATCTTAAACTATTATATTTTACCCACACAATTTTAAATAATTTGACACACGCCGCAATAAAAAAAAAAAATATGTACATGTATCTGTTTCGTAACACTGTTACTGCTGTATTGTATGTACTACGTTTAATGCTTGCAAATATCCTAATAAAATATTAAATTATGACATGTGATACTGCGCCGTAAGCTATATGCCGCATAAATGCCTAACGTAGGTACACTAATTTATCGCATGCCACTGAATGAACGATCAGAGCCACATCTGGTTGTACAGAGTAACACGTTTTAAATTGAATCGACACACGTTCGCATATTACCATAATAATTGTTCATTACTGCTTAATTACTTTCCAATTTATTATTAAATATTTGATTATACTATAATTAGCGTTATCATATTAAGATAACACTAATTATAGTATAATTTTAACAATTTATATCATAAAATATGTAGTTATATCAGAAAAATTATAATTTTCGTCCATCTAGTGCCAACTCGTAAAAAAACACAGTGTTGTTATATACAGTTACCACAAGTTACTATGGTTAACGGCTACCATCAGATAAGAATGGCAAAAATGCAAGAAATATATCATGAAAAATTAGCATGGTTATTAAGGTGTATGTATACGCATTATTTCAATACAGAAGTATGAATTTAACATTATAATAGCTTACCTGGAGCTGTTAGTATAATACATACGGTATGTGAAATAATACCTATGAAACATTAAAAACGAAATACCGTTACGATATATTTGCTGTTCACACAGCCAAGTGAGTTTTTAAAATCGCATTAAGTATCCCTATTTTGGCAGTATGTATTTCATTTGCATAATGTGCGTTTTTATCTTGTAGATGTTAATTGGGTTGGAATTAAAGTTAAAGACCCGTAATTCTCCAAATAGGCGTACGTAAAGTGTGCGAGGTGTTTCATGATTGTAGCAAATTAGGGCATGTGGTATGTTATGTAGAAATGTAGAATGTAAGCTCATTAATGAGAATGTGTTTTTTTACTTTATAAACAGCGGTTCTGTATCAGAGATTTTTTTTAGGCAAAACAACGTCTTATTTATAAGTATTTGCATATAATATTTTTGCTTCGTAATTGAGTAATGTACATGTATGACATGTATGTATAGATAGTATACTTATAAATACGAGGACGTATTGGTATCTAGTTAGCCTAGATCCGTTCCGTGGATAAGGAAAATTACATATTAAAAGTGTCAGTGTAAAGTTTCATGTCAAAAAGTCAAAAAAAAGTTGCGCAATAAAATTTGAAAAAAGGATGTCGACCGAAATTGTGAAAATCGAAAAATTGGAGTATCGAGCCATCATCAAGTGCTGCCTGCATTTGAAGGGGTTAAGAGCTAAGCAGACTTACAAAGATGGCGATCAATGTCCTTCGTATGCAACCGTGAAAAATTGGATTGTGAGCTTCAATTTTTCAATGAAAGATGTACGCCGATCGAGAAAGCCAGTTTCTGTGTTCGTCCTCGAAAATGTTGATGCAGTTCATGACATGATTTTGCCGGACCGGCGAATTAAGCTAAAACGAATATCCGAGGCACTGAATATTTCATATGGATGGGTCCATCATACAGTTCGCGTCGCTTTGAATATGAGGAAAATTTCTGCAAAATGGATCCCCAAATGTCTGAATGTTTACCAGAAGTGTGGAAGGGTGAAAGCATCGCGTTCGATCTATGCTCGATTTGAAACAAGATGCAGACTTCTTGAGCCGTATTGTTACTATGGATGAAACTTGGGTACATTTCTACGACCCAGAAACAAAACAACAATCGATGGAATGGAGACACTTTGGTTCTTCAAGGCCTAAGAAGTTTCGTGTCCAAAAATCTGCTGGGAAAGTTCTTACTTCAGTTTCTTTAGATTGCCATGGAGTAACCATGATTGATTTTCTGGATATGGGTAGGACAATAACTGGGAATTTGTATTCGACGTTACTGACCACTCTGCGACAAGAAGTAAAGAAGAGAAGACGCGAACAGTTGTCCGAAGGTGTTTTGTTTTTACAGGACAATGCCCCTGCACATAAATCGTATGCTCCCATGCAAACAATTCGTGATTTAGAGTTTGAATTACGAGAACACCCCTTATAGTCACCAGATGTGGGTCCGTCCCCACTATCATGTCTTTCCTCAGCTGAAAAAAAATTAAATGGTCGTAAATTTTCTTCCAATGAAGAAGTGATAGAAGCTGTAGAGGCCTGGTTATTGTTTGCAGAACATATGCAGATAAAAATGTCTTTCTGAAAGGTCTAGCTGCGTTGCAGTAAATGTATCCAATTGAGAGGAGAGTATTATGTTGAATAATAAAATATTTTAACTTTCAAATTTTGTATGCTTCTATAGTAGGCTGAGCATTTTTCAATACGTCCTCGTATATATAATAAACATTAACAATAGAAAAGGTGATTCAAATACTTTTTGACAAAACTTAACCTAAGAAAAAGTTTGAAAAGTTTGTCACTTTACTCTTATACATATGTGCACTAGAAATGTCGTTGCATACACTTAGTTTATTTAGTAAACTCCATACACTATAGCTAAAACATAGCTCAAACGTTTGCAAGGATACTGACGCAGTGCGTGTATTCTAGTTGACATATTCTCTAGTCTTATACAACATTTTCAATCAGATCTGTTAATATTGTTTGATTGATTTCTTCTTGTGTCTTCTGAACCTTATTCTTACACACCTTTTTTTTGCAATGAAGAGATACGGCTTTGACAGATTAACGAACCGATTTGACAGTCTATTAATACAACTTCATAGGCGTTCTTTAATCGAGTCCTTACTGACTTCTATTGACTATTTTTTTATTGCTATTTTTTTAAAAGGGAAGTTGTTAAGAGAGCGTATTTCCTTTTGATGTACCAACATCGCATCATCGGGTGTTATGCGGATACTGAACAGACGCGATTGATCAATTGATTCTTCGATTTAGAAACATTATGCTCGCACACATACAGCAAGCACTGGGTACTACTACTGACGGAGTTCCGAAATAGACTGCGTTAATGTCAGACTGCCTCTCCAATTCTGCTACATATAGGAAGCAATTAAGTATAGCTTTAATACCTCCGCCTATTTGCTTACAAGAATGTGTGTGTTTATGTATATATTATACGGCCGCAGAAGTGGTCGTTGTGCAACCGAAAACGTATACAGAAAAGAGACCCTACTGTCTGTAACTAGGTATTTCAAAATAGGCGTTTAAGGAAAAAAATAGGACAGCCGATTTCGCAAGTAGAAAATTCCATAGAATTGAATAATGTATAAAAATACATACACTGGCGGCCATTGAAGTTGAACTAAATAAAAACGACAGGAATTCGAAAGAAGCAAAAAATGAATTCGTAGAAACAAAAATATAAACCAATAACAAGAAGAAAAAAAAACAAAACATTCTCATTAAAATATTATACTTTCTTATCATCGAAGAAAGTTCTTTAGCTTTCAATATAGCATGGATCACTCGCGGCATGCGCTGTGTTAATTTAGTCAGATTTTACTGGGAAATATTGTTCCATTCAGCTTGGTGAAGTCGCTTCAGGTTTTTGAATTGGACCTGAACGATCCACTTTCAACTCAGCTAATTTCTGATGCTTCTAATCATAAATATAATCAAAAGTAATTTATTTATCGGTTATTTTAGAATACACTACAAACATTACAGCACTATACAAAAATTATACAATGCATTAAACAAAAATGCGATGTTTTACGAATTTCTGACCTTGTTCACTGACATGCTAGATAGTATTCATATAACACTAAAAAAAGTAATGAGGGGGATTTTAACAGACTTCACGTCCAATAGTAATAAATGGCTTTGTTTTGTTAATTTTCTACGGTGTCTAGATAGGTATTTCATGTTATCGAGCAGCCTACTCGAATCACGGCAACTTCGAGTTCCTGTATTGATAATTTTATTGTTCATTCAGATTTTCTGCAAGTTCGCGCTAGAGTTGTCAAGACTAATATTTCCGATCATTATGCTCAGCTTGTTTCGGTAGCAGTGGATAACGGCAAACTTCCCAAGAAACATGCCTGTAAACGCATTTTTGATGATGTCATTGATCGTTTGGCATGATTTGTCTTCGGAAGCGTGGTCTGAGGTTTATAACCAAGAGTGTCCGAATAAGACTTTTGACTGCACCCCTGACACATTTGTATATCTTTTTGAAAAATATTTTCCACTTAAAAATTCATCGGATTTATACGCTATGAGACAAAAAAGTCTGTTGTTGGTGATATGGCTGTAAGACATGAGGCTTTCAAACCCTTATCCAGAAAAAATAATTTGGAATATCATAATAAATTAAAATCCGTTAAATATGACTATTTGAAATCACAAAATAAAAATAAATTTATGTGGAACGTGATTGGTGATCTCACTGAAAAAAAAAGCTTCAAATAACGCATGAATTACTTTATCAAGGGATGGTGTTGTATTGGGTGACAATGAAATTGCTAAAAAATTTAATGAATTTTTTGTTTCATTTATTTCACAAATTAACGATGTGGAGTCTGACATTCCTGATCATGAGTTTCTGGAGACAAATATACCTTTTAATAAAGATTCTTTCTTTTTAACCCCTGTTACTAAGCATGAAATATCAGATATCGTGTCCAAATTAAAGGCAACGACATGTGGGTGGAATGGTATCTAAACCCCCCTTTTGAAAGACATTAAAGACTTTGTTTTGGATCCGTTAGCATTTCTTATTAATTTAACTTCAATTAGAGGTTGTTCCCCGGAAAAAAAAAAATTGCGTAAAAAGGGGGAACCAAATAACGTGGCTAATTATAGGCCGATCAGTTTGTTGTCAGCCTTTTCTGAAATTTAT
Organism: Protaetia brevitarsis; assembly: GCA_004143645.1. Classification (NCBI taxonomy): domain Eukaryota; kingdom Metazoa; phylum Arthropoda; class Insecta; order Coleoptera; family Scarabaeidae; genus Protaetia; species Protaetia brevitarsis. The sequence continues at coordinate 424,925 of RXPK01000321.1, read as the reverse complement.
GAAAGCGCCATTAACAACAGACTAATTAATGAAGTTTTTACTACGCTCAGGGGTGTTCGCCTCCTTTTAGCACGAATTCTTGAAAAATAAAAGCGTTGACACGACTACTACAGAATTTATTATTAATAAAGTAATTTTAGCTCTTGACAATAAAAAAATGTATATACGAACTATTTATTGATATGACCAAAGCCTTTGACTCTATTAACTGCCCCTTACTCTTGAAGAAATTAGAAACGTATGGAATTAGAGGCGTTGCACTTGAACTGTTTTCATCGTATTTAAGTATAGAGTACAGAAAAAAAAGTTAGGCTGGATGGTGGGATCACGTCCGAAGTCCGTTGTGTAACTGCTGGAGTTCCTCGAGGTTCCGTTTTTGGTCCAACACTTTTTATTGTGTTTATAGATGATTTGCACATGTTCTTGATTCCAATATTCTCGTGTCAGGTTCAAATTCAGAAGAAACTATGCGTTTAGTTACAAACGTTGTACAAAAATCCTGTTCTGGACAAATAGAAACAAACGTAGAATAAGTAGTTATAAATTTCTTCTGTCGAGCAAACAATAACAACGATCAAAAACACTTTATACGGTGGATTTATTGCTAATATTATTATTATTATTATCTAACCGAAATGATCTACTCGGATTAAAGTTGCGAATATTTACTAATTCAGAAAAGTTTGTAATAAGGTAAAGTCAGGTAAGTGTGTAACCGGGGCAAGTGTGTAGTTTGTCTATATTTATTTTTAAAATTGAAATACGGACGTCCTCTTGTTATAACACTAATGTACTAAATTTCATACTCGTTTTACAAATAAAAGTTCGCATCTCCTAACGTGTAATAACTTGAATATCTTGTGAATATATCATACCTTATTGAACAGGCATCAGTTTAGTATTACACTCTTGGCCGAACTAAAGGATAATGCTATTAATATATAAAATGCGGAACGATTACACACTTGCCCCATTTTGCTGGGTAAGTGTGTAGTATTGACAGTGTTTAAAATTTCTTTTTTTTTCTAGTAAACCGTTGATAATTATAAAAGCGTATCTATTGAGGGCATACAACTGGGCATATATTACGTACTTCTATGTGTAAAATTGATCAAAATGTCTTATTATGTGAACAGTGTTACATTTTCTTCGCACTATGCAATTTTTACTACACACTTACCTGACTTTACCTTATATAATTTCTGTATCAGTTGTGCATTTTAGGCAACAGTACTATTAAAAAACTCAATTTGTGTATTTAAAAGTTAGCATGCTGTTCAAGTCCCCACGTTTAAAACAATATAAAATATCCCACACCGTATAATTCAATCACATCCTATAGTCTGCACATATGTATGTATATCGATCGCAATCGTAAATAATGCCGCGGAGAAACGTGTTCCCTTTTAGGACGAATATTCGCCTCATTGTTCGCTTATTCTTAGGGCACGTAAATCCGTCCGACATTAAGTTATAAAAGGAGCGACAGCCGTAGCGGCGCGGCCACCGCTACACGGGTTCAAGTCTCGAGGTCGTCGGTTTGTCGCACAGATAAGCGGGCTGCGGTTCGCAACATGTGTGTTCCTTCCGTCGCCTAGCGTCGGGTCGTGTATTTAGTCCGATCGAGTGCCGTTCGAAAAACGAACAAAACCGTCAAAGCTAGATAGCACACAGTCACAGACACTCCTCGAATTCGTCTTGGCGTGACGATTCGCAGTATTATAAATATTTCACGTATGTAACGATAGGGAGTTGTATAAGCCATCAGGTTATAGGTTTTGTACACACGTACTTGTCATGTTGAGAATTAGGCGTCAATGAACCGCAGAAATTAGCATTTTTGTAGTGTTTGTTTAAATGTACAACTAAAAAAAAAAAGTTTACTGTGGGATAAGCTGGACAGACGAGTAAGGAAAGTCTGCCCAACTTCGAAAGAGGATAGTTTTATGTTTGTGTAGGCCGACTTTTATGATATACGAACTAAAGATATACTGTGTTAGAAATTTTTCCTAGGACTAATTGTCATCACTGTTATGGAATTCATAAAATATAGATGCGCGGAAGTGTATTTTTGTAGGATCTCCATTAGAAAACGAAATTCTCAACATATCACCACCCAACCACGCTAATTTAGCTAATTGGATATTAGGTAATCCTGTACAAGGTGGAAGAGCGGTGAATCTCTAAAATAACCACAAAACTGGGTAATCTAAAAATATAGACGTGTCTTACGACAAATTTGCGTCTGTATGTGCGTGTATAATTCCGGTGCGTCGATTAACGTTGAAAGATGGTCTACAGAGTAAAAGCGTCGTCCGCGCAGGTGTTGCGAAAATCCCATTAAATTACAGCACACTAAGATCCATTTGGAAACGGGGAGAACCACCTGTGACAAGTGACAAAATCCTCTTCGTCTCGGCGACTAATGAACTCGCCGTCTTTCGGAGAGGTACGAATTTACTAAAAACACACAGATCTTTCCAAGACAGTTCTCTCTTCGCATATACATATTAGTTTGGTATTTAACGAAGCGTAATTATTTTATACGAAACATCTAATATTAGTCTTGGTTTTAATTATAGGATGGAACTCGATATTAAACGTCAAGCTGTGTCGGTCGGTATATCTGTGATGAAGTTTCTCTCGCTCCAGTCCTTCTCCACCGTTGGCAGGTATATTTATGAACATCTAATACGCGAAGAGGCAGCTGTGCGCACGGCGAATATCAAGTATAAAGTTTGTGCGGAACACGAAATGTCAAAAGGTCACCTCGGCGCTGCCTCGCGATTCCGAGGGGTAGATTAGATTCTTCGGAATGAGAGGAAGCGTGCATGCCGTTATGGGTTGCTAACTTCTAATTCGAGATATTCTTACTACCACCGTTGTATATGCAGATAAATAAACTTCTATACGTAAGATGTTAGGAAGAAATCTGATGAGACGCTTCTATAGTTAAAAAGAATAGAATTACACTGAGAAAAGTACTGGAAGTGATATCAGTAATCTATATTCATTGAGTGAATTTTCATCGACAGAACGAAATGTGTCATTGTTAAGATAAAATATTATTTTCAGTTGTTGATTAAACAATCACAAGATTTTTTTCATTATTATAACAAATCATTTTACATTAGCCCATAGATACTATTTGTTATGGTAACTATATTTTCATACGGTCAATAAATGACTTTGTTAATAATATGAATATGAACGAATATACATTGTTAGTTATACATACAATTTTCATAAAGATATTCATCATATGAACACAATAAAGTATTAAATGATACCATCTCCGTTATTTTAATGGTTTGTAATTTATTGCAACAACGAACAGATAACGTACTGCTGTGGCCTGGCATACGTTTTTGTAAATTCAGTGTTTTTTTTATTTATTGAGATTTATCTTTGTCAATGTGCCGGGAAAATTCTCTCAGAAATTAATATTTTATTTTTAAGTAAGATTTTGCTAATTGATTTGATTTGATTGTTTAATTTGTTTATTTAAATGTTCAGTTGGTTTAAATTATTTTCACTCTGTAATATATTTTTATTTGATCATATAGTTTATGTCCTTCCTAGAAGAATTCTTCTTCTATGATCTTTGCATTTATGCGCTGCTTTGGCACGCATCTGTTTGTTATATGTATACGATGTTTGGGCCCCTGTAGGGCAGTTACTTGAACGATAGCGTGTAAGTAGATTGTTATTTTATTTTCTTTGCTGCCATTTTTGGTAATTTCGTTTAATTTTAAAGCTTTGTTCGTTTAATTTGTATATTTTATCATCCTTCAAGGAACTCGTTAAATATTAATTGGCACTATATTATTGCGTGCACAATTTAGATGTAAGATCTTTTATTATATTTGTTCTAGAAGGTATTTTCAGTTTAAGGAGTTTAATTTTTTTTCGTTTTCTAGTTTGCTGATTAGTTTTGAGTAATTAATCACCTCGGTTTAGGTGAAAAGAAGCTTTGTGCTTAAAATTAAATTTCAATTTTATAAATTTACTTGTTTTGTCCACGTTTAAATTAATTTAGTTTATTTTAAATTTTGAGACCACGTGGATTTTTGTGAAAAAAGGATTTTCTTCTAGAACAAATTTGTCCTTTGTTTGTTGAAGGATTTGCATTGTCCTTTAGTAAATTAGATTCAAGCAGGTTTTGATTTTGGCCACGACTCTCAGTCCAAGGTTTGATTTTTCCTGCGTAATTTGTAATTAAATGTTTTTTTTAATAATAAAAATTTCTGATTATTAATGTCATTCTAAATTTCTGTTCTTTTATTTTTGATTCAACCTTTTCAATTTTTGTAATCAAAGAAAGTCCATTTTTCAAACGCCCACATTTTATTTTTCATGATTAGTTCAATTGTGAGAATAACCCTGAGGTTATTTGTTCTTTTGCGCCCTTTTAATTTTGTATCCACTGAGCTAGTAAATTTAAATTTTCATTTTGCATTTATGCTGGTACCATCAGTACACAACAGTATGTTGATGAAAAATGCACGTCATGTTAGCGAACGCATTTATTAAATATATGTATAAAAGAAGACAACGAATAGAAATCGTTTAAGTGCAGTTATTTACATTTCTATAATAACGTATATTCATAGGTTCAATGAAAACGTTTATTATATCAATAAAGTATCAAAAAAAGCAAGTATTTGTGCTGCGCAGTAATATTTTGAATGCACGTGTTGAATCACGTGCCTCTGCACTGAGAAAAACACTATAATACAGACAAACAACATTCATTGAGTAAATTTTCATCGACGGAACATAATGTGTCATTGTTATAATGTAATAGTTACAATTTTTTCATTGATTTGATAAACTCCTTCTTTGGGCCAATTTTAAAGCATTATTTTATGTGAACAATGATTTCTTTCATTGTTTTAGGACCCATTTTTAGTTCAGTGTATATACGGTTGGCATAATTAACAAATCGAAATATTGTGTACTTGTGCGGATTCCTGGACTATATTAGGATTGGAATAGTTGCTTTTTGTGGACCCCATTCATCCTCGAAAACGCCTATTCTCCAGTAGCCATACTCTGTAGTGTATACACCAAGAAAAATTTCGATGTTAAGTGAAAATTTGTTGAATTAACAAATGTACACGTAGAAGCAGCAAGAAGCGAGTATACAGCTTGGATTTATGGGGGTTTGCAAATTTATTTCGATGTAAAATTTGCATTACAATTGGGATATGGACCATGTACCCCCATTAGCACCTCCGCTTCCCTTTGTATATGCGCCGGTTAAACGAGGTTTGTTATATTAAATTTTGTTAATAGACGTAACACTATTGTCAATGCAACAAATAGCATTTAGCACCTATTTGTCTGATTTGAATATGCGCCTAATGAATACGTGATATGTATTAATTTGCAAATAATTTCACAAAGTGCTTGTTAGTTAAATTTTTTTCGCCAACCTTGCATTATAAGATATTGTTCATCATTTAAAAAAGGGAGAATAGAAAGAAAATATGTGCGTATGATTCTTCACATGTTAAACGTTTAGTTAAATATTTGTTTGTATATACTTATGTAGTATTAGGTACGGCCACTTACACTTCTGTATGTCTTGCTTTTAATACACGGAAAAAAATTGTAACTTACAATTTATTCTAATTTAACTTAACAATTTCCTTATGTGAAAAATATAAATTAGTTTACTTTTGTGAAAAAATAAAATAAACACAATTACGCAATTGTTATTGTTGTAATTGTTATTTCATTGTTTTATAGAAAAAATGGGAATGCATTGCTTGAAAAAGTTGGCATGTTAGATAACGAAACGATCGTCATAAAAGAAAAAATAAAGAAAATTTAAGTTATAAACCTATTTACTATATAGGAACTAAAATCCCAAATAAATTAATGAACATAAATCCAATATTAAAGGTAAAAATTAAATCATATCAAAGAAACAATGTAAAATTATTACAGTTTTCTGCAAAAAAAATACAGTCTTCTATATTATCTACTTCAAGGTGATATAAGCGATTAGTGTTTGCTTAAGGGGGTCACTACATATCTTTATCCATATGGAAAAACCGCCATTACGTATGTCCCTTTTTCTCAGAAACGCCGTATCTGATCTCATTGATTTTTTTTCACACGTTATCTATATATAAAAAAGCACAAGTGAAGAAAATATTGATTTTGTAAAACTCATAAAAAACGTCTTTAGAAATTTTATCAAATCTTTCACTTAAACTGTTGGTACAATACTAGATAACGTGTGTAAAAAAAAAATCAATGAAATCAGATACGGCGTTTCTGAGAAAAAGGGACATACGTAATGGCGGTTTTCCCAGGATATGGATAAAGATTTTAAAGATATGTAGTGACCCCCTTAAGTCGTTTGTCACTGTGAATATTTTGTATTTACCGAGTTTATTGTTTCGAAGTGACGTAGGTAAACATGCGCGTGAACATACCGTATCACGTGTACCGTGTCAAAAAATGTCTTCGTCTTGACTGCATTTTCTTTTGGCGATTAATTAAATTAATCTGTTAATTTTTCAAAATCTAAAGTAATAAAAAGAACAGTACGTTTAATAAACGTCATTATTACGTCCTTTTGCTACCTGAGATTTTAATATACTATTTGGCATATAATGCATCTTCTCAAATCCGACTTTAATTATTTTGAAGAAAGAAGGGCATTTTACAAGTTTATTAGGGAAAATTTGCCAATTCTTTTTGCTATTCTAACTAAAAAAAAAAAGAACTGTTAACTTTTAACAAAGTATAAAGTTTTTCGGTAACAATTTTGGGTATATAATAATAATTTTTTTGTGTGCTTTTTGGAATTTGTTAGATTTTTGTTAATTTTAAATAAAGTTTTTATTACTGTGTATAATAAAACAGCCAGTATTTCACCTGAAAACACTACAACATTGTAATACGGCACTCGGATTTACCAAGTCTTGACCTGGAAAGGATCAGCGCGATCGATTTTACTCACTTAAGGGACTCCTGGCGGAGCGCGCTTGTTAGCGTTCTTCGAAAGCATCGGCTTCGCGATTGTGAGGAACTAATCGATGGGAAAGCGAAGAAAGCGAGCGGAAAAGCAATGAGCAGTCGTCACTTGGCCGCACGCCTTAACGTAGTTTTAGACGAGCCAAGAACGGCGGAATTATTAGACCCTCTTTCTCTGGCCGAGACATTCCATTTTCGGAACATGTAAAAACGATTGAAAGTCGATGTAATAATAATAATAATGGCGGGTATCTTTTTACGATTCGCGCATTTCAGGGAAGAGAACCGAGATCTTTATGGTATTGTTCAGAAGTGAAACACGAGAAACGGTTTTGATGAATAATTTATTGATGCGAAAAGAGTTTTCGGAGTAAGTGAAAATGTAAAAGGTCTCTTCAAACAAAAGAAAGACTTTAGATGCTGTGATAATACTATTTCCTTTTTTGACATTTGAAGGTGCGAAGATTATAGAACTCCTTACACTGAGAAAAAGGTTTCTTTGTCATGCGAAGGCTGCATTCATCCGAATAAATTATTCACTTAAATAATGGTAAAAAAATTATTAGGTGCTAAGAAAAGACAATATTTGAAATAAATGTTAAGAAAAGATACTACAGCTTTTACTTGAAAAGAAATCAATATATAGTCCTACAGTATTTTTTTTTTGTTGGGACAGTGAATAACATACAAATGATACTCGAATAAATTTTTAATTGAGTGTAGGCTTTTACGACCGTATTCCATAGTAAATATGTCTTTCGGGTGTTGTCGCATTGTAGCTTTTTGACGTGATTTCTTCAGAAGTCTTCTAAAGGATGGAAGTTGTTACTTCTTGTTATGTACCCCATTCGTGTTCCACTTCGCATCGCTGTTTATTGACATTGAAGTGTTAGTTTCCTAGTGTAGCTTATTTTGTATCCATCTTCGCGATTGAAATTGTTGGAAGGGGAATTAAAGTAAGCAAGAAAGCAGACTAGCGATGCAATATAAATTGCCGGATAACATGCATAAACCTTTACACAAATCTACGAAAACAGGTTTGTGAGAACTTTTGCCGGGAAGAAGCTAAATTTTACTAGACAATACTACTAGTGCTCCAGAGGAAACCATGGTTTCACAAAGTTAAATATCCAAAAAGATTTATTACCTCCTTATGTAGAATAAGATTGAATCATAACTTTTGCCTCCAGCACACCTATACAAAATTAACATTAAGGATTCCTCAAATTGTGAAATGTAATGAGGTGATGCACAACATATCCTTTTCGGTTGCGTGTGAACACCTTAGTCAAAACTGGATTGGGCACCCCGATATCTCTCCTGCAAGTATTCCAAAATACAAACTTGGAAAGACTTAATTTACTTTCCGAACCGAAAGATGTCTTCCCAATGAACTGTGTAACTTGCTGGATTGGTTTTTGCCAGAAGAAATTGTTGAAGTTTTTCATTATCAGGATTGATTCGCGTATTATCCTGGGGTGATAGTGACTAGTCCTGTCTTGTCATCGTAGTGGTTTCCTTGTTGATGTATTGTTTTATTTCAATAATTTAATTTTTAATTTAAATTTAATTTTTATTGACATTTACTTTAGCTTTAATTTAATAATCTGTTTTCTGACCCAAATAAATTATTTCATTAAGCATATGCAACACAAGTTGTTAAAATTAGGTTTTGTTATTTGTTACGAATTTTGCTCTCTATAGATTGACGTCTAATATACATGTTTTACATGAACAGAAGCTACAGTAATTTGTTGTCAAATATTCCGCATTTTGCCGTAACAAAATAGTTATAAACAGACAGATATTAAAACTGTCAATAAAAAGGATTGCCCATGAAGACACGGTAAGTAATGCTCTTTGTCATTGAAAATTCAGAACTTTCATTGCCCAAAACGGCTACCTGAATCCTAAATAATGCAAGAAAAGATACAATGACAAATATCATCAATACAAACTATAGTTCGTTCACACATTAAAAGCAGAAGATTACGATAGACGCTTTGACTATAGACTGTCCTCTCATCTGCGGAGAATTAGAAGGTTGATCCTGTTTTAGTGAGATGTGATTCTCTTCGAATAAAACTCTCGTTCGTGGAATGAGAATACATCATGCAGGACTGTTTAGGGACAATAACTCTCTTCCCAAGATGATATTTTAATTAGTAAATTAAAGAAAATTTTCCATATGGTTCCATCTTAAGTGGACTTGTACCTACCTTAGTTTTTACTTTTATATTCAAATCCTTCAGTTGCAGATGCGCAACTGTCTACTACAATTGAGTCTCAGCAAACAATTAATGTATCTTGCAGTGGCGGCTCGTGAGTTATGAAAGACGGTGGGCACAATATAAGAATTTGCCTATTTTTTGTACATAAAATCCATTCTCCTATTTTTCATGCTGGAAAAGACATATACGACTTTGTTGTAAAAATACGTTTAGTCGATCTTCTGACAATGTGCTTCTCAGAAAAGTTTTAATGCGTTTGAGGGTGGAAAAACATCGTTCACATACTGCTGTCGACATGGGGGTTGTACAAATAACTTGCAACAGTTTCTGTTTCCGTCAAAACTTTTTTTAAGTTGGTGTGTGTTATGAACACTAAAAGCGGCAAAACACCACCTACATCTACGTCACACATGTCCTGGCGCTCATAAATTACTGAAAGTTCACTTTTCAATTTTACGTTGTCCAACATAGGATAAGATTTCACATTTTTTTATACACATAATTAACCGACGCAAAATATGACGATTTTTTTCCCACATCTTCGTTGTACTTAATTTTATGTCGCAAATAAGCACTGTCTAACTATGCACGTATGCCCACTTTCAGTATTGAGGAAGCTGTATCTGATATTGATTAGTTCTTCCACGTAAAAAGGGAATATATATATTTTCGCACCAAATTTGTCGTAATAGTAATTATATTGAAAAAAAATCATTTAATCACACCCTCTTCCATATACCTTGAACGTTTCTTTCCTATTCATTCTAGTTTCAGTATTCCCACTTTCTGGAAAATCCATGCGGTTGATGTTCGCATATAAAATGTACCTACTACCTGCATAAATATGTAAATACATACGTCTGCTGCGCCGGCACAATACGTCCACATATAACATATTCCGCCATCATCAAGGCGAGGCAATCTCCGCAAAGTGCCCGGGCGCACGTATGCGCATCAGTTATTCATATTTTTCCTTTTTTTTTTTGAGCGTGAGTGTGTCTGTGCGCGAATTCCGTATCTCCGTATATATTCGTCGACAGCGACACGAGATAGCGCTAACCGCTGTCAGGTTGTCAGCTGTCAACGGTCTCTCGCCTCGCCACTCCAGCACTAAAACGTAACCACCGTTCCGTACGTATGTTCTATGTTGTACAATCCACGAATACACAAGCTAGGATGGCTTTTGCTCATGCATGCACACAGAATGGCACTCTGTGCGAGTTTAGATATGCAGGGCGTTCGTTAAATATTGATGATGCGGTTTATCGCTAGATCAACCCCAAAACGGGAAAGAATTGCCCTGCGTCAACATTAAATCAGTACTTCAAACTGATGACGTGGCATACTGTGCATCGGGTGTTAAAATTTAAAGAATTATAATTATCATTATTTAACTTAGAATAGATTAGGGTTGGCCCACGGACCTTTTTCACCGCGACCAGATTTATTACGATCCCCTTTTTACTAGAAGATGCTCTGTAATTTTGCCCTCTACATCAATTAGCTGTGGGATTCTCCACTGCCACTACTAGAAACCTTGTCCTCGCCAGATCATCACATTGGCACATTGGCAGAACACATCAACTAGTGTTTCTTCCTCCTCTTGGCAGAATCTGCCAGTAGCTTCATCTACCACTCAGTAGCCGCATTTTCCTCCGAGGCAAACGAAAATTAAATTTAGACTAACTCAACGTTGAATAAATTTCTGCGCTGGCCGGGCGTCGATAAACGCTGCCGAAAATCGAAGCGAACGGGGATTTGGCAACTGCGAAACACGAAACTTCAATCTGCCGCGACTAAAACTTTCGGTAGATATCCACCGATGTACAGCCGCTCGGGAGGATTTTTAATTAATTCCGTCAAACTTTAAATCCTTTAGACCGGGTAAAAAAATAAAAAAAATAAAACGAACGCTTTTTAATCGATTTCCGTCGTTAATGTTGAATATAGACGACATACGATAATCCGACTGACTGCGCCACTGTTTTCTTTTTTAACTCGAGCTTAAACAACACAGCTATCGAGTAATGACTAGAGTGGTCGGACGTGTCTGCTTACATGGGTCGCACTCGCTTCGCGCTATGCAAAATGTTTTTAGCCAATATATCTTCAAGGCAGTAAAATCACTTCCTCTCTCCTAGTATTAGTGTTGGTCGAGTCCTGTAGCGACATAGTATAATTCTCCGTTAACGTTTTACGCATTGTAAATGTAATACAATGTCGGGCGTAGAAAATCCCGGAAAACGACCTTACTTAAATAAGGTAATAATAATATATAATAATAATAATATTTTATTGGCAGCAGCAAAATACAATGACAAAAATATACAAAAAATAAGAAAAATGGCCAATAGGATCATCTTCAGTAAACCTCGAATAGGTTTCCTGTTATTAATGATGACCCTAACAATTACAGAAACACAAAGAGACAGAGTTACAGATACAGACTACAACTAAATATACAGCAAACTATATGCGAGGAAGTTGCTCATCCATTAAATTATTGAAAACGACTCGTCTAAATGCACGAAAAGGCTATTGTTTAACGCCAGGGGTAAGTGAGTTAAATAACCATGCTGAAATATAACTAAAACTCCTCTTGAACAGCTGTGAATGATGTCTAGGTATATCTATTATATCTTTTCGGCGGATATTAATATTATGTATGCCAGTGCGATATCTTATTTTGATTGATAAGTAAGGCGGAACACCAGTATTTAAAATTTTATAAACGAAACAGTAAAAATGAAATTGTCTACGACGAGCCATGCTCAGCCATCCAGCCTCCGCAAGTTTAAAAGATACTCTCTGAGGTCTCCTTATTCCATAAATAAATCTAAGGCGGGCGTTTTGCACCACCTGAATTCTACGTGAATCAATTTGGTCCAAGCAACTTCCGTAAGCAACATCACAAAAATTGAAATGTGATAAATTTTTTTTAATGGCAATATCCAAGGAATGCCGATGGGGATATAACATTTTTAAGCTACAGTAAGCTCGTCTAACACAAATACGAATATGATGTTTAAACTTAAGATCATTATCGATAAATAATCCTAGATCTCTCACATGTTTTTGAAGTTGCAGCGGTATATTGTTAATTGTTAATACGATATTAGGAATAATGCTAGACCTGATTCTGTTGCCACCAAACACTATGTAAGAAGATTTACTTTCATTTATAAGCAGGTAATGTTTTTCTGCAATAGTATAAAGATTGTTGTAGTGGTGGGCACTATCGGTATTTTCAACTATCGATAGTACTATCGATAGTCGGACCAACTATCGATAGTTATCGATAGTCGACTATCGATAGTTGACCATCGATAACTATCGATAGTTGACTATCGATAACTATCGATAGTTGAATATCGATAACTATCGATAGTTGACTATCGATAACTATCGATAGTTTCAACAGTCAACTATCAATACTTACAACTGTCGATAGTCGTCATCGATAATGCCCACCACTCTACTCAACTAATATGTCTTCAGAAATACATTTTGTTTTGTTTCTTGTTATTTATTATTTGTGTTTTTTTTTAGTCCAGACTAATAAGAACTCTAACACTAGTATTTCATGGTTTTATCAATACCTGCTACTATAGATATTACAAAAGAAAGAATTAGTTCAACTCAATGAATAATTGATGATTGATAATACAAACGTTTTTAACTAACAAGACAGTACATAAATAAACCTTCAAGCTACTCAGAAAGAGAAAATAAATAGCACTATACTTGTTGTGTTTACATTGAATTTGAGCATCTCTCTGCGTTATAAACTTTATATATAAATATAATACTGGTGGGCATTATCGATATTTCCAACAGTTATCGATAGTCGAGTATCGATAGTTATCAATAGTCAGCTATCGATAGTTATCGATAGTCACTATCGATAGTGGCCACCACTAGATTGTTGAGATCACGATTGATATCGTCAACAGCTCTATACATGTCATCAGCAAAAAAGGACTTATATAGTTGTGACTCATCGGCATAGAGTTGTAGGTTATTTGTGAAATTATAAAAAAAAACATATGTGCTGTATAAACCGAAAACAATAGCGGACCCAATACAGATCCTTGCGAAACTCCAGATCGTATCATAGCCCAATCAAACACATCACCACCAGCCACTACAGCCTGCCTCCTGCCAAACAAGTAGGCATAGAAAAAGCGGAGAGCAATCTCTCCCAAACCAACGTAGTGAAGAATAGCTATCAAAAGATCATGATCAATTAAATGATATATAATATTTATAGTTAAACAAATAAATAATGTTGCCCTTTCCCGACACTGTATTATATGACAAAAATACTCCAAACTGTGGTACTGGAAATGCTGCAAACTTCTCCTAAACCCCTCACCACAAACTGCACTAAACTGGACGTACGTTTCAATAGCAAAGCTATCATCATCAGCAGAAACACTGAACTAAATAACTACACTAAAACTACCCTAATTTATACCTAAAAAAGGTCAAGGTACATTAATCACGGTCATGGCTGACTGCCGTCATGCTTAACTAGTCCCTAATCCTAACTCCGTCTAATCTACTACTTATGCTTAATAAACCGTAAAGACAAGAATTTAAGGGTCCTAAATCTGAATTCATTAAATATGTTTGTTTTTTATATAATTTCCATACCTCATCAACATTTAATTGTACAAGTTGTTTTACGTTTCTAACTAATTTTATATTGTCAACCTTATGGTCTTACACATATGCTTGAAGAAAACCATAAGTTGACAATTAAAATTGTTAGAAACGGTAAACAACTATGTACAATTAAATTGTATGAGGGTATGGAAAATATATAAAAACAAACATATTTTAATGAATTCAGATTTAGGACCCTTAAATTCTGTCTTTACGGTTTATTAAGCATAAGTAGTAGATTAGACGGAGTTAGAGATAGGACTACGGTTAAGCTGACGGCAGTCAGCCATGACCGTGATATAATGTACCTTGACCTTTTGTTAGGTATAAATTAGGGTAGTTTTAGTGTATTATTTATTTCAGTGTTTCTGTAGATGAAGATAGCTTTGCTATTGAAACGTACGTCCAGTTTAGTGCAGTTTGTGGTGAGGGGTTTAGGAGAAGTTTGCAGCACTGTATTATATACTTGTGTTAAACGTTAATGTCACATAGATATATGAAACTTAGTACTGTCCCTGGCGAAGTTGACCACTCTAGCAATGACAGTTAATCGAATCCACTTATTTTTTTTTACTTAATAATTTCAAGGCCGTAAATCTGGCAATCTTTGTAAAATGGGCGCGAATTTCTTGAAATGACGCGCAATCATAATACGACAGGCAATTTCCTCCGCGGTCCATGAAATTTCAAGTCGAGCGATCAGAGACAAGACGGCGGCCGGACGAAAGCAACAAAAAAAAAGGAACGACCTTTGCTTAGCAAAAAAGGCACTTAATTGAGGTTCGCGGAGCTGGTCGAACGGGTCGACTTGGCGCGCCTATTGGCGTCCCCCATTTAAGCAAATCAAGTTTCTCGGCTTCGCACAGTGTTCTCCTTTTGCGCGGTGCTCCGCTTCGGCTGCTTTTATCCTTATAGCGCGTTAGCATTTCATACGTAACGCCTTTCGTAAATCGCATTACCGTACGGGCGCTTACTTGTGCATGTGTTACGTCATTGTATCGTTGCACGCTATGTCTTCAAACTATTATATAATCAATATATGGTTGTCCCACCAAACAGATTCATTAGAATTTTAGAACTTCTCGTGGATATTCGATCTAAAATGGCCGTAAAAGTAAATCATGGCCGACTATGATTACTTAAGGTGCGTTTAAATTGGTGGGGAATGGACTTCTCGTTTCCTTCCCGCATTTATGCAGTAACATATACCTCTTGTGATTCCTAGTTATAATTTTATAATGTGTTTGATTTCGTTAGGAACATATGCATAAGCAGAAATGGCATATGTAGGATTACTGAAAAATTGTAGCATTAAGTGTTTTTTTTCACTGAACTGGTTTCGTCGCAGTGATAAAACATGCTCATATTTTGAAAAAAGACCATTCAACATCTACGGATGTAACACACGCATAATTAAAATAATCTTACTATAATAATTGTACTAACTCGCATCAAGACTCGACTAACACTGATACGAAACTAAATACCACGGTACAAATAATACGGTATGCTTACGCGCATATAGAAGTTACGTCACATAGGAGCATAAATAGGCGCCATCATATATAATATTATTATATTAAAAAATCCGATTTCGAACCGTGAGGGTTTTGTTATGCGAAAGGTAAGTTTAGAAAATCCGGAACGGGGTTACGGAACATATTTTAAAAGGGTTAAGGTGTTTTCACGACACCAATTTCAACCACGAAAACACTTTGTAAACACACACGAAATTCGCTACAAATGTAGAAATAAACACGAACGCTACTGGATGCCGACAAGATAGATAAAGTAAATTTCAACTTAAAACAGGCTTTTTTAAAGCAAAGCTTCATTTGATTTACATTAATTGGTAGTTGTGAATAATTTGGATTTTAACATTTTGATATTTACCATACACTGTGTATTTTATTGTTTTGGATACGCTCTTAAATGACATTCATCTGACGGCCTTACCAATTTGAGATTCAAAACGAGCATACCGTATATTTGTACCGTGCTAAATACCATTGTATAAGTATGCTTACAAGAGGTACAAAAATAGGACTTTTCTGCGCATCACCATCACGCGTCATCAGACAGTTATTTTATATTTTTTCGAAGCATTTGCAATATATGTTTGATTAACTATGTAATATTATAAACGTTTATTTTTCATTATTTTGTTGTTATTGTTTATTTTTATTGTTTTGTTGACGATTTTTATTTTAAATATAGTTCTGAATTAAATTTTATTTATTTGTATCTACCTACAATACTACGTTTTGAGCTGAGAGATTAAGTGGTTGTTGCACATATTTATACAAATTTTCTTTGTGGGTCGCTAAATTGTATAAAATACCTGCTTGTGCAGTGAAAGAATGCTGCAAAAATCACAATTTTTTATAATTTATCTATTATAAATAGCTGTTCTTTCTTTAATTGCAAAAGATGTACACTTTCCTCAAAACTCAAAACTGAAACATTTCAAATTGTCTGACTGGCTATGATAAAAAGCTTTTTTTCCTTTTTTCTTAGAATAACAACACGCGTGAAAGTAATTCACGCATTTAAATTTGGAAATAAATTCTCATATTAAATGTTAAAATATTTAATGAATGTTGATTCTAAACATTTAAAGTTTTTTTTTGTTAAACTTCATTCTACTTGACGGATACTCCCAGTGTATTCATTTGTTCTACTGTATGCTCGCTTTGATGCGCATGAAGTGATGACGCGCGATGGAAGCACATAGCGCGTCATCACTTTATGCGGGTGAGCATACCTAATATACTTACACCATGTTAGATACTAGATACACGAATCGGTGGGGGTTATTTTAATGCCTTGAAGATATCCTATGGCTAAATGTTCTCTCTATTTATAAAACTTCAATATCGGATACTATTGACACCCACTATAGTGCAAATAAACTCCGTAGCAGACGGCTTCGACAAAGAAAAAAAAGATTCGAATATAGTATGCGATCAGTGAGTAAACCATGGAGATACTCCATTTGTCCTTAACATCACTTATAGACTTATCCGTCGATGACAGTCTAATATTCTTACATATCCACCAATTTACGAATAACTTCGAATTTTCCAATTTTAAAAGATCACCGAGCAAAGCGTCTAGCACCCACATCTAGAGAACCTTTCATCGAATATCGCATCTGACAAGCATCATCCACCCTTCCTTATCGAATCATCTCTTCGACTTGCGTATCTGTCGCATCAAAAGCGACGGCTCGTTCTCGGCAACATTCATCATCGTCCGTTCCCTATATTACCTATCGGAGTCGACCATCGTCGGCAATGTCGGCATTGAACAGAAAGAGAGACGAGCGCGTTTACAGATCTACGGCGACGACAGTGGAGCCGTTGCGTCCCCGCGCTCGCACTCTCAATATCATTATGGGTGAATCAACTTGTCTTCGTTTCGGCCGCGATAAATTAATTTAATGCCGCTGTCGGCGAACGCACACTGGAAATACACTCTCGGCAGCGGCGGCAGATAGTACACACACACATGCATTCATACCTATAGTAGTGGTGGTAAGTGATATATGAAATTTCGGAACCGTTTTACGGTGGATCCCTTCTAAATTTCCGAGCGGGAACGCGTGTCTGCACACTAAAACTCCGACGGAGGAATATCTTTATACGTTATAAGTACTTAGGTGCGACTGTGGTGGAAATTAAGAGCAGCGAACGTTATGCGGACGTGTTGAAATTGGACACGTAACTATAAATCGAGAACGTAATAAAAGGGATTAAGCATTAAGATTAAAATAGATACGCTTATAGATGGTACACAACATGTGCCCAGACGATCTGCTCTAGTCTACTCTAGCTAAAAATTTATTACAAACGCGATAACTTAAAAGTAATTATTATTATTATTATTATTATTATTATGTAGATATATTGTTATGATATATACATATTAGTGATGTAACTAATATTCGCATTCACAATAAATATGCGAATATGGCGAATATCGAATTATCCATTTTAACAGGTAACTTTTACCTGTTAAAATGGATAATTTAGAAAAAAAAAAACTAATATTCAAATTCATTGAAATCCTAAAACAACCTTTTGACCACAAATTTGCAGTTTACATTAGAATAACCATCAATACACTCAAACTAAACTTGAATTGACAAGAATAAGACCTAAAATGTCGAAACGATTCGGTTGTACTTGGCTAGTTTCGCTGCGGTGATGGAGAAATTTTATTCTCTGCGTGTGCTTAATGCAAGTGTTCGTATAGTTGTAAATTGAGAGCTAATAGATGACGCTAGTAAAGTTAAAAAGTTAATATCCGCATTCGCGAATGTGTAAAATCACGTATTCGTTACATCACTAATACATATCGTGTGTCCCCGGATGGAGTTGACAAGAGGAAAAAAAAATTTATTATTGATTTTACGACAAAAAGTCATTTTTTATGAAAAGTTCTGCTTGTTGAGTAGATAAATTAACCATCGGAAAATCTAAGATTAAATGTACAGAATGTCCACAAATTAAGATAACATGAAAATGCTTCAACAGAAGAGTATCATCTATTGCATGTTTTCTAGTTTAAGTACAAAATTTCAATTAATTAAAGTCAACAAAAATTACTCTACAAGGTCACCTCCAACTTCCACACATGCTTTCGCCCTTTTAATAAATTCACCAAAGACTTTGCGTATGGCTTGTGGTACACTGTTGAAAATTTTATTACTTTTTTGACTAATTTAATAGTCAGGAGAGGTCCACACTCTTTTCGTGTTATTTTGTCGAGAACTATAGAAGTTTAAATTTGACGAGCAAAGATAGTTAAGTATTGTCTATTGCTAAGGAGTTATTTTGTCCAACTGACACGTGGAAAAGTAATAACTACCACCAAGAACTACGGGAAAAGACTCATCAGGGAAGCCATAGAAATAGAGAAGAATAAAACCGTTAACAGAGAAAAAGGGTACCACCTTAGCAACACGTGAAAGAGCCTACTACGAACCGTCACGGTCAATGGAGCGGAAACTACACGGTTGGATGCACCAGGGGCGTATATAAGAAGAATGTCGGACCATGGAGAATCAGTTCAGTTATCCTGAAGAAGCTGTCAGTATGAACAGCGAAATGTCGAGCGAAAGTTTTAACACACGGCGAAACCCGCAAGAAGCTGTTAGTTATAGTTACACGTGGAATTATAAAATACTTCTAGTCACATTTAATTTGATTTAGACTAGACAAATTTACTAGCTGTTTAACTAAATGAATGCGATCTATTGGGTGTTTTAACACCATTTTCTAAACACAACGTCTTTTTAATATGCAACTCCTATTTCTTAGTGCTATAATATTCTCTCTTAAGACGTTTTCTCAATTATAAATATGCAAAACCACTCATTCACAAGTTTTGGTTTCAACTAAACGTACCAATTTTAAAATGATTTTTTGAGAACCATTATAAAATTAAGTGAATGTTTATGCTATTTGATTCAAGTCTAAACTAATTGCGTAAATAGATGTTCCCAATACATCTTTAAGATGTTGACATTTTTTATGCCCACTGGAATTAACGTTTAATAACACTTTGCAGGTCAGTCACATTTGGTGGTTTGTTTGGATATGTTAATAGGGAGAATCAAACACGAAAACAGATACACGTGCAATGCAGGTGGTGCGTATAATGCAATACTGTATTAGAATAGGTGGGGTTTCTATATTTCTATCCGAGGGAAAAATTCTGATTGGTTGACGCTTCTGAATGTCTAGAAAAATAGTCAATCCTCATATCTGAACAAAGAATTCACACGAAATTCTAGTCATTTCTGTTCTATTAAATACGCGTAGTCAACTCGTCTGGCAAAGTTTGTAAAAATCAACACTAAAATATTTGACTAGCGCAAAATTAACGCCAACACCGTAATATTTTCAACAGTGTACATTTATCTCATTCAGGGAATCCTGTATTCATGCTTTTAGTATTTCCCAATCATGCAGTGGGTCATATTCAGTCTTTGTGAACGTTTCCGTAAGGATAATTTTGGTGTTTCTATCATTGAATCTAAGATCCAGTTAAATCAAACTTATGCTCAAGTTTGCGCAGTGCTTCGCGCGATACTGCAGTGTTTGGGAATTTTTCGAGAAACATGTCTAAAGCGTATCGATAAGATACGTTTCCAACTCCAAAACATTCAATCAAATAAATA
Organism: Protaetia brevitarsis; assembly: GCA_004143645.1. Classification (NCBI taxonomy): domain Eukaryota; kingdom Metazoa; phylum Arthropoda; class Insecta; order Coleoptera; family Scarabaeidae; genus Protaetia; species Protaetia brevitarsis. Next base: position 404,846 of record RXPK01000321.1, on the reverse strand, counting down.
CGTTCTTCGATAGTTAACATTTTGCAACTCCAACGGATAAAAAAATGACAATCTACAATTAATAGATAACAGTCGTATACATATATCAAAACCTGCGTGCACTCGCAACGCACAAACGCAAAGAAAATATCTAGAATATAAACTACATATACAAAACTGGTAATATGTACAACTGAATGAAATTAATATACACAAGTGAACACTTAAATTAAATTTAACAATCAATTCTATTAACAAAATCCTATCCAAAAATAAAACATTAATTTCTGAGAGAATTTGCCCGACACATTGATAAAGATTAATCTCTATAAATAAAATAACACTGAATTTACGAACCCCGGGGTGCCAGACCACAGCAGTACGTTTGAAACTTGTTGTTATTTATTTACACCAACTGATGTGTATTTGATTTTCTCGATGTAGCATACATCCTACCTAATGTCGACAAAACTATTATCTTCTCCTTTTTTTTACAGCTCAATCGGTGATTATAAGAAGAACAAGACATTAGGAAATATGCCAACGTTACAAGAACACCATGCTTACAGCCGATAACTCGATAAGGTCGGCTTAAATCCCGACAGAGGGAACAAAAGAAACGAAGACACCTTCACCATGTCGATAGCTTAGCCAAATCCCCGAGAATGTCGCGGGGTTCCAAACTATTCGCCGTAGCCGTCGTCATCCTGAGCGCGACGGCGGCTAGGCACGCGTTCGCCGACTCCTTTGCCTCGCACCAGCGTCTGGCGTCGCCGTCGGCGACCTCGGGGCGTCGCAGCAAGCTGAACATCAACAACAACAACAACGGTGGCGGCGGCGGCACATCCTCGCGCAAACCCAACATCATCCTCATCCTCACCGACGACCAGGACGTCGAACTGGGCTCGCTGAACTTCATGCCGAAGACGCTGTCCTCGATAAGGTCGAAGGGGGCCGAATGCAGGCACGCCTACGTCACGACGCCCATGTGCTGTCCGTCCAGGTCGTCGCTGTTGACCGGAATGTACGTGCACAATCACAACGTGTACACGAACAACGATAATTGCTCCAGTACGCAGTGGCAGACCTATTACGAGACGAGGTCTTTCGCTACTTATCTGTCGAATGCCGGCTATAGAACTGGTAAGTAGTTAATTAAATTGTTCTAAAAAAGAAATAAATATAGATACGGCACAACCGATCTCTAAATTGTGCTTTTAATCTTCTCATTTGTCAATTATTTAATAAACTTCAAAATTGACTTCATGACATTGACATTATATCATAAACTGTTACCTGCTGAAGGCAATATCATTGCAATAGTGATATTTGCTATATTACGTACTGCTGTGTACTGACAGAATTTGAAAAATGCAAAATGAATATTAAAAATGAAAAATTAAATTAGTAGAAAAGTAAAATGTGGATGAAAGAAATCTGATTCTCTTTAATACCCCAAAAATTGAAAAGGTTTAATCAAAATTAAAAGAACAGTAATTTAAACTCAAAGACAAAAAAATGTTAATTACAAATTTTTGCAGAAAAAAAAACCGTGAACAGAGGGTCCTGGTCTAAATCAAAAACTGCAAATTATAATAGGACAATGCTAATTCCTATATCAAAGCAAAAAATTAATTAGTTCAGCAAGATAATTCTTTTTTCACAACAATCCACGTGGTTTCAAATTAAAATAAAATAAATTCGTGGAACACTAAAAATTTACAATAAGGTAAAGTCAGGTAAGTGTGGAACTGGGGCAAGTGTGTAGTTTGGCTATATTTATTTTCAAAATTAAAATCTGGATATCCTCTGTTATTTTACTAATGTACTAAACTTTATACTAGTTTTACAAAAAAAAAAATCACACCTCCTAACGTGTAATAACTTAGATATCTTGTAATTTATCATACCTTATTAAAAAGGCATTAATATAGTATTACACTCCTGGCCGAACTAAAGGATAATGCTATTAATATATAAAATGCGGAACGGTTACACACTTGCCCCATTTTGCTGGGTAAGTGTGTAATATTAAAATTTCTTTTTTTTTCTAGTAAACCGTTGATAATTATAAAAGGCGTATCTATTCAAGGCTTACAACTGGGCATATATTACGTAGTTCTATGTGTAAAATTTATCAAAATGTCTTATTATGTGAACAGTGTTACATTTTCTTCACACTATGCAATTTTTACTACACACTTACTTGACTTTACCTTATCGTAAACAGAAAAACAAGCGCAAAGCTTCTATTCACCCAAACCCTAGGTGATTAATAAAATAAAAATGAAACAGCAAACTAGAAAACCAAAAATGAACTCATACTGAAACATAATGAGAGAATTAAAACTAAAATCTATCTTACATCAAAATTGTGTACACAACAATATAATAACAATTTTATTATTAAGCGAGTTCCTTGATGGACAAGTAATAAAACAAATAACGATATCAATTGAATTAACAAAATGGCAGCAAACAAATACAAATTTCATGTACTTACGCTTGCGTCTGCCAAGGAACTAACTCTTATAATCTCGACCGCTGCGTACAACGAAACCGCACAGATCAGTCCGCGAACGGACAAAATCTCAAAACATAATAACATAAACTAAACAAGCGAACGAAAAATATTTAAATGAATGAAATTAATTTAAAACAACTGAATACTTAAATAAATAAATTAAATAATTAACTCATTAACTAAAATTGTATAAAAATAAACATTACATCTGTGAAAATTCTCTCGAAACATTGACAAAGGCTGATCGGAGTAAACATGCCAACATCTGAATTTGCGAAAACCGGGGTGCCAGTCCACAGCAGTACGACCTGTTAGAAATTAAAAATAATAAAACCGAAAAAGAGTTTTATAACATACAGTTAAAGTACCTTTCTTTTTGCTAAAGAAATCGCAGAAGGATGAAGATTCCTTAGCTTATTACTATAATATAATACATACCCATGCGTATCTCTGCATGTACTTACTTACTGTAGACACTTGAGATCGTTGTAGCTGCTGCCTACCACATCCAATAGAGCGACCACTTAAACTCCACTTGACACACAACCGAAAACAGTGGCGTAGCGTTGCTCGCATCTCTTATAATATATACTCACAGCACCTCACGTGTCCGCTGGAAGAACAGAAAAAATCCGTTTGAGGAAAGCTTTCATGCGCCTTCATTATTTCGAAAAAATCTTCTCTCACTCTTCGGCCGCGCGCACGAACGCAGTGTTTCTATTTATATTCGTCAAGATAGGCTAGGACAGCCGCCCAACAAAGAGCGAAAAAAACAAAACATAAAACAGAAAGCGAGACGGACGTCGCTAGACGTCGAAGATTGAAAATATACAAACAAAAAAAACGACGACACGCGGCCGGCACATACGAAAATAAAAATAATGTTGTTGTGTCGTCTCCGTGACGTGTCAATTTACGAGATCACGTGGCCGTATTTATCTTCTTCCCGAAACGGTGACTTCCGTCGGCGGTAGGTGTCGCTGCGTAAACTCAAATCGTGTCTTTTTGATTGCAGGATATTTCGGAAAGTATTTGAACAAATACAACGGCTCCTATATACCGCCCGGTTGGAGGGAGTGGGGCGGCCTGATAATGAATTCGAAATACTACAATTACTCCATCAATATGAACGGAAAGAAGATCAAGCACGGCTTCGATTATCACAAGGTAAGTGAAGAAGGAATCACAGATGTCGCTCTTATATTTGTGTTGTATTTTATTGATTAGCTTGCACAATTTCATGATTCTTCACAATGCTGGAATTACATCCACTCAACCGCTGAGAAAAAGATTTCTTTGTTTTTTTTTTTTTTAATAAATATGCATTAATTCACATAAATTATTCTTTTAAATAAGTAATGGCAAAGAAATATTTATTAAATGCTGAGAAAAACAAATTTCAAACGAATAATGGTTTAACAAGCACATTGCTTCCTCAAGAAAAAATACACCTTTCACAAGAAAACATTATTGCAATAGTAAAAGACATGCTATAGGTACTATTGGAATATCTCTACAAATGATACTCAAATAAGTTGACGTTTTCTATTTGAATGGATAAATATTCAAATATTTATTTAATAACATCAGCATTAAGCTATGTTCTGACTAGCAAACATTTTGCTGCAAATTGATTGTAGCAAACCATTTTTGCAAGTGTGAACTGCTCAAAAAACATATTGCAGCAAAAAGATGATATTTGTGCGAGTTATTGCAGCAATATATCTTGCGTAGGTTGAACAGATAACTTTTGATTGCTCGTACTGTCTGCATGCTTGCACGTGTTAGTCGCAAGAGAGTGTTTGCACGAGATGGCCAAATTTGCGTGATCAAAAGAGTTGACCCAAAAATTAATAGCAATTTATGAATCTAATCCCGAATTATTGGAGGTATCAAATGTGGATTACAAAAATCGCAATAGGAAACAAAGCATTATTGAAACGATATCAAAAAAGCTAAACATTTGTGAAAATGAAATACAAAAAAAATCCATAATCTACGCACACAATTCCCATAGGAAGTGCGACGTATTAAAAAGAAAAAAAAAGTGGACAGGGAACTAGTGATAATTATGAAAGTAAATGGAAATTTTTTGAATCCTTAAAATTTATTTCTACAAACATATAATGCTCGCCCACTATAAACAATCTGGTAAGTTGGTGGTTGTAAACAAGTAGTAAATAAGTAAATTAAATGTGTTGGTAATGTCAGTAAACTTCTCCTTCAGTAGATAAAAAATAATCTCTGAACTCATCGCGAACATCTTCTGCTATGATTCTCATGAAATTTACAAAACTGCGCAGGGCATCTTCATTTCTCAGTTCTTGTAGAAGTTTATTATGGAAACCCAATTCGTTTCTTTGAAGTATCTATTCTCTTACCCATATTTTCCTTTTCTTATTTTTACTTGTTCTACTCCTTTTCCTTTTTAACAAAAGCATTACTGCCGCAGCAGCGATTCCTTTCACGAACGACATATCAACGTAACTGTTAGAAGTTTCAAATCAAACTGATGCAAGAAATATGTGCCAATGTGAATAGCTACGCAATATTTTGCAGCAAGTAGGGCCACAGAAATTTGCATAAGTCGTGCGATCCACTTGCAGCAACAATTTGCATTTATTTTTTTGGACAAGCGTGAACGGAGCTGCAAATACTTGCCGCAAATGTTTGCGCAAGTTGTTTGCTAGTCAAAACAAGGCTTAAAGGTACTATCTGCAATTCTCATTTTTTTCAATTCTCAATTGCTTTACGAGAAAGAATATTTTTCCGCAATATGCCTATCATTCGACAGACATCAAGTTAGACGCTCTCGAAATTGTTTACATAAATTAAAATTATAATTTAATTGACGTGGAATTACATCCACGCATCCATCGTATTTGGCTTCCTACACGGCGAAATATCCGAAAATTTTAACATTTTACGACAGACGCGGCTGACGGACGTTTGTTTTGCGACCTAGACTTAGCTTTTCTTCGTATTAATAACGTTTAAGCATGCGCTCGGGGAATAAATAAAGTCGTATCACGGGCAATTAACGACTTATTTGCGTGGTCCGCGTCCGCGCGTTGGTTTAGATAAATACGTCTAAGTATGGACACGTAACGCGTATCCGTAACCGGATTCTAGATAGTACGATAGGCCGGCCCGGTTGTCTGCCGTGTTCGCATGAGCTTTTTAAAAAATCCCATATCGGACGATAGAGGTAATTACCGGTCGAAGTAATAACGTTGAAATATTAAGGAAAGAACTGGTTCGCGAGAATATGTTAATAAAGTTCAACACACACAGTAGTATAGTTGGCTACTAGCTACTACAGACATCTTGGCTGACTTTAACATTCATCATTTAATTTAATCTTATAGAATGGTGTAATCAAATTAAGATCTAAGAAGGTGTTAATTTTAGATCAAGTAAACAACGGGATTTAAAAAATGATTTAGTCGTTTCTATTCTGTATTACTCTCATCAATTCCTTTCCTCACTATTGGGATCCCACTTATTATTGAAGGACACTAGTGGTGATTATGATTCCGAAAAGAAAGTAGAATCAAACAAATGATGATCGAGATTAAAAAAAAAAGGAAAAATCTAATATTTCTCCAGCACTTTTATTTGGCTTTGCCAAGAACAACTAAAGACACATTCTCAAGCCCACTTTTTATCTTATATCTAATGGTGTACTTGAAATGTTTATACGACGTTTCGATTTTTTCCGGTAATCATCAAATTTCTTATGGGCGCCATACTGAATTTTGACACCGCTAGAAAGATTTTTTTTGTGCAACATGTTGAAATTTTCTTTTTGATATTATGCGTTAATTAACAAATGATCTAATTTAAGATTAAATAAGGGTATGTAGTTATGAGAGGTGCAGAAGATGCGAACTACAAGAGGAAACGAGTTTACACGTAATCTGCATATGTGAGGAATTGAAAGTAGGGGTAGAATCTATTGGAGCCCTCGAAGGTTTTCAAGTTCCCACTGGACAAAATACTGGGCTTTATAGAGAACACCAAGTTGCTCGAGTGGAAGTAGGAATAGGGATGGTACAATGAGCACCTAGCTCAAATGCCTGAACTATAGGTGCCCACCCTAACTTAAAGAAGAAGAAGGTAGTTATGAAATTTTGAATTGTCAATTACTTCAATTATCGTTGCATTAGTAATAGAATAATGTCCTATGCCAACGAAGAGAAACGAGGTATGCTACGTATTTTTTAGTCATCGAACCGAAATACAACAATAGCGAGTACAAGATCTACTACAATTATTGTATCCTAAACGACGACAACCATATCGAAGCATTTTCCTAGATCTTGATAGAAATTTAATCGAATATGGATCGTTTACCAAACCGCGTAATGTTTATGGTAACCAGGATTTGGAAGAGGATATTTTAGAAATGGTAAATGGTATGTTTTTGCAAAGTTTATGTAAATATTCTATCTTTTTTGTGATAACAAACTAAAATGACAATTAAAATAATCAACCAATAATTACAGTAAACGTTCAAAAATGTCTAAATTAGTGTCTGTATTAACCGAATGCCTTCAGGAGTGTTGACTAGTGCGAGGGGTCGCGGTTTCGCACCTCACCTTGGTCAATTAATAATATTGATTAGGAGAGAGATCTGACTTTACGGGGATGTCTTATAAGCAACTAATTTCTTAGGGTATTTTCTACTCCGAAAAAAAATAATAATAAGAAACAAGAAAGTTGATTGCCGGAAAGAATCACGTCGTATGAAAATTTCAAATACACCATTAGATAGAAGATTAAAAGTGGTTTTAAGAATGTGTCTTTAGGTTTCTTCTACATGTACAGATAAAAGTGTTAGAAGCAAAATAAGAAAATGTATTGTACTAATATCGATTTTTTTTCATCATTCCATTCATCCATTTCCACGATATCTTCGCGAGCCTATAATTATGTTGGACTCCTGTTAATAATAAGAATCTTTACCGTTTCTAATTGATGTCGTAGTATCAACAACGTTATCCAAAGAATACATATATTATCGTTGTAGAGTAGTGTATAAGGCAACTTTAACATATTACTGTAAGATAATCAATAAAAGTTATTGATACGTTTATTAATTATTTTTTTTAAAAACTAAATTACGTGTTCCAGCAACCTAATTCTATGTCTATACCAGAATTGAGTACAATTCTCGTCCACACTACAACGAATCGTCCCTTTGATGTCTGGCTGACAAAAATTTCGCCAGCACGATGGTAATACTCGTTGTAATAGCGCCACATCGATTACGTTACCTTTACCTTACGCGTTATATTCGCGCTCGTCGTCTAGTATGTGCGAGCCTTAATATTCATATACAGGGTGTATCAGATATAGAGGTAAATATAATAATATGTAGCAGCTGTAATCATATACAATCAAAAAGTCTTAATGCACAGGGGGTCTATCTGTAAGCATTAACGAGAAAAAAAATATTTTGTAAATGTCGTGGGCTAGAGCCGCACCTGTGCCCAACCTAAATGCTGTCCCGAGTATACCCCCACATACCACTATCATTCAGCCATTACCGCTGTTAGTTTTATGCGGATCGCCGCTTGGAGTGCAAGCCACTTCGAACATTTTATTTAAATTCTTCCCGTCTCGAAAAAACGATCCTTTTCAGGACCACCGTGATTTCATATAAAGAAAATGGATGCATCGGCAAAAGCGCGGGAATGTATAGATTCATTTTCACGCGACATCATAGTAAAAAAGCGTGTTTGCAAATTTTCTGTATCTACATTTATTTTTGTGTAATTCGATTCAATTCATTTTGCGTTATATGATTCATGTGGTACCGTTTATTAACAACTAACTCTCGATTCGACAAAGCAAAAGAAAAATATTTACGTTTTTTGTAATTACTGAAGTCGCATATCCGGTGAAACTCGAACGTCTTATCAGGATATTAAAAATAATACTTTGTAGACTTACGTAGAATGCTCTTAACAAATAAGGAATGTTTATTTTATAAAAATAAGAAATTTAAAATGCCTCAGTTTTGCTATTTTCATAAGGGCCTTTATTTATTCAGAATGATGTTAAATGAACTTACGGCATACCATTAAGAATAATACTAAATGAGTGCAATGTATTTATATATAATACCACGTTTAGCGGGTGCTTAACATGACGTTTCCTTGCATCAGGCCCGGACTAAAGAATTTTTGGCTCTAAATTTTACTTTTTTTTATTTTTTAATGATGAAATCCGGTTTCGGCGGGTTTGTGCTTTATATGTCGTGTAGTTAACACCCAAGCAAAATTTACTTTTTTATTTGATACACCCTGTATAGCACATCTTTAGGGAAGACGATTTTTTATAGTTCTCACGTTAGCGAAATTAGATGTTAATCAACGATATCTAAATACTGCCCACCGTAGTTTCTTACGCACTAGCAACTTAGATAAAGATAGAAAAATTCTTCTAATTTCCTACATTGAACGACAAATTGAGAGTTCACCAAGTATAAACAACTTTCAGTATATATATTAACTACATTTCCAGGAAAGAAGGTTATATAACGCATAATTTACGCTCCGTTAACGCCGAAAGCGGCTATACTATCGGACCAATAATTCGAAATTATGGTTTCGCTTGTCGCTTTAATGTGTTAGATACGAGCCCGAAAGGGGAATTGTAGCCGCTGTCGGAGTATGTAAATATACGGGTACATACAATACGTAAGTACATACGCGCAAGCGGACATTATAAATAAATAAATAAACGACGCGTGTGGAGGTAGCGGCTTCCAATCACCAAGGAAGGACAGCGCCGACAAACGCACAAAGATTCACTTATCTATAACGCACATTCTGTGTAACTGTCTGTAGATGACTCTGGGCTGTAGGATATAGCGGCAAATGATGATCCACTCGGTGCGCCGCGATTATCGTAAACAATTTCCATCTGCCATTAATCTATTAATATTATTATTGTTATTGAGGATGCGGCCGTCGCGTTCGATAGATTTATTGCCTTCGATGTCTTCCCATTAGCGTCATAATTCATTAATTCAGGCTATTGGAAGAGTATATATGTTGAGAATCGTGAAATAAATATAACGAGTAAAAAGATTGATAGACAAGATTTTTCTTTTAAAACGAAGAAATGTTTCTCTTGTCTGTATTATTTATTACTCCACAAAAAGTTGTTTGAATAAAGGAGTGATCACTTTTCTTATAAAAAAATACTTTTCAATCAACACTTAAATTTATTTCCTTTAAATACTACATTTAACTGTATCGGAGCAAACTCTTACTGTATAACAAAGCATATTATACAAAAATAAATCATTTTAAGAGGAATTAAAAGAATGTTTTGTAAGAAAATTCAATACTTTTTTATTAAAAACACCTTTATTCTTTTACATATACATTTAGACTGAGACTCTTCGGCTACTTGTCGATCTATAGCTGTAACTAATATCTATATGGTGGACATTGAAGAGAAATTAAGGAAGTACACTGAAGGACATATAGGAGAATACCAACTAAGCTTCAAGCAGGGTGAAACCACTACGGATGCAATACATATTCTTACGCAAGTAATAGAAAAGTGCTACGAACACGACATAAAAATCCACATGCTTTCCATAGATTTCAAACAGACCTTTGACATAGTAATTAGAGTTAGTCTACTGCAATCCTAAAGATAATAGGCTCTAGGCAACTAAATGATAATGAGAGATTTCACAATACGAGTAATAACAAGTGAGGACATGACAGAAAAAATAGAAATAGAAAATGGAGCAAGACACAGAGAGCAAGGTGACAGACGCATTATCATTTATCAGCCCTGTTCAATGTGGTATTGGAAGGTAAAGTGCGAGAAACGAGATATGACAAGACTATTATACAGAGTAGCACACAAACCATATACTGACGATATTGTCTTAATTGCAAGAAATCGAAGAAATCTGGAGAATGCTCTAACAACTATAGTACGATGTGCAGCGTATAGAGCACGAACAGAAAATCAAATACATGACAAACAGTAGAATAAAAATAAATAAAACTTTTGAAGAAGTAAATAGTTTTAAATATTTAGGTGTCACGATAAACGGTGGAAATGATAGAAGCGAGGAAATTAGAGAGGGGACACAAGCGGGGAATAGAGCCTTTAGGAACTATCATAAGTTTATAAAAGACAAGAGTAGTAGCAGAAAAATTAAATTAAAACTTTACAATGTAACAATTAGGCCCATAGCGACGTAGGTGGCAGAAACAATGTGTCTGACAAGTAAAGATGAGGAGAATCTCAGGATATTTGAAAGGAAGATACTAAGGAAATTATTAGGACCAAAGAAAATTGAAGGCGAATATAGAATTTTATGGAATACTGATATAAATGATATAATGAAAGAAGAAAATATTATAAACTATATTAAAGCACAAAGATTGAAATGGTTCAGACACGTAGGAGAGGAGAGACAATGACGAGATAATTAAGAGAATAAAAAACTGGAGACCAGGAGAAGTTAGATCGAAAGATAGACGGAAAATAAGATGAGAGGAACAAGTAATGAAAGATATGAGAAAATTGAGAATAGTGGATGCGACTAGAATTAATGGTCATATTTTAATAATAGTCAAAATAACGATTAGATGTTGACGATTTTAACAATCGATATTATTAAATATGTACACAGAGATTCAAAATGATTGTCAATTCCGCTCATATAGATAGTAACAGGGTGTAGGTATATGCCGCGTGCTTGTAATGAAGGTTTGAACTAAGTCAGTGTTGGAACATAAGAAAGTAAACGGATCTGTCATAAATAAGGAAAACGTAACTTATATTTGAACTCGCATTATATAAACGACTATGGATTGGTGTTTCTGCTTGTAAAAATGAAATGTTATTAATTTAACTTTCCTAAATTATGATTTTACAATTCGGTACTAACTAGTGTTTAACTAAATTTATTTATTACTTTAAATTATAACATACAATTAGTATAATTATTAAGTGACAAAACTGCATCTCTCAGTTCTTCTATTGTATGCATGCGGTAGTTTCTATAGATCCAATTTTTTAGATAGCCCAAACATGAAGTAATCTAATGGGGTTAGATCAGGCGATCTTGGTGGCCATTTTTGTGCTCTAACGACGCTGTCAGCAAAAAACTGTTGAAGATATTGGCAGGTTTGTTGAGCAGTATGTGCTGTCGCATTATCGTGCTGAAAATAACCTGCTTCAAGCTCATTTTCTTTTAACTCTGCAATAAAAAATTCCAACATCTGTTGGTAACGTTGGGCTGTTACAGTTTCCTCGAAGAAAATTGGCCCTATTATTCGTTGCCTAGACATAGCTAACCAAACTCCAACTTTTACGGGATGCAATTGCGTTTCTCGAAATTCGTGTGGATTTTCTGCAGACCAGATACAATAATTTTGTAAATTGATATAGTCTGTTAGATAAAACCAGGCTCATCCGAGAAAAAATGATTTTGTTTAGTAAGTCATCGTCCCTTAAATTGTTATTAAACCAATGACAATATTCCAATCGCCTATCGTGATCTAATGGTAATAATTCCTGTACCGTAGAAACTTTATAGGGATGAAAATGTAACTTTCTTTTGATAGGTCATTGCGCTGAAGTGTATGATAAGCCTATAAAATTATAAAATGTAATAAACTATTTCACTTAATGTTAATATTGATTTTTAACCTGTTGTTGAGTTATTACCACAGATAAATTCCCTTATTTTCTTTACAGTATTCAGAAATACTATTGTTGTGATATTAGATATAATATAACGATTTGAAAAAAATAATTAGATAAATAATCGAAAGATACTACAACACGCACGCCAATGTCGCTAAATGTCCAGAAAATTCATTGAATGTATGAAATTTGTATGTAGCTAACTTCGCTCATTAAATTGGTAATAAGTATAGATAAATTTTTCCGGAAAACAGATTTTTTTTCTTCCGACAATCATTTTGAATCACATGGTATATACCAACTATATAAGCCTCTTGCGATCATATATTCGCTTAATACATGAATAAAATATGGGAACGCATCGTGTGGGCTATTCCCTCGTCTGTATTACGTCGAACGCATTCAATACTCGCGGATATTTAATTAATGTTGTACGGCCGATCTCGTTTGAGCTGGAACGCGAAGAGCGAGCTCTCGTCACCGCATATTAAGCGGTATCTCCTGTGTTGTATAAAGCCGGATCCGATCCGCAGCTGCTTGCACGGCATTGCAGCGTCACCGACTGAATAATAACGAGCTAGAGGCGGAGGAAAAAACGCAATATTTCCCTCGATGGATGATGATAAACGCGAAAAAGTATATCGTCCCGTCCTCGGCACACAATGTCTTTCGTTCTTTCTACTCGCGTAATTGAAAATTTCATTAATAATGGACTTTATTAATGAAATTTTCAATTACGGTGTGACATTATTAATTGTACAGAAAAAAAATCGTTCCCCACAAAGAAATGTCTTTAACTATCTTTAAAGCATATATATTTCTCGTAAACAAACGAAGGTTGATTTTCACTGGTTTGTTTGACTTATAAATGTTTCTTTAAAGAAAATCTTTCTCTAAAAAACTTTTCTGAAGGAAGAAATATGTTGCTTGTCAATGTTTGGATAGCAATGTGAACAAATCGAATATCGGTATAATTGTAATCGATACTTTTTCACTTGCTGGTTGTTAAGAATGTGTAATAGACTCGTTATTTTACTTTAAAAAAAAATGATTTATTGTTAGAACGTATTGCTGTGAACTGACTGAATTGAAAATGCAAAATGAAATAAAAAAAATGAAAAAGGAAAAATTTTATTAGATAGCTCAACGGATAAAATCTTTAAAGGGCACAAAAAAAAACAATTAAACTTAGAGTTCCCTCGCGAATTAAAACTTGAATCTAATCACGAAGAGTAAATTGTGGGTGAAAGAAATCTGACTTTCTTAACTACCCCAAAAATTAAAAAGGTTTAATTTAAAATAAAAGAACAGAATTTTTAACCCAAAGATACTAATTAAACAATCAACTTTATTATATTAAGAAAAAAAAGAAAATAAAAAAGTTAATTACAATTTGCAGAAGAAAAAAAAAAACCGTGAACAGAGGGTTCTGGCCTAAATCTAAAAACTGCACGTGATTCTAAATTACAATAGGACAATGCTATTTCCTATATCAAAGCAAAAGATTTAGTTGTCCAGGAAGATAATCCAATTATACCAATATCTTTCAAATCAATCCACGTGGTATCAAATTAATACAAACTAAATTAAGCGTGGACAAATTGTAGCAAAAAAACCAAAGAAAAATTTAAATGCAAGCACAAAGCTTCCACTCACCCAAACCGAGGTGATAGGTAATTAAAAATAAAACGACAAAATTGAATAACGAAAAATTAACTCTTTAAACTAAAATATCTTCCCGAACAAAAATAATAAATGATCTTATATCTATAATGTGCACACATCAATATAATAACAATTATTATTTAGCGAATTCCTTGATGGACGATATAAAAGACAAATAACGCGAATCAAATTACGATATAAAAATGTAATACAAAATGGCTCCAAAGAATTTAAAAATACAAGTACTCACGCTAGCGTCTACCAAGGAACTGCCTCTTAAAATATCAACCGCTGCGTACAACACAGTCGTACAATTCACCGACAAAAACTACGAATAAACATTAACTATACTAGCGAAAACTAGACATTTAAAGAGCGAAATTAATTTAAAAAAAACTTACCACTATATTAAATAAATTATACAAACAATTCAATAACTAAAATTTATACAAAAATAAACATTGTTATGAAAATTTCTCGATACAATGACAGCATTTTTAAGCAAATCAAATATGCAACACAAAATACACTCGCGGTAAATGGGTTGCCACAGCAGTATATAGAGGCTGCAATAAATTCGATGTATGCATACATAATGTATAAATACAGTTTTCAGGGAAGATGCAAAAAAATGAGATAGGTGTCTTGGCCTACTTTTTCGAAATAAAATTATTAGGGAAATCGGATTTCAAATTTATCTCACCATTTTCAAGATATTTAAAGAAATTGATTTTTCTTCAATTTCTTTTATACCGTATAACTTTCTTATTATTTCAAATTTCATAAAATAATTTTGGTATTTTTTACGTTGTCTTTATTTGTGATGCGGATATGAAATCTACTTTTTAATATCTTCCTAAATTTTTTACTAATAACGTCATTTTATTTATTTTTTAATGAAAGCCATAGTAGCCTTTGTAAATCTTGTCCTCTTGTTATTATATTAATTTATTTGATTATGATAATTGCAATTCGATGCATACAGAAAGTGCATAATTATGTAATCAATTATACAAGCTGACCGTTGAGCTATCCGATACTTCGTATAACGACAAAAAAATCTTTTTCTCAGTGGATTACACTTTTCCATCAAGACTCTTTTCGTTTACAAAATTTCATGAAATATGCGTTATGTACAGCCATTCGATTCCCTTCAATTTAAATACGAAGTGAATTGAATAATTTTCGTTTCGCGAACTGTCAAATTTGACATTTGAAATGTTAACAGAGTTTCATAAAACGCTCAAAATCTACTACCTCCTATTTTATTCGCCGGGCATATATCGACGCGTAAGCTAACAAACAGCATTGATTTTCTGTAAGAATCCACTTCCCAATTTATAAGGATTACTATCCGGATCTGATCGGAACGATTCCATCTGCCTTCCTACGGGCAATCCGAGCAAGAATCAACGCAACCAAAACCGGTCATGTTGACGATTGTCCGTTCCCGGCTCGCACGGACCAGAAGACTCGGCGGCCGCAGTATTCGGCATCTCTTCTTCAATGTCAGACTCAATCAGTAAGTACTATCTTACTATCTATCCTCTACTTATGTGTTTATGTTAACATCTGCGGACTATGTTTTCGACGTGGCACGGCCCTCCTCCTATAGATAATAAAAACCGAAATTCAGAAGTCTATCTAGTATGTGTACGCGCGCACCTATGTATCTACACGCCAATCTAAATATTTACTCGGATCTTTTCTCGATGCTTTACTACTTACCTGCCAGACGCCACAAGTCTTTCACGGAGGCAGACGCACACACACGAAGTTATCGAGGCCGCGCCCCGTGTGATTTACGCGATAACCCTCGAGAGGAACTGTTAAAAATGTAATTTGGAAGGCGGCCGCGCTCTATTACCTGCAATCCCGCCGTAAGATTTACGGTAAATATTTGATTCCGTAGTCTAAACAGATTCTCAACGTAATTACTTATTTACGTACGCGCGGAGTTATACCCGTTGCGGGCGGTTAAATTAGCGAAGAGATAAAATCTAAAAGAGTTACAGCGCTGACGGATATGTTTATTAAATAGTAATTCTAAAAAGAAAATGTATTTTAAAACTCGCAATATCTGTCCGTAGTTAAGATTTAATAATAATAATAAAAAAAAACGGAAGCAGACATCAGAGTAAACCATGAAACATCCTCAAACGTCAGATTCGTTTTAATAACAACAAACAAATTAATCTACGCGTATAGATAATTAAACGCGAAAGAAAATCATAACAAATCGTTAAAATGTCGCAATAAAGCCTTCATTATCGCAGATTTTTTCTTTATTAAGACGTATCCCAACTGTTTTATTTTTATTTTATTTTTTTTGCCGATGGTCATTAAACCTCATACTTCAATAACACTTTTACTGCCTAGGTACTAAAAATACAACAAAATAACTAGGAACTAAGAAAATTAACAGAATTTTAACCTATTCCCTAGAATGATTTGATACGAAAATAATAACATCAAGTATAATAACAGAACAAATTATTTATCATAAATATTAACAGTTTATTTATTTATTCATTATTATCTAAGCAATTACAATTCGTCCTAAACCCCGTGCTTCACCAAAAGGTACTACAAGAGGCTACCTATTCTAAGTACTATATAGATCCCATAACAATTAAAATGTTCCTACAGTAATTAAATATTATCCGATGATTATTAATAATAACAACCAAAATAAAATAATAAATCGGTCAGCTATCAGTTCCTATGATGTTTTACACCCATAGAACGACTTTAGTTATCTCCCAGTATTCGCCAAGGAGTAAAGGAAACCCATGGAAAACCTCACTTTGGGCGCAGCACCTTACCTTGTTACTAATAGCCAGTAAATTATTGTTATTATGCTTCTGGTTTTGGAACATAGCTGTGCCGTGTCCAAGTAAGCTCATCGTAGAGTTGTCTCTTCCAGCAGCAGAAAGATGGACGAACGTAATGAACTGAAAGCAAATAAAACAACAGCAGTACCTCTCCTAATATCTAACAATAACTTAACCCTAGTTACTCTAATCGATAGTAATTAAATTAAAGATTTATATTTTAAATATTTATTTTACACACCCGTACCATGCTATTAATAGAAGACCACTAAAGAATATGAAATATTCATCTACAATACGTACTACCCTGCTAACTATCTAAATATCATGGCGTAGCCTATCTAATTCTTTAGCAGCATTACTAGAAAATTAACTCATTATCCCTAATCTCAGTTTCATGTCGCGGCCAATTTATCTTCTCAGCTAATGCCCTAACTCCCGTACGCGACCGCCACTCGTTAGTGCGTCATCAAACAAAACATACCCACTTTATCTACCCCATCACATTCGCAATGCGAATCATTAACCCTTTCAATTCCACATCGATATGATTTAAAGTTGCCGTGACCTGTTATTAACTCTACCGCCTGATACGACAAACTAAACCTCATTCCTCTTAAAACTTGAAACTTCCTTCCATTTAAAATAGTATTCCACCAACCCTGTGAATCGTTATCAAGTATATCTCTAAACTTTTAACACTAGTAGTTCTTGAAACCGCAGCGCTTGAATTGCTTGGTCATAAAAAAAAAAAAAACTTTTTTGCAGCCCTAATTTCTTGTCCAGCATTTCGTAACCTACCAAAACATAATAATAATATGTATTTTTAAAATTGTATACCATAACAAATAAACTTGCCCTCAATTCCTATGTCTTCTGGGCGTGGTGGTTTTAGAATTTACTAACATTGTCGCTGATATCTTTTTAAAGCAATGGCCAGTATTCTTTGGAATGTTGCACTTTTAATATTCAGCTATTTCGGTAGGCATTTTTCTAAACTTGCTTCTATGATAGGTGTTTCAAATTAACAAGCCACCTGCCTCATATCTACATCATGCCGAATGTCAAATTTATACCAATTATTTTGTAAAATGTTTGCAAATATTTTTAATATATATAATATAACGCTAAATACATTTTTCACGATAAAAAAAAAAATCCTGTCCTGCGCAAGATTGTTCTCTGTTATCTTTGTGATGTGGTACTGTCACATATCTGTCACTTTACATAGTTCGTTTTGTTTATCCGTAATTATAACCTTTCCGATTAATATCACCCGACATTTGACCCTGACTGGTGTTATGGTTAAAAAAATACAATGTCATTAGCCAACGTTGACGAATATTGTTTACTAGCTTTAAAGGGCTTATGTAGCAATGGTGTGTATAAATACATATAAGCTACTTTATGTACACTTCTCACAGGAAAAATCGGGACACCAGCAATTCAGAATTTTAAAATTTCTTGATTGTAAATGCAACTTTCGGAGGACGTATTCACTTATCATACCATAAATCACTTAATTATGTATATTACTGTGATCAAGGTAACGACTAGAAATTTAAACAGAAAATAAATATATAGAGAGAAAAGGTTTGTATAGAATAAACAAATCGGAGTTTCGGTGGCGGCGTTTCCTTTAGAAATACCAATGAAAAAAACAAATACATAACAACAAAAAGAACTCTTGAATAGACGGCTTGATTTAGAAATATATATGTATTTAACTTGTCTGATGTTATGTAGAGAAAACATGTGGTGATGGGATTTTATCATTTAATATTATGTTACTTGTTAATGCTGCTTTGATATTAGTTACTTACTTCGATTTATGCTCGCGAGTATTAGTTTAGCAATAGACAGTATGTCAGTCAGCCTCCTCAGTTTTGGGATAATATGATTTTCACATTTAGTGATTACACTATTATTGATGTATTAATTACTATTGTTGTTTAAATTCTTAAATATTGTATTACTATAAAGTTTCCTTCTATCTATAAAAATTACCAAATCAGGTTTAAAATTATTTATAAAATTCTTAAATAAAGCAATTAAGTTCGCAAAGAAATATTTATTTTATGAAACCCTCCGTTTATTGTATTTTCAGGAATATATTTTAAGCTATCGCCTGTGTAATCTGACGTGTTGATCTATTTTCTTGAGATATGGCAACACGGGTGTCTTTACAACTGTCTTTATGTAGCACAGTTTATTAACAATTATTAAAATATTATGGATTTATAATACATACAAACATTGTAAGAAAGCATATTTATTCGTCAATCAGTTAGTGCTAAATATTTATTTTTGAATTTGATACATTTAATACTTTTTCATTGCTACTGCCTTAAGCTGTGTTACAGACCAAAAGTGTTAGCTATATTTCTTGAAAATACAATAAACGAGGGTTAATAAAATAAATAATTTCTTTGCGAATTAATTGACTGTAAAAATGTTGTAAAATAATCTTAAACGTCTTGGTAATTTTTAAAAACATAGAAATATATTTTGTAGTAATACAATATTTAAGAATACTAAACAACAACAATAATGCATACATCAATAACAGTGTAGTGTTTTTTTCTCTATAATTTTTAGTCTTTACCGTTGATCGCAATAATACACACAAAAAAGTGATTTATATATACTATAAGTGCATATATCCTCTGAAAGCTGCATTTACAACCACAAGAATTTCAAACACATTCACGATTGCTGGTGTCCCGATTTTTCCTGTGAGAAGTGTACTCGTCTTTTTAGATTGTCTTGCGTATTTTAGCAGAGATAATTTAAAGTCTGTACTTGCCTTTAACTTGTTAGCCACTTTATTACCTTATAAAACAAATAGCTCTAATGTACGCGTGTTAGATGAGTAATTAAACGTAGGAAAAAAATCACAAAAGACGTATTTCAACGTCAAATTAACAGTCCTAAAAACAGCACTCGCATTTGCATATATGGATTTATATTTTCATGCTACCGCCGACGTTCTCTTAGAAATAGCAAACGTCCAATAGGAACAACACGTTTTAACTTTCAGACGACGCATAAGAAGCAGGCAGTATTAATTTTTATGGTGGCACACCATCCGTTATTGCACAAAACCACTTAAGACACGCGCATTTATACGCGTTTTATCGCTTTTGGATGAGCTGTTTCCGGGTAGATACAGGGCAAGTGTACTTCTTTTATTGTCGGTTGTCAGTTAATTTTAAATTAAGTATTCCTAGTGATTTTCAAGATTCAAAGTCTGCTAAAATATAAACTTCGCACAATGCAGGAATTGCACATGCGTCAGTTAGTTGTTTAATATCTGTAACGTCAGAAAAAAAAATCGTAGTTACAAGTCATGGCGACAATAAACTACTTTTGGCAAATGCATATACATAAACAATATTACAGCAACAGACTGTTTCATAATCATAATGGTCGGAGAATAAAGTATATAGGACTAGAGGATTAATCCAAAATTCAACCGCCTATACATCTGTCACTGTTGGAGCATTCCCTAAGCTCAATGGTACGGAATTCCTGCGATATTTTTACTTCGCTTGTATTAGGTAAAATTCTTGCCCCGTCTCGTATACGATCGCTTTTCACCACAGCAGTTCAATTTTTATGCTTCCTATGTGTATACAATATGTACACGTATTTTAAGTTTTCTCACGCAGGCATGTATATTAGCGAAACGCGTTTATTTTGCTTAAAATGTTTATTATACAGTCCGATTCGTTATGTGTTTATTTATGGCATTTTTTTTTGTGCCGAGAGTCGGGCGAAAACATTTCTCGGAATCGGCGTCACTTATTGGGAAACAATCAGGCGTAAAGCTGGCGATAAAAATGATATCGAATGCATTATCGAAGGACACATATAGTTCATTTACTATAACAGACGAGGTACTACGTGAGTCAGTTTGTTGTGACGTCACGATCGTGTTGCAAATTTTCTGTTCGTCAAACGTAAAAAACGTTAGGTTATTTAACTGTCAAACACTTTTGACAAGTGAATAAACAAACTATTAAAAATAACATTTACCGATAATATTAGTGATGATTCTTTTTGAAAATCAGGATTTAAAGTATGTTAATCATGATAGCAGTAGAAAAAAATAACAAAAAGGCACAAGTGAGTACAATAAATTTAATCGAGACCATTATCGCTTAAAGTATTCACGGTAACGATTAGTATGCAAGTTTCTTCTCTATCCAAACCAATCTCTCTGATTTACTACTTCTGAATTTCGGTTTCCAATATGTTGTACACCAAGTACGTCAAATTTCCACACTAATTTAATTCAATCCGCTTTATACAATTGTATGCATCCTCCGATCTGCCATATTTCATCATCGCTTCATAACAAACTTCCTTTTCTTTGAGAACAAATAATATCTACTAAAAAATGTGTTTCAACATAGAAATGTCTTTTTCTTTAAGGGCAACTGTTCAAATGTTTAATATGTTATGTTAATCTGAAAAATGTATGTAAGAACGACTTCTGTAAACAACATTGTATATTCACTGTTTTCATACATGTCATAAATTGTGTTCCCAATAGCACATTGCCATGAGTACATATCAATTTTTTACAACATTTATTTCATATGCATTTTCGTTTTGGGTTAGTGGATGTAATTTCTGGCTTACTCATGGATGAATTTTGCTTATGTTTGCACAATGATGTTTAGAGCGCTCGTTCTCTCAAAACAAATACTGTAATGACATTAAAAATATATGGATTTTATACCTCGCACGAAGTTAACGGGAGTAATGGCCCGTTGTTCTCGTTCTGCGTCGAAATAAACGATTAACGAACTATTAACTCTTAGATTGTTACACAATGGTTTCGGTATGGATTAGTTTGTAATAACTACTTATTTTAAATAAATATATACCAAGTATAAATGCAAATTCCCACACTTTACTGCAAATGCAGAATATAACTCTTTGACAGTTGACAGCAACAACTAAATTGGTGGGAATATATTGGGAAGATGTGACAAGCATGCAATTTAAAAAGTAGTAGGCATCATCATAGTATCTTTAATTGAACATGAATAAGTTATATGTTGTTGGTTATTTATAATAATGGTATTGCATGCCGAATTTGCAAGTAATGACGTACCTGTCTGTTATATAAATGAAGTATACCAGGGAAGTAAGTGCAAATAAATAAATAAAAAAAAAGAATCAAAAACAAAATAAAAGTATCGGTCCCAGTTTCATTCCTAAATATTTACAATCTACTAGTTGAGATGTTTTTGTTTACAATTCAATATGAAGCATACCTATCAAAGACTTCCTGTCAAATTCCTTCTGAGATTCGGATAAATTAACTTTATGTTTTATCAAAAATAAATTAAGAATCGTGTCAGTATCATTTTAATAGCATTTTATATTAAATCTATGTCTAGATTCTAGATCTAAACAGATATGAGATAAATTTCTTGCATGCCCTTTATTAAAAACCTGTATCTTAGATAATCTCCGTGGTCAAGTGGTACAGCGGAATGTGTATAAAAGTCTTTCTTTCTATACTGCAGCATAGAAAGCAACGGGGGACGTCTGTTCACAATGATGCACACTATTTATTCTAGGACAGCTGTGCCGGTGAGTAGAATCAATAAAAAAAAAGGGAAAGAAAAGTTATACATACGAAGTGTGAATCGAGGCGCGAAGAGCGACTTCATATTCCTCTTGTAGACCGCTTTGAATGGTTACACAAACTCACCACAAACTTATTTGATTTATCAACGGTGTTTGGACACACGTGCACTAGCGCATCGAAATGCGTATAAAATCTTATATAATAGTTGAAAGCACAATAATGTATCACCGCGTGTTACAATGGTTGATCAAAATTATAACCTAACACAACTTCAGACGCTGTATGATAAGAAATATTAAATACATATATGTATGTTTATTTATTCACGAATATGCAGACATAAATGAATCGTCGTAAACTTGCAACATTGCAGAATATGAAAATATTAAATTTACTGAAAGAGACGCGGGATAATCACTTAAAACTATGCAAAATGGCGGTGGACGCGGTGGAACTGTCAGTACGATATTGTTTACTATTATAAATAACCAATTGGGAAGTCAATTTTTAGCGGGAATTTTTAAAAATGTTTTATAATTAAAAAATAAAATTATTCATTGGTTGGATTTATTTCTATCGGTTATACGATGAGAAATGATCGTTTATAAATATTAGTGGACGTTTCTTATGCCTAATATTAGCGTTTTCATCGATATTACAAAAATCATTATACGAGTAGTATGTATTAGATACATATTTTAGTTAAACACAAACTGTTGTATTTGTATCGCTCGCATCACAACGTGACGTAAGTTGAGGCGACCTATCCCATCTAAAATTCATTCGATCCGTTGTTATTCGGGAGAGGAAAAGCCAGGAAAGTTACCGAAACAAAACCAACTTTGGAGTTTATCGACGATTTGCCGCGGCATTTCGGTAATTACCGATGCGGTAATGGAAACGTCTAGTTCCATGAACGATTTCCAATTACCCGCATGATACGTGTTCGCTTAAAATACACAATCGACGCGGGCCATTGTTTAAACAAATTCCCAACTGATTCGAGTACCAGTTCGAACACACGCTCAATCTAGGTGTAATAAGAAAATTTAATTTTTTCGCAAGTTTTAGTAATTTCAACATAAAGGCATTTAAAATAACTGCGGCTTCCATACATACCGAAAAGTTTCTGACGGAATAAAACGTTTTTCCCAACACAACGTTTATTTATACCATCATAATTACAAATCTTACATTCTCTAGGTATATTTTTTAATTCTGAATGTTGCGAAAGAGATGCCAACCTATATAGTTCTACGTGCTAATATAAACTTGGTAATATAAAAAGTTCTAAGTAATTTCATGCATCCATGATGAAGTTACTAAAAATGCATTGCGGGAAATTTAAATTTGGTTTTTTTCGCTATTGGACAGATAGATAGAAGTCGATGTTATTGAATTGCTTGAAATTGTTAGGAACTAATCAGGAAGCAGTATTTCTCTTTTTATAAAGGTGTTATTAAATGTTTAGGCCTATTTTCTCATATTGTATGTAGGTATTTTTTTATGCAAGAAATAAATAATAAATGTGCAATGGGCCACAGAGTTGGGAAATTAGTTGTGTATGATTTCTCAAATATTTATTGGTAAATAATTTTATCTACAAATGAATGTTTATACATAATTTTGTAAGTCAAATAGTCACTGTTGCTCTAATATCGACCAATTGAAACCATTCCGATTTGCGAAACTGAGGACGTAAATAAACTGTTGTAGAGTGTACTTTTAGTTTGTTGCTGCGTAATTGGACAACGGACAGAGATTGATTGCAATGTTGCGTTCAACGAAACGGATCGAATTCCCCGGCGATTTCAGAAATTCGAACGTAAAACCGGCACGCGATTTAAAATTAACCACGACCGTGCAGTATTACGGTCATTTCGAGTAAATTTGTCATCGCCAATGAACGATGTCGAGAATTTTGTAGCAATGACAAAAACAGATGTGTGTATAATAATGTGTTGGTAGGTTTCCGATCGTTGGCGTGCAAGATTATAGAGGACGCTGTCGTGGGTTATTTAACGGGAAACAGTTCTACCACTTGTAACGTATTTTTTCCTAAAAAATATGCTAAATAGTATTTTTAAAATTTCTGTATGTTCTGTTTTATCGTTTTCTTGGTTTTTTTGGGTCTTTTATGAAAATACAGAAATATATAACGATGTTTCGGTGTTTATTTTCAAGCTAAAAATAAACGTAAAAATATAAATTAATACGTTAATACTTTAACGTCACCCTTTATAATTTATATTTTTGCGTATTTTTTATAACTTGAAAGGTTTTCTTTTTTAATAAAGACGAAACGTCATTATATATTTCTCTATTTTTCTAAAGAGATCTAAAAGCCAAGAAAAAGAAACAAAAAATAATAAATACTTGATATGTAACGTAATCGAAAATGGCAACGTGCTTTTTAGGTAAGTGGCCAATTAGAATAAAATACAGAAAATGAAACTTCAGTCAGATAAATACTGGCACAACATTTTCTTTCATATTGTAACCAATAAAAAATAGATCACATTAAAAACGTGTGTAACACTCATATATCTTCACGTTAATAATGAGATTTCCATCTTAAATTCTTATTCAATTATTCTTCCACTTTTTAACTATACAAACGAATTCTCCGTATAATACATAAGGTTGACCAGTAGCACTGGAGATTCTTGATGAGGTGAAACATAGGTATGTTAATATCAACCGAGTGTTACACACATTTTTTACTGCCACTTAATTATTAATTAGCGTTAGTTACTTAACGCATTGTATAGTGGCTTAAAGTCGTCCTACAATTATTGTTATCCTTTATAGATAGATATTGTAGTTTCAGATTGACAAATATCTTCACGTTAACAATGATATTTCCATCTTAAAACTCTCATTCAATTATTATTCCAATAAAAATTAATTTAAATTTCCCGCTGTGCACTTTTAAATTTTATGCAGTTGGTAAGTAAAGAGTGTATAACTGTGTGTAGAGTCCTTTTTACGTATTATGTCAGGATATAAGTTAAGTTAGGAATTCAAATTTACCGCGTAATGCATTAAAATCAAACACTATTTGTGTGTAAGTTGGTAATACTTTATTTTATAAAAGTTGTAGTAAGAAGTAATAGATATGTTCATTAATATACAAAGTTGTAATAGTTAGTTGTCTCATGTACGCTTAGATCTTTTCTATTTTGTTGTGCGTGTGTTGTTATAAAGAATAGTACTTGCTACTCTCATTAAACGCTTCATAAACTGACTCTGACTTTGAATAAACCAAACAATATATTACGTATTTTATGTCATTGTGAAATTAATTATCGAACAAATAAAAGTTTCAATTACTGTAATTACAATATATTTGTAAGTAAAGTGAATTTATTTTTATTAGCCTCCTAAAGCGTAAATGGTGAGAGCTTACTGTTATAATTTGATGTTTAGGAAATATCTGTCGGTTATTAATTTAATGAAATAAACCTGCGAATAAAACACAACACATTTTTATTTTACATCTTGTCATAGACAACAGACAACACTGGAGTTACTTCTTCTTATTACTACTACCAACCTTATATACTAAAAAATATAAACTACATATTAATTTAATTGATCTAAATTATACTTATCCCAAAACTTACAATATAATGTTACACAATTCTAAACTCCTATATAAATAAGTTAAAAATGTACGTATTGCTGTGTACTTTTCACTTCAATTTCACTTTGCATTTATGCTTGTACCACCAAGCATAAATGCAAAGTGAAATTGAAAATGACAAAAAATGAAAATTTACTAGTTCAGCGGATACTTAGACTTAATAACCTCAAGGTTATTTTCAGAATTGAACTATTCATAAAAAATAAAATGTAGGCGTAAGTATCAAAATAAAGAACTGAACTCTTGAATGACATTAACAATCATTAAATTTATTATAAAAAAAAAAAAAAACAATTAATTAAATTACAAGGAAAAATCAAACCTTGGACTGAGAGTCCTGGCCAAAATTAAAACCTGCTTGAATCTACAATTAAAAAGGACGATGCAAATCCTTTATCAAAACAAAAGACAAATTTGTTCTAGAAGAAAATCCTATTTCACAAAAAATCCACGTGGTTACAAAATTACAACACACTAAAAATTAAATTAAACATGGACAACACAAGTATATTAAAAATAATTGAAATTTAATCACAAGCTCAATGCTTCTTTTCACCCAATCCGAGGTGATTAATTAAAAAAAACTAATTTGAAAACTAAGAAACGGAAAAACTTAAACTCTTTAAACTAAAAAAACAAATTCTTCTAAAACAAATTACAATAACTGATCTTATATCCAACATGTGCACAATTAAACACAACAGCAATTATTAATTATAAGAGTTCCTTGAAAGATGATAAATTTATCAAAATAACGAACTACATATTAAATGAAAATGAAATTACCAAAGTGGCATCAAAGAAAATAAACACATGTACTTACGCCGGCATCGTTTAAGAACTTACCATTAGAGGGCCCAAACATCGCGTACAAATATAAAATAAATGCGTGGCTAAGCAGCGCATAAAATGCAAAGATCATCTCTTGGATATTACAAAAAATACAATACTGAAGAAGGCAATATGTACAATAGAATAAAATTAATATATACAACTGAACAATAACATTAAATTTAACAAACAATTCTATTAACAAATCTTTCAAAATAAAAATATTAAAACTGTGGGAAACACTCTATCATTGCATTGATAAAAATGAATTGGAATGAATAAAAATACAAATTTGAATTTCCAGGAACCCGGGTGCCAGACCACAGCAGTATGTATGTAGGTTACACGTATACACTTTACAAAAATATTGATATTTGAATAATGAATTTAATAATGATAACAATAATAATAATAACTTTATTGACCCTTTAGGCTACAATAAATAACGTATAGATAGGGCAAATCATAAAAACGGTGATGGTCAATACAACGGTTAATAAAGAAATAAAAATAACAATACTAAAAATACATAAAATACACAAAAACTGTTAACAATAAAACTATGTGCACAAAAAACCATGTATCTCAGAGCATCAGGCATGCTTCGAATTCGTTAAGATTATATGGACACTTTAAAATTAATAGTGTTATTAATTTAAATATTTATTTAATTAAATATTTTTACAGAAAAAAAGGATAACTTTGGCAACATTGTGCGATAATTCCTCATTCCTCTATTCGCTTGTGGCATTACTGGCGAAAAAAAAAGCGCCGAAACAGAGGTTAGGAAAGATTAGGTTTGACAGTTTGTGGTTTAGACAGTTTGTCGTTAACTTGTGAGACAGTGATAACTTTCATACTGTGTGTCTATTTAGGGACAATACACGTTGATGAAATCTGATACTAATCGTTCCACATCTAGCCGATTAAGCAGATAATTTACGAAACTTTAATAATAGCAACAGTCTGTCTACGTGACCAAAGGGAAAATACAAAATACTTCAACTGCTAATTAAAAGTGAATCTTAAAACTGTTTAATCAATTACAAAGTGTTATTTTACGTTCTCACCGTCTGTCCGTGCCGAATAATCAGTGTATATAATTGCGCAATTACTCTACATATGTATATACAATACTAAGGAGCTTATCTCGAATCTTAAACGAGACGAAATAAATTAAGACATAGATGTATTAAGCAGGAAGAGGCGACAACGTCCCGATTCTTCAAATACGACAAACACAAGTCAAATATGTTTCCTTTGTGTGTGCGTTCGCCCCATTTACATTATTATAAACGTGAATGTTAATAGACCCGTCGCGTTACCGTGAATTTAATCGTCGCGTTCGCTTTCTAAACGACGTTATAAATTACGCCGGACGGACGTGTGTAAGTTCGCGCAGAAATAAAACACGAATTCGACGAGAGTGCCTATATAAGCGCTTATTAATTATTATTCGCGCGGACGGGACGGCGCATACATACGTACATACATAAATATCAAGCGAACGAGTAAAACACCCATCAAAGAGACCAGAAGTGTCTAGACGTCTAGCGGTTAAATTAGTGCAGAGTATATTGAGTCATAACTCTCAACTCCTCAACTGCAATTTAATTCGGATCCGAGTACAGCACGCAGGTATTTATGTTATGTTAGTATTTATTTTTAACGATAATTAGGTATTCCGGCGTGTTAATTTTATATTCATTCTAGTAGCAGCTGGTCAAAGGCGGCTGGAGAGCCAAATTTTTCGTTCAATTTTTGAATAACATGAGAAGCATAGTCAGTAGTTTTCTTGAGTATATAAAATATCACAGAGACAATACTTATTATAGAAGAGACACTACAGTACCTAAATATACAATAGTATAAAAATATACACTAAAATAAACAACTGCGTGCGTAGCATAATTGAAACGTAAAAACGTAGAGTGTTCAGAATGGCCGTAAATATTTCTGTCATAATTGTAGAAAGCGCATGCGTGCCAAAGCGTACTGCTGTGTACTGAAGGTACCAAAGAAAATACAAAATGCATTTATAAAAATGAAAAATTAAATTAACTAGCTCAGCGGATAAAAATAAAAAGGGCGCAAAAGAACAATTAAACTCACGGTTACCCTCGCAAATAACTAATCACGAAAAGTAAAAAGCGGGTGAAAGAAATCTGACTTTCTTAATTCTCCAAAAATTGAAAAGATTTAATCAAAAATAAAAGAACAGAAATTTAAAATGACGTTAATAACAATTGAAAATTTTATTATATAAAAAAAAAGAAAAAAAACATTAAATACAAATTGCAGAAAAAAAAAACCATGAACTTAGGGCTCTGGCCGAAATCAAAAACTGCATTAGACTCTAAATTACTAAAGGACAATGCTAAATCCTTTATCAAAGCAAACAACAAATTAGTTCAGGAAGATAATCCTTTTTTATATCAATTCAATCCACGTGGTTTCAAAATTAAAACAAACTAAATTAAACGTGGACAAATCAAGTGAATTTACATAAATGAAAACTAAAAGCAAGCACAAAGCTTCTATTCACCGAACCCGAGGTGATTAACAAATCAAAACTAATCAGAAAAATTTAAAAAAACGAAAAAAATAACTCTTTAAACAAAATATATCTTCCTGCACGAAATAATAAATGATCTTATATCTAAATTGTGTACACAAGAATATAATAACAATTATTATAAACCAAGTTCCTTGATGGACAAAATAAATTCAAATTAAACCAAAACAAAACTTAAAATCATATGAATTACAAAATGGCAGCAATGAATTTAAAGATATAATGTACTTATGCTTTAACGTCTATCGAGAAATTAGTTCTTACCATGGTACAAATAATACGGTATGCTTACGCGCATACGAAAGTTACGTCAGATAGGAGCATAAATGGCGCCACATATATAAATATTATTATATTAAAATCAATTTCGACCGTGAGGGTTTTGTTCATGTGAAAGGTAAGTTTAGAAAATCCGGACGGGGTTACGGAACATATTTTAAAAACGTTAAGGTGTTTTCGCGATTCAATTTTCTAGAAAAAACACGAAACACTTTGTAAACGCACACGAAATTCGCTACAATTGTAGAAATAAACACGAGCGCTACTAGATGGCGACAAGATAGATAAAGTAAATTTCAACTTGAAACGGGCTTTTTTAAAGCAAAGCTGCATTTGAATTACATTAACTGGTAGTTGTGAATAATTTGGATTTTAACATTTTGTTATTTACCATACATGTGTATTTTATTGTTTTCGATACGCTCCTTAATTACGTCATCTAAGCGGACTTGACGAATTTGAGATTCAAAACGAGCATACGTATTATTTGTAAACCGTGGTTCTACAAGTTTAAACAGTCGTATACATATAAACATACACTACGTGTGCAGCGCAACGCACAAGATAATGAAGAAAACTACAAAGAAGGACATTGAACAACATGAGCAAATGCAAAACATATATAAAAGAGTGAAATTGATTTAAAACAACTGAACATTTAAATAAATAAATTAACCAATCAAATCATTAACTAAATCTTATTTGAATAAACATTAATTACAGAGAAAATTTTCTCGAAACATTGATAAAGGCAAATCGGAGTAAATAAGATAACACTTAATTTACGAAAACCGGGGTGCCAGGCCACAACAGTACGCATTTGACATTCTCAAGATATTCCGTTAAAACAACAATAAACAAGTCTGTATACAAGGAACGAAAAATATAATGGAAATAGAAACTATATGAATGTTACTATTATTATTACTAGCTAAGAGCCGTTATACCAATAATAATAATAATTATTATTATATTGTTTGAATCTCTACAAAACTCTATTTCCTTCAAATTGGGAAAAATAATCCCAGATAGTAAAACGACTTAAAATGACGTTTAATAGACGTCAATATTACGTCTATTACGTGATATTGACGTCAATTAAACGTCGTTTCACGTCACTCTGCTACCGAATGGATTAGTCGATGAAATACATTCTTTATTTTAACAAAGTTTGTATTTTTATTCTTGTATTCCTTTACAATATCGCATATATGACATTGACACTTCTTGTTTACACTTTTTTCTTGCATTCGATAGTATTTGAGAAGATTATTCTATTCGCAGCACACCATCTTACGATCACGCTCCCAATCCCGACAAGCAATGGATCCTCCAGATAACGAACAAGATGCAAACCATTCACAAACAATTCACCGATCTCCTGATGACGAAACGGTTGCAGACGCTGCAGTCGGTGGACGCGGCCGTCCAGAGAGTGGTCAGCGAATTGGATAAGCTCGGCGAACTAGACAACTCCTACATCGTCTATACCTCCGATCACGCTACCATCTGGGCCAGTTCGGTCTTATCAAAGTGAGTAATTACTGCGTGCACTCCCTTACGTCTCGACACAGCGGTAATAAAATTCTCGTGCTCCGCGTTCCCGTTAAATTAAATTTCCTCTGACGGACCGAGAAAGCAAGAAGCCGCCCCGATACAAAAGAGCTTCTATAATATCGTACGAGTACTGGGCATTCATATCAGGAACGTAATAATATACAATAATATTTATTCGTCACGGTCGTTTTCCGATGCGACGATGTTATTTTACGTTTTCGCCGATTTTCTTATGCAAATGTTGGTAATAAAGACGTGGAAACGATTGAAATAACAACTTTACGATCTTTCATGCTGGGCTCAAAGTACATTATCCATTTATTTTCTTTCTTCTCAGCTGGCTAGGCTTGATAATCATGGAAATTGAAGCAATAATTCAAAAACTGAACGTTACTTTAATAATTGTTGGCATTAGTTTCTTCTTTATTGTGTATACACACAATTATTTCACATTAACTTAATTAGATTAAAGCGTGCATTCCTGATGACATTGGTTTACCCTACAACCTCCCTAAAACCAAAAACAAAAAAAAAACAAAAAATAAACATTTTACACATGAGTGCCATCTGTGTAATAACCAATTAATTACCCAACTAAAACATTGCGCCATCTACATTCTAAAAGCATAATCATAAATTTATCTAATTAAGAATTTACTTTTATGGTATGCGTCAGACAGAACTATTAGCAAATACAATAGAAAATATATTATACGGACAAGAATAGTTCGCTGGGCGTACTATAGAATGTCCAGCTATGCTGATTTTAGAAAAGTGTACGACCAACAAATATTAAACGTGATCTGACGTGATGAAACTTAAGTGGAATTTTCCATTGCACAAACGCGTAAAAATATAAGATAACCGAAGAGTCGTTGTGAGACGAATGAAAGTGGTTTAACTGCGCGCGTAGCGAAGTAGTAGAACATTCATTGAATGAATTGTCATTTGGCAAAATTATTATGAAATGAATATTAAAGGAGTCAAACGAGTAACAGTTTAGTAAATAAAACAAAACCAAAAAACATAATTGCTCAATGATTAATATTCGTTTTATAATGAAATTAAACATATTTTTGTGTTAAAGCAAAGCTATATACACGGAATATTTGTTTTTATTTATTTCATAAAATGTTTATTAACTTTCTCATAGCACATATTATATCTTATTTACCACTGTTGATTTATTTGCGGTGATAAAGTGTTTTTGCTTTTAGTGGACTAGTGGACATTTAAAATAATCTTTGTTTCTTAATATTATCTTGCAAAAAACTGAAATAAAACTTCAGAAAACATTAAAAAAGTGTATCAATAAAATCTATAAATTTTTCTTTTTTTTTAAATTCACTCTCAGAAATACCATGATGTTTGAAATAAGCTCATATTTGTTTTCAAAATTATTGTTTGCTGTTTTCATAGGATAGTCGATGACGTACCGAACAAGAATATTTTTTTTATCATATTGCTTATAATGTAACTTAAAACATTACAGTACAAGTTTCAATCGCAGCCCGGTAAACAAAATTCAAATCGTTCGCAATTATATCAATAACTTCAACTAAAGGTATTCAAAAACCATTAATGTAATACAAATCGTAGGTAACTTCATGCTTTAATGTTGAAGTGACTGAAAATAACTGCGGGAAATTTGAATTTGGTGTCCTGGGAGGGGTCTTTACAAAAAAAATTATGCAACATTATTATTATCTGTACTTTTAAGGTATTTTCCTTAATTTTGTTTTCAAATCAAAGTGTAGAAGTACAAGTACGCTAGCTTATGTCTGATATAAGCTTTTGTCGCTCTTGAACTTTTTCTGTTTCGTTGTTTGTCGAATCAATATAGAAAATATAATTGTTGGACATTATATTATTGTACATATCAGAACTGTCAAACTATATATTTGTAAAAAAAATGATAAAAAATAGAAAAAAAGGAAAGAATTAGCAGAATTCAAATTTCCTGAATTTATTTCTGGAAAGATTTTTATTTTTTTTTTCGTTCGCTGCTTTTAGGAAATCTCAGATTGCTTTTGGAAATGAGACATAATACTAGAAAATTTTATAGGTATGCAACCAAGTTCAAATGCAGACTTTTTATAATAAATCATAAAATTGGAATACATTCATTCTGTAAAATAACTTGGATAAATATAAACTGCAAAACTAACACCTAGCATCCGATTCTCAGACCATCTACTTATTTATATGCCCGGGGGTAGAATTCATATTTGCCGCGATTATTTATAGTTACTGCCAATAGGAATAGATTTCTGAATTACCCACAGCTATAATAGTCAAGTGCTTCCATATCAAGTACATTATATTATATTATATTTGGTATTAGTACTGAATTTCTTCTTGAAAGTTAAATTAAGTATTATATATAATTCCGTTCATACAAAACAAATACGAACTTGCATAAGAGAAATTATGTATAACCTTTAATTTAACTTTTTAAGACTAAATTTAGAACTAAGTTAATACTAATACGTTCTGTCTGAACCGACCATTACTAGCGCCTTAAATGTTTTGATAAAAACGGGTGTTTTGTTCAATTTTAAAGCTTTGTTTGTGAAAAAAAAAATGTTATATTAAATAATATAATTTCAAAACATTTAGTGGCTATAAAATCCATTGGTGAATATGCAAATAACCCTAATGACGCCGTGAAAACAGCAGAAATAAGTTTACACCTTGATCTTCTCAGCCACATAAAAGTAAATCTTGGAATTAACGAGTTGTCATTAAATATTTCTTTTTATGGTTTATAATCAAATTTACACTGACTTGTGAAATATCTGCTATTAGCGGCGAGCATAAATATTAGAAAGCATAATCTAAATTTAAATTAGATGCGTAAAGTTTAAAAAACAAATGATAGGTATTAGCGACATCTATGAGATAAAAACAAATAGAGTGTAAGTTGAAGCACTTGCGCCATCTATATTATAGAAGCCTAAATTATTTTCCTAATTAAAGAATTCTATCTTACTGATCAGGTTGGGACATTAGATGACACAGTGATTTCCAAAGGTTCCTTTGAAATCTACTTTTACAATTTCTTGTGAATATTTTAATTCCATGTTAGTAGTCATAAAATCCATTAGTAAACATGCAAATAACCTTAATGACGCCACGAAAACAACGGAAATAACTTTGCACCTTCATCTTCTCAGCCACATAGAAATAATCTTGGAATTAATGAGTTGGCCATTATTTCTTTTTATGGTTTATAATTAAATTTACACTGACTCGTGAACTATCTGCTATTAACGGTTAAGTATAAATATTGGAAGGCATAATTTAATAGTAATTAATTGACTCGTAAGTGTATAATATATTATTTTTTGAATATGCCCCAAAAAGACCAAATCTCCCAATGGTGTCTATAGAATTTTGTGGCTGAAGTTTTCACTTCTTTTAATTGATTGTAAATATTGTTGTATTGTTCTAATTTTTTTTTTATTAGAACCAGGACTAGCAACTAACATTACATTCGGATTCTTCAAATGAATGAAAATGCTGGACTTAAATAATAACAGAAACTAATTAAGATGGCCTTAAACTAACAATAAGGGAAATAATGAGTAATACAAATTATAATCAGATTTCAAGAATATCCTACAAACAAAGTGAGAAATTCAATAACACAATGGCTTAAGATTAAGAATGGGAATTCCTAAATACAAATAACAATAGAACTTAATTAAAATTTAAGACTCCTTTAGCTTTAAGCAATCCAAATTTTCGTAGTTTTTGGCCGAAATGATCATTTCCTGCATCTAACAGTCCCGTTAATTTTAAAATAGCGAATTTTAGGTATTAACGCCATCTATGAAGTAAAGGCGAATTGAAGTGTAGTCCAGGCGATTGCGCCATCTATATTATAGAAGGTTAATTATGTTTATATAGTTAAGAGCTCTACCTACCGATCATTATTTTCAAGTTAATGCAGTAGATGCAGAATTTAATTATAAAAAGAAATGGTGGTTTCTTTGAAACCTAATTTTCAAATTTCTAATGAATATTTAATATGATTTATCAATATATGTATATATATATTGCTGTGTTTCATAGGAGGGAAACCATCAACCATATTGAAATGTGATTATTATTTTAAGTACGCAAATGTTTGTAAGTCCAGTATAATTTGGATTAAATCGTATTAGTAGTCATGGAAGTTGAATATAATTTATCGTCTGACAACTGTACGATAGCCTGGTATCCTAGGTATCTATTTTAATTAAATGGGGTAGTGAGTCAATGTAATTCGTTGAAAGAAATTGTATGAAAATCCTTGGTAACATGGGTTGTTGATGAAAAGTCTTTGAAAAAGCTGTGTCATTTCTCATCAAATATAAATGAATTAAACCATATTGCTGGGGTATATCTGGTATTGAAGGGGATAAATTCACAAATTTGGTGTTTACTATATCTGGGTACTTGTGTATCATGGGAGTGTGCATGTGTTTGCTGTTCCGAGTCTAATCATACATCCTGAATGTAACTACAAGGAAATCACATTCGGAGGTACTCTGGCGTCTGTATGAACCGATAAACGAGGTATCTGGTCAAAACATTGTTTAAATTATATATAATGAATGTATAACTTCTATAATATTTTGAGGTATTATTTCGTATGAGATTAAAATTCTGAGCTTTTATAAGTTGGCAAACGTGGTTGGTGGTTTCTATTCTCTTATGATAGCGCGGATATTTTAAAAGTTCCTTTTGAATTAAAGACTCTAAATTATACTGAATAATTGATAATACTTGTTTGAATATCCCAAATAACTATACTCACCTTGAGTAAGAGTTCTCATTCTATTTATTTGTTTCTGACATAAACTTATTAATAAATTATACATGTTATTAATGATTGCACTGTTTTATTAATGGAATTGTATTGTGTCTATCATTGTAGGAAGGTATCTGCAAAGAAAAGGCAGATCTAATTAGAAAGTTATTTATTTATTTTTTTTTCTGTAAAAAGCATATAGCCGGGAATCACAATAATATTATTTTAAAATATTGCACCGTTATTTCAGGTAAAAGCTTTCCATTTGAATTTGACGTTCGTGTACCATTCTTGGTGCGAGGCCCCGGAGTTGAAGCCGGGACTGTGGTAGACGATATCGTCCTGAATATCGATTTAGCACCGACTTTCCTAGAAATGGCCGGTGTCGATCCACCGGCGCACATGGACGGACGTTCGTGCTGCCCTTATCTTAAAGAATCGCAGAAGACACAGATGGCCGATACGTTTTTTGATCGAAAGGTATTTTTAGGTGTGCCATAAAGTAGTGTTACGATGGATATGTTACGTTTCTAGCTCTGGACGGCGCGATCCTCAGAGACCAAAATTAAAATAAAATAAATACAGCGCGATCGCGAATTCCGGATTCAATTTTAGCACTTCGTCGCCCGAAACGTCAAGCAGTATGCTCGATATGCGATATCCTGCTCGTCTGGTGACCATGTCTGGGGGATTTTCATCAACGCAGCCGCCGAGCAAGTATTTCGAGTCCGCTGAAGATACGGCCGATTCCTTTACTTTCCCCGACGAAGAGATCGACGACGATGTGGAAGACCTGGAAGGAAATGAGGACGATTTGGAGGAAATGAACGACGATTTGGAAGATTTCGAAAAGGAAACAGTTCGCAGTATGTTTATTATAACTAATAATTTTAAGTTTTACTGCAATTTGAATGATTTTACAGCCAGCGACGTCCAAAACATAGATAACCAGCTCTCTCCGGAACTGCTCTTCCCCTCTAACAAGTTGGAACGGCTCGCTCGTGAATGTACGCATCAGAATTTGAAATTACCCTGCAAAAGCGGCCAGAAATGGTATTGCCAACACGAGCACGGCAGGTGCCGGAAGCACAAGTGCAAAATGCAGATCAGTTTTCCGAAGCAAAAGACTTATCGGAAGTGTGCGTGTTTCAGTGCAGAGAAATTAGTTTATAAGAAGTTACCGGTAAGCATTTTAAAGCGTATTCGTAACGGTTTCTGTTAATTGTGTGCCGTTTCTAGTATGAGAATGCTCCGTTGAGGAGAAACCAAAGATTTTTGCGTAAAAAACGTGATATAGAGGGAGAGGAGATCGTGTTATATGACAATGATGCGGTGCAATTCGATAATATCGATTCCCTATCGAAGAGGGAGAAACGGGATACTTTGCGTCATGTCGATTTGGTTGCGGCTAAAATAGAAAATGATATAGCAGGATTTCAAGTAGGTTTTTTTTTTATTAAGGCTGAGTTTCGAAAAGATGTGGTTAAAAGTGTAGCGAAACAATTTTTTTTTTTTTTCCGTTAAAGTTTATGGTCCACAGGAAAGCAAACTTGAAGTAAAAATTTGAAGTGAATGTATAAAGAAAAGCCACACAGAATTTGTTAGTTTAATATATTATTTAGTGTTGGTTTTGCAGATTTCTGTTATAAAATCATAAAAATATATCCAATTTTGTTTTTCAAGTGTATCGTGATGAATAAAGGGCGGAATATATGCACGTCAATTCAGTTAAAATATGCGCATATATATACATCGTTTTTCTCTGAAATATGCAACAATATGCATTTATTTGTCGAAATATGCAATTATATGCCTTGAATATAACATGGAAATGGAAATAAAGAAACGCCGACTCTTACAAAATTATTTATTTTAAGTAAAATTAAAGAAAACATAATAGGTAAAATTTTCAACCTGAAATAGTATAAAATGTATTTATAACGATATATTTTTCAAAATTTCCAATAAAAATGTTTGCCTTCTGTCTGTAAAAATATGTTTGTACAAGAAAAAGTTCTTTCAACATCTACCGATGTGATCTGCAATATTTAATTGGGTAGTAAGTCATAAGGCAAGGTATTACTTCGTTGGATGGTTTACTATCAAAAATATTTTGACTTCCATTAAATACTTAAAGCCTTCATTCTTTCCCACAATAACTTCGAGTTTCCTTCTTACTTGATTTCTACATCACCGGGAACTTGTTTGCATTTGTCGAAAAAGTATCACAATATTAATTGATCTCTTAAACTTATATTCTACTTCTAACGAAGTTATTATATCTGGTACAAACTAAAATTAACCTTAATAAAAACAAGTTCCTTAGCTAAATTTACATTTTTGAATAATGCTTAACTCTGCACTACACACTGCGAATTGTCTTCTAAATCTAAAACTATGTCTTTCTAAAACACTTCCTTTACATTTGAAATTAATTTGTTCACCAGGGATATGCTGTTCTAATAGTTTCTGCAACTCTGTTTATCCCGTGTAAAAGACAAGTGACATGTACCATATTGGATAAATATTTTTAAGTTTTGGCCTACTTTAACCATATACGGCGCTGCGTCAGACAAAACACTAAAAACTTCTCTACTGGAACTGGATTGTAAAAAAAAAATTGATAGAGACTGCTGAATAAATCGAGTTACGGTCACATTATTTGTTTTATCTAACTGTTTAGAAGATATTAAATATGGTTTCCCTGGCTCATTTTCTTGAAGCCCTCCAATCATAAGATGTGCGATATATCGACCACATGAGTCTGTGCTTTCATCAACAATAAATATAAAATGTTCATCGCCCAGTGAAACTTTAATTTTCCATTACGGTTTCGTATACTGTTTGCACATTCTTCTTTCTAAGTGTGGATTCGTCAGGGATGTTTTGATTACAATATTTTTGCAAAATCTCTGAATTGTGTATTTTGCAGTTTCTTCAAAGGTATATTGCTGCGACTAAGCTTTGCATAAGTCTTGATGAAACACCTCCTTTTCACTTTTGGTTTGACATTTTGAAATGCGGTTTGCACACACTGCTGAACAGGCACAATTTATTTTCTGCAACTTAGCTTTATGCATAGCTGTTTTCAAGTGTTGATCAATTTGGAACTTCTTTTCACAAACAATGATTTGGCACAAACTTTGCAAAACACTTTATCCCCACTAAACTCCAACTCAGGAAAATTTTTAATCACGAAACGGCTTTCGGCATTTTAGCGTTTGAAATAAAATATTTTCGAAATCACTTTTTTCACACTGGAATCTATCGGACAAACTAAACTATACAATATAAATACAAAAGAATAGACACAATCTGCTCTCCATTAGGCAAGCTGATTACTTGGAATTCCTAAACACCAATAAATGCCGCAATAAACCATATAATAATAAAACGGGTGAGTCGACAAAACCTACCCACCTTTTAAATTATTTCAATTACCTGCAAGGGTCGCACTTAATCTTTTGATAAAACGAAAAACATAAAAATATGCACACAAATTTTATTTTTGCCGAAATATGCAATTTTTTGTGAAATTTGTTAAAATATGCAAAATATGCAAATATATGCACTTTGCATATAATCCGCCCTTTAGTGATGAATAAGGTCTTCAGTTGGTTATTTTTGGTACTTCTTGTTGCTAAAAGATTAAAGCTTGTACATCAAAAAATTTTAATTGTATACAACTAAAAATTCAAATTTCAGTCGTTTCTTTAATAGGAAAAATGCCCTGACTTTGTACTGGATTTTTCAAATGCAATTACTATTTCTTTTAATTTATTAATTCTCTTTCCTTTTTTTTATAATTCAATGTAAAAAGCTTTTTTTTTTATTCCTTTTTCGAAATTCTTTTTCTTAATTTTTTTTA
The DNA here is from genome assembly GCA_004143645.1 of Protaetia brevitarsis. Classification (NCBI taxonomy): domain Eukaryota; kingdom Metazoa; phylum Arthropoda; class Insecta; order Coleoptera; family Scarabaeidae; genus Protaetia; species Protaetia brevitarsis. The sequence goes on along the minus strand of RXPK01000321.1, from coordinate 364,989 downwards.
GAGCCTCTTGTGCAATGTGCCAAATATTATATATTATTTGACTTTGTTTCGAATATTTTAAGTTATTGTACAATCGACGACCTTATTATTTAGCACACGAATGATTGTCTTGACGCTTTGATGGTGCTAAATATTAATGTCGATGACTGTATCAGTATTAAACATCATGCGGTGAAAGTTTTGCAAAATTTGTAAGATATACTCTACAAGATAAGAAACATGAACTTTGAAAAGGAATAAAAAGAAATTGCAGAACTTAAGAAATGGAAACGGAATTAAAATTATTAAAAATGGAATTGGGCTAAAGAAAATTAATTGATGAATGAAGGTAGTCAAAAAGGAAATATAACGCAAATTATTATTTCTTAAAAAAAAAAAACTCCATATCGCTCGCTTTCCTCTACATGAGTATTTCAACATTTTTCTCTAATTTCTTTTCTGGTGGAAGGATAAACTTAAACAAAAACAGTGTTCTTTTAATTTAATTCCTCTGATCCTGCTAGAAAGTAGTCTTTTGATTACCTTTTTGTATAACCCAACATTTAGGCAACAAACAGCTCGATTCGCGATGATCAGATGCTAAAAGCGAACATGGACACCAATACCATTATGGACTCACCTCCGCCTTGCATTGTTAGCTTGAACGGCCAAGTGAATTGTTCGGACAGAATTTACCACGACCGTAAGATATGGAAGCAGTCGCGACACCAAATCGACTCCGCCATACAGACTTTAAAACAGAAATTGGAACGTTTGAAAGAAATCAGACGACATCTAAAACATACCAAACCGAATCCGAGCGAGGATAAGGACATCAAAGCAAATATCACAGAAATTTCAAGCACGACAGACTCGATTACTCCATTTTCCAGCACGACCGAAATGGTAGTTTCTGAAAATTTTACTCGAGATTATTTGGAGAGTGCTGCTCGTACTTCCCGAAGGAAGAGCAGTAATAGAGACAAGACGAGGAGGAGATTTAGAGTGGAATCAAATGAAACTGCGATTGATTTCGATAATTCCACTCAGGATGCATTTTATGCGTTTAATTTAACTACGGAAGGTTATGCGACTACAGAAAGTACGAGTCACAGGCCGATTAGGTACAGTTGAAGTGCACGATGGAGTGATGTCGATTAATTTGTACGTTTCAGGCACAATCACACGCATAAACACCATCATACCACAACATCGAAACCGGTCCAAGAACTTACGACCGCAAATCTGTTTAGCAGAACTCAATCGATGCCAACTACACAGAGTTACCTGGAAAATATGAGATCAACGTCAAAGGTCCATTGTACTCCTTTCGACAACGATTACAGATAATTGAATCTGTTTTTTTTTGTTTTCAGCCTCGTTCGATATTTGACGATCTAATCGAACCCCCGGACCAAGAGGAACATTGCTACTGCGATTCCGATGAGGATGAAACCGAAAGGGAATCGAGGCGAAAGACCAAGGAAGAACGATTGAGCAAAAAGATGAGAAAAGCGAAGAAGAAAGCCCAATTGGAGAAGGAGTGCTCGTCCGAAAAGATTCACTGTTTCAGGCACGATAACGATCACTGGAAAACAGCACCGCTGTGGTCAGCCGGACCGTTCTGCTTTTGCATGAACGCCAACAATAACACCTACAATTGCTTGCGTACCATAAACTCTACGCATAATCTATTGTACTGCGAGTTTATAACGGGGAAGGTTACTTATTATAATCTACGTATCGGTAACTGAATTCGGTTTTGTGCCGGACATTTGTCAAATCAAAATTTTCCATTTTAAGATCCGTTTGAGCTGCAGAACCGTGCCGACCAGCTGAGACGCGAAGAGAGATCCTATCTGCACGATCAGCTCAGGACTTTGATGAAATGTAAAGGGAGAGCGGCTTGCACCCTGACCAACAATAATTACAACGTGCCTAGTGCTAAAATCAATAATCGGAAGATCAACCATCATTATCCGATTCATAACTTGAATACGTACAATAATCATCGGATGAAAAGCAGGAGATACGATGACCCAAGCAGTGAGTATATTTAATTTTTTTCTACTCCTTTATGAAAGATTTAAATCAATTATGAAGTATCTAGCTTTATAGGATGTTTGTTATATGTGACTGAGATTAAACTAATTATGTTTTAAAATTTTTTGTTGTATCGTTTTTGTCTGCTAACTGAATTGTTGGGGTAATTTGGCCATAAACGTGGGCAACTTTTGTTTGATAATGTACTGCAGCGTTCTATTTAATAATAGTAACAATATTTCGAAATCGAGCCCCACGTTGGGCGCCAAATTATGTTATGTGTCGATTTGACTTTTGTCACTTGACACCATGTGAATTCTTAATTTTAAACTAGTAAAGACGACTTCGGAATTGTTTTAATATCTATCGAAAATATAATTATTTTTATCTTATAATAAAAATCTTTTTTATTATTCTTTTTTTCTTCAATTTCTGCTACTAATCCAACTTCAATTCCAACCCAATTATAAAACAATAAACCAATCTTGAAAAATATGAAGTTCCAATATCGAATCCAAACTTATGACAACATGCAGATACAACTTCGTATTCAAACCACTAAGAACATGTTAATCTACTTCTCTAATTTTCTATTTCCAATTTCTAAAACGATACTTCTTTTATAATTTCATTTCTTTTTTTTTACAAACAACCTTTCCAACAACTATTCATTTTCAAAACAGCTTTCTAAATGATTACTTTCCGAAAATTGTCAATTCGACAATTTTGCCAAATGATTTGTTCATGTTATGTAATTTATATTATTAAAACCTATCCCAAAAAAATATCAAATTTCTTGCAAAGCTAAAGCCAAATATTTTATTTCTATTATTTATAATTACTATTATTAAATAGAATACTGCAGTAGATCTGCTGAAATAACAATATGCATAGATTATAGCTCGCTACACCATTTCATCTCATTTTTAGTTAAATAGTATTTTAACTGTACCAAAATAGAATCACGCATAATGGTTATGGGTAAAATCATGTGATAATTTTGGTCCTATTTATTCATTCTGTATAATTAATATGAACATTAATATAAACTTGAACGATCTAGATAAAATGAATGTATAAGACAATAATCAGGAATATATTAAATTGCGTTAACTGGTTTCGGTGTCTCACTAAACTGACTAATTAGAATTTTTCAAACTTTTAGTAAGAATATGATTTTGAAACTCGCACAGTGATTGTGGTCAACTATGACTTATTTAAAGGAAATATTTCCAACTACACATTAATTTTTTTTTAAATAGAATAGTACAATTTTTATCGAGGTAGTGCTTTTATTGCATCATTTGTGGACGACCTGTATTGGAGTTTTCTGTACCTATAAACTCAACCATTTTTAAATATTTGGAAACGTCTGGAATTTTTGACATTGCATTCTTTCGAATAAAAACTTAGTTGCTCTACTAATGTCAATGCAAGTACAAACATGTCGGGATTCAGTATTGTTACGTTTTCGGGGTTAAGATTATTAACACAACCGATGTATTTAATAATAAATATTTGTTTCTACATTTAAAGCCCATAAAAATAAAATAACTACTAAAAAAAAACACTAATAACAAATAATTAAAGAACTTCCAAAAACACTTATTTAACTAATTTCACTTGAATGCTGCTATTTATATTTACTATTTATTTTCACCGTCCTCTTACTTCTTTCATAACTCTAGCTTCGGCCTCGTTTTCTGACGCGCGCGTATGGTTCTGGAACAGTCTACATTTTTCTCCTAAACAATAGTGCCCTCTATGAGCAGTTTCATTATATAGATGATCTTAGCTCCCACGAGATGGCGCCATCTGTTGGCGCAGTAGGAAATTCAAAATTTATTAGTACACATATAGGTTGTTCAAAATCATGTATACCTTCAATCATGAAAACATAAAGACGGCTGTTTTGAGTTAGGTTATAATATTTTTTATGACACAATTTATATAGCAACGTTTCGACCAACCTCGTTCTTCAGGATCTTAATATAAAAGCGTCACAATTTCTTAGGATCAAATACATACAGAAACAAAAAAAAAACAGAAATTTTCACATTATTACCATGAAATTTACTCGAATTATCGAATTTCTTCGACCATATTAATATTTAAAATTCATTACTATTTTGTCTTCCATCAATATATAATAAATTCTTCTTTCAAGTACGATTGTATGCATTCAGTTCTACATATATAAAAATATTGACAGTTTTATATTAATTTAACCACCTGAAGAAGGTCGAGGTTGGTCGAAACTTGCTGTAGGAATTGTGCATATATATTAATTTATAGAATACAATAATCTAACTCAAAATAATGGCTGTTTTTATTTTCATAATTAAATATTCAAGACCGAACTTTATCCAAGATAATAAAAAAAAAAATGAATACTTTTAACCTAATAAAACTTTTTTTTTTTCAAATAGAACATGGTATTTTTGGTTATAACATTCAAATAAAATTTTACATCGATTCGTCTACGACTCTAAGGGTTTGATGAAACTATTCTTGATAATTTTTGAAGTATTAACACTTTCCACATAAAATTGCCTAAAATAACTCTGCGCTCATTTTCTTACAAAACACTCTGTATTTTTTTATCTTTGGATTGTTTGGTTTTTGTATTTTATCTTTAGTAGTTTTCGAAGTATGAGTAAATTTTATTTAGATTCTTAAGAATTATAATAATTATAAGAATATTAATTATGAGATACCATAACAAATTTATTTGTTAATATTTTCAACTCTTACAAATTGTTTGAAAATAAAGCAAAATAAAGGAAAAAAAAAACTATTACAATACTAATGCTTTCTACTAAAAGACGTTTGTAGTATCTATATATATTTTGAAAATTCTCGAGAAGTTTCAATAGCTTAATTTACGTCTTCTTTCTATGTAGCTTAATAAGTAGTTTGACAATTATTTGAAATATTATGAATTTAGTTAGGATATCTCATTTAAATTCCTATTTTTTTATAAAATTTCTGTTCATTGCAAGTAAGTTTTATCTAATACTATTGTCAAATAGAATAAACAAATGCGTTTAGCTATTATCCACATTTATTGTTTTTTGCATTGTAATTTATTTTCTTTCTTTATTGCATTTATTTTTTAATGAGCTTGAAAAATAATAATTTTGATTGGCACTGCCAGTATTATACTCTAAAAAAGATATTATTATGATGATTTGGTAATGAATTCTACAACACTATTATTATGATATGAGTTTCTACTTGCTGCCACATTAGCAGAACATGTTAATCTATAATATCCTAACAAATATTTAATTTTATTTATAGTTCATAAAAAATTATTAACAATTGATAGCAATTTGGCGTAATTAGTCAGTTTTTTAAATTAAACAACTCTTGGGAAGCAGCAACATTTACTTTATTTTATCAAAAACGTTTCGATGTATGAAAACATTCGATTTGTGTAATTTCAGTTGTTAATTATTTTAAATGTACGTATCATGTACATGTATTCCAATTTTGTTTAAAATTTTATCGTTTACTTTAAATTTAACGTCTATGTGTTACATTTTATGTGTTTCGTTTAAACTTGTTGTCATACACTGAAACGTTTTTGATGAAATAAAATAAAATAAATGTTGCGCTTCCCAACAGTTGTTTAATTTAAAAAAGTTGAAAATATATTTACTTCAAATAGATCATAGTCAGCTGTAACTGCTAACTGCAAGTTTCAAAATCATAAATCCACAAAATCCTAATAAGACAGCTATGGTGGGACACCTTGTACAATTTTTATCGATAGCACTGTTTAATAATTGTTATTATATCCAGTAGCCAGATCGCTTCCATTATTGCAGTCTGAATATCCACGGTCAGACAACATTCACAATGCTCATTATAAGGTACCGAAGTAAGTACTCGTCCTTATCTCACACCACTTGTATTCTTGCATGCTTGGCTTTCTCCGTTTCACTCTTTCGAGGTTAGAATATAGTCTCTATTATTCATCGATTCATCCCTTCTCACTATTTTATTATCTACTCGCATCGGAACTCGATTTTATATTGTTTTTTTTTTTGTCTCTCTTATTTAGACCGTTTCGCAGGCGAAAATCGTGGGTATATGAGCCGTTTCGGAGGAAGGAGCACCTAAAACAGACCTACCCGTCTGGACACATCAAGAAGAAATGGAATGTGTAAGCGGAAAATGCCTCTGAGTGGAGCGAGCTACCAAGAACCTTCCTAATCTCATGATTATATATATTATATACGTACATATAGTTGTAGAATGTAGCGTGATGACTATTTATTACGATACGGATGGCTGATATAACGTTTAGTTTTCCCAAAAAAGGTGGTACGGGAGATTCTTAGTAGCCGATGAGAAGGAGCTGCCAGAGAGTGAAAGAGATAGTAGTGTTCTGTATCGAAGATATAAATGTCGTGTATAGCACAACTCCCCAGAACTAATCGAATTGCATATATATTATGTAGCTCTGTGTATCTCGAGATAATGTGTATAGAAAAAAAAGTGATCTCTAATATTTATTTATCGAATAAGCATTTCCCACAGAACTGAATAACGTCATCAAAACCCCCTTCTAGAGAAGAAGCTTTACGCTTTCTTATTTATATTGCGAATAATATGGATAAAATAAACATAACAATATATATATATATACATACACTTATATTTAAATGTGTACGCAGACCCAAAAATATAACGATGCATCTTGGAAGGGAAGTCGCCACATCATCGTGATACGTAGTGCTTTTTAATCGACCATCACCAATACAACGAAAAACCGATGACAATCCTCAAATTCTGATTACCGAGTTCACGACGGACACATTATGATTTACCAAGATTGTATTCACGCAATGACAATAAACGGATCTAATGTATAAATTACGGTGTCTGTATTTTCGAGCGACACTCGCCAAGTTTTATTAATTTAAATAAACCCGAGAGAGAGAGAGAGAGAAATTAATTCCTTCTTACGACTAACAAATTCCATATTTATATGTAATACGTCTTTTCTGTTTCTGTTGTAATTTAAAATATATGTATTCCGATTTGAAAATGCATTTATAAGCCTCTTTCAGTATGACCATACATTTGTAGTATTATCTAGTCGAAGAATGTATAATTAATTAGTTATCTTTTCTTATTATTATTATTATTATTTTTTAATTATATGTTCTAATAGAAAAATAAAAACCATCGAATTTTTATAACTTTGATCTATATTTTGCTATTGCCGATAGGTGGTGTTTTAAACAAAAAAAAATCACAAAAAAAAAACGAGAATTTTTATGCTCGACAAAAATGTTCGATACAAATCAAACAGAAAAGTTTTAAAGCATGCTGCTTTTTTTCCTAAATAAATGCGCAGAGATACGTCCAGATTGAAAAGAAAAAAATATATATTGGAAGCAGATGAAGGAGAGATAAATTCTGGAGTAATTCTTTAATAAAAAAAAAAATGTAAATAATAGAGTTTTAGTGCAGTTAGATCACTGGAAAAAATAAAAATTTTGTTATTCTTTGTTTCTCAAAAAACAACGTAAATATTTTAATTCTTAATTCCTAGGAATCCATAATAGCCAAATTTAAATTTTCCGCTATTATTCTAGGTAGCTTCAACGTTAAAACATAAAATTACCCGCCATTTTCTACTACATTAATAATAATAGTAGTTATTTTAATGCATTTACCTTGAATTCACTAAAAATAGTGGCGGGAAATTTAAATTTGTCTATAAGGGAAAGCCTTAACAATTTGGAAACATTTAAGACTGGGGATTAAAGAAAAAAGCGGACAAACTAGTTACAGACGTTGAGAAAATCGCCAGAAATTTTAAAATCTCATAACGATATAGTATGTGTTTAAAATAAAAATAAGTTATCACATTATCTAAAGTAGTTTTCAAGCAAAATGTAAATAAGTTGAAAAAAAGTAATTTTTCAGGAAGAAGATTATTATAGGGATTGCATTCGAAGATTTGGCTCCATGGGAAAAACTTATAATCTGGGAAAGAATACCAAAGTGAATATATTCTTGGTTTTGTGATTTTTAGAGAATTGAATTCTTTTTGTAAAAATGTGTAAATGTTTGTCCTTTCGAAATTAATTCATCATTCCCATGTTAAATATATAATAATATAAGGCTATAATTAAATATTTACTAAATTAAAAGATAATATAACAATGAAACTAATTTACCTTGTTGTAAAGTGTTTTTTTTTTATAAATTACTAAGTTACACTTTCATTCGATTATGCACTTCTCTTTAAAAAAATATTGTAATGTTTGAATTATGATTCAAAATAACTCAACCAGGCGAGATATTAATTAAAAAGTAGTTATCTCTACCGTTAAATCTCATTACGATAAAGTAACACTAATAAGAAATAACTAAAACACTCAATAAACTAAATTCACATAAATACTACTTATTTATATTCACCAATTATTTTCACTGTTCACTTACTTCCCTGTTAATGAGGTTATTTGTTTGAAATTTAATTTCAATTTTTTAAAGGTCGGTAGAAAAAGGGAGGGATAGTGAATGAGTGTGCTGTTTTGTGTTTATTCTGTTTTAAATAAAGCTTACTTTAAACAAAAGGTGTTATTAGAGTGATAAGAAAGCTTACGACACCCCATACCGCTATTCTGCCTTTCCAATAGAACTGTCCTGTTGCTATGCACGGACGTGTTTATATTTTGCGCGTCTAGATTCTAACTTACAACCACAGTATATATCTTATTTAGTAGTTTCACATCGCCGGTAACATGTGTTTCAAACATGGCGTCCAAGGAAATTCGCGGTGTCGCATAGGTGGATGAAATTGTAACTAAAACTATTTGAATTTGTTTACAAGCAAAAATCTAACCTACAAAGCCGTTCCATTCTGTCATTGAGTTGTGCGATTTTCTGTCAATTGTCAGTCTGTTTGAGTATATAGGTTATTTTCGTACCCACTTTGCAATTATTAGTTGCAAATATAGCCGCCACACGCCATCGCGAATTTCCTTAAATTGATAGACAAAACATCAAAGGCGCCGACACTTAGCGAAACTACTGGATAGGGTATATACTGTGGTACAGCAGTCAATGTCTTTCTCGATTATAGAGTATACTTTACACTATAAAAACTTCGATTGCGTATTGATAAAACGCACTATAGCGCCCTCTATGAACGATTTAATTACCTAAGATGATCTCCGCTCTATACAGGTAGCGCCATCTGTCCGCGCTATTGAAGTTTTTAATTTAAAAAATTGGGTGTAACCAAATACAATATAAATATTATATTTGGTGTAATGTAACAAATTAATTTCGAAACGTCGAACACTAAAACATTTTTACATGTTCGCAAAAGCAAGATGTTATTCATATTTACTAACGGACGAGAAAAACTTCCAAAATAAATACCAAAATGTGTATTATATTAAATAAAAAAAAACTAACTTGAAAACTTTTAATGTTCAGAAAGATATGAAATCGACGACGTTAGATGTTGAATTAGTTGTAAATAGTGTTAACGCAATCTTTTTTTTTTATTATTACTTTGTAAAAGGTAGTTGTCTCTAACATTAACGCTTTTTGGCAGTAATATGAGTAAAAACAACACTTGGGCTATCCAATCCTTCCTTTAATAGCTGTACAGATCTCAAAACTGAACTATTGAAAAGTGAAAAAGTGATAACTTTCCATACGAAGAAACAACGAGTTTATTCAGGTAGGTGATAATTTTATTATTTTCTTTTTTTTTATAGAAAAAGTCGCTTAACATGTCACGTTTTTATATATATACTTAAAACACTTATACACAACAAATTTCCTATAATATTGCGTTATAAAAAAAAGAAGTAAAGATTTATATGTACATAATAGACGAAATAATGGCACTGAACATCAATTAATAAAAAAAATAAAATTTAAAATATATATCACATCATTTTCTTTAAATATTATATCAGAATGAAAGATTAGTCGTACAATAAATATCGATTACTTTTCGCTTAAAAGATAAAACTATACACAGATGGAATTAATATTTTCTTGCAACTCGTAGAAAACGCATTCGCACACTCAGAGATGTCTCACTCGTCGGGAACATTTGCATCAGATATCTACATGTCTTTAGGGTTATATGAACTTAAAGCATTTCTGTTTGTCGTGTGATATTCTAGTCTTGAATAGTACCGAATCCGCTCGGTACTGTGTGTTTAGTAAAGGCATATATCCGAAAACCTAAACCAAAAAAGTATAACGTAAAATTGTTAATCGGGAGTTTATTATTGTAATCCTTATATTGTTTGTGTTTTCTTGGATTTAGTGGAATGTTGTTGCGTTGAATATCAAACGAAAAAATAAATTTTAATAGTGCTTTACTGACGACGTTTCGCTTTTGTATATAAAAACTTTTATCATACCTTAATTAACTGAAATATACAAAACAATTTATTAAAATGTAATATTTTCATGATTTTAAACTGTATAATAGTGATTATTATTGAAGCTACTTGTTTTTTTTAATATCATCTAACCTTAAAACATATCTTGCCCCTTCAACTGAAATACTGAAATTTTCAACTATTTTTAAAATAACCCATAACTATAATCCCAAACTAACATTTTTCTTGCTTTTAATTTTTATTAATTAACTTCATAACTCAATTGCTTTTAATGTTAATTTGAAATTTATTATTTTAATGTGAGAGATTCAGGACTATTTCCATAGCCTTTGAGGATAGGTGCATGAGTAGTTTTATCACCTTTTCGTTTTTTTGACAATTTTCAAGTGACAAAAATTTGACACCTGTCACTTGTCACTAATACAGATGAGACGTATTCGGCATTTAGTGGCTTTGATTTTCTAGCCTTAGCACGAACTGGAAATGATTTAAATCGTTCCGTAAAACAACAGTTCACAGAAAAAGATTTGCAGGTAAGTGAGAAAAAGCTAAAAAGATGAAAAGACATGGCTATTTTTTATGTAAAATTCTAGCAGCAATATTTTAAAAGCTATTGTGTAATAAAATAAAATTCATGAAGCCGTGTCATTTTTTGGGCCTCTGTGCAGAAACCCTCATTTCGCATTACTAGACCGGCAAAAATGTCACAAAATGTTATCACACTACATTCGACATGACATATTTGTAATAAACTACCATTAAGCTGCTATGCAACCTTACCAACACAAACTGGTGTCTCCATTGTACTTATTATTGATAAATAAGTGTACACCAATCATAACGAACGTGTGTCAGAGAGGGACGTAGAATCTCAACTCAAAATGGCCGCTATTTGTCATTTGCTGCGTTAAACGTGTGAGACATTATTAGTGTTATTACTCAATAACAATACAACAAAAAACAAACAAAATAATAATAAGTTGAATTCAAAAACGCGGTAGAATTATTTCAAGGATAACATTTAATTATCCTCCATTATTCCTAACGACTGCCAAGGTCAACGTTAGAAAAATGACTCCAGTGGCGCCCTTTTTGTAAATAAACAATGTTGTCAGAATGCCAAAGTCGTGCACGTGGGCCCGTCAAAAATGTCAAATGTCGCTACGTATCTTATCTCTTGACTGTATTAATTCTACTTGTATCTCAGTAAACCAAATTCAAATTGCCCTTAATTATTTTCAGTAACCTCAACACTAAAGCATGAAGTTACCTACGATTTTGTATAATTGCGGGAAATTTGAATTTTGTTTATTGGGGTGTGTAGTGGGAACAAAGATAGATTAACTTTGTTCTCTTCGTTCTTTTGATTTATGACATAAATGCACGGGCACCCACCATAGAGATTTTGCGTTTTCTTTGCTTCTAGTAATGTTGCTTCGTGACGCAAGTAGCTGCTTGTATTGAAAATATTAAATAATCAGTTTAGGAGCATTTTTGCCGAAGAGGCATGGCTTGGTCATAACATCCATGATTTAGATATCTTTTAATCTCATCTTTTTTGCATCACGCCGTAAAACATTGCGTCGCGTCGGAATGTTGGCGTTGCGTCATAAATATTTGCGATTCGCGTTATAACGCAAAGAGACAAAAAGAACAAAGCTATTACCATTAAATATATAGATCATTAGCAATTATTTAGGTACACAGAGATTCAAAATGATTGTCAATTCCGCTCCCATAGATAGTAACAGGGTGTAGGTATATGCCGCGTGTTTGTAATGAAGGTTTGAACTAAGTCAGTGTTGGAACATAAGAAAGTAAACGGATCTGTCATAAATAAGGAAAACGTATCCTATATTTGAACTCGCATTATATAAACGACTATGGACTGGTGTTTCTGCTTGTAAAAATGAAATGTAATTAATTTAACTTTACCAAATTATGATTTTACAATTCAGTACTAACTGATGTTTAACTAAATTTATTTATTACTTTAAATTATAACATACAATTGATATATTATTAAGTGACAAAACTGCATCTCTCAGTTCTTCTAGGTATGCATGCGGTTCTATAGATCTATTTTTTAGATAGCCAAACATAAAGTAATCTAATGGGGTTAGATCAGGCGATCTTGGGGCCATCTTGTGCTCTAACGAACCTGTCAGCAAAAAACTGTTGAAGATATTGGCAGGTTTGTCGAGCAGTACGTGCTGGAGCATTATCATGCTGAAATAACCTGCTTCAAGCTCATTTTCTGTAACTCTGCAATAAACAATTCCAACATCTGTTGGTAACGTTGGGCTGTTACAGTTTCCTCGAAGAAAATTGGCCCTATTATTCGTTGCCTGGACATAGCTAACCAAACTCCAACTTTTATGGGATGCAATTGCGTTTCTCGAAATTCGTGTGGATTTTCTGCAGACCAGATACAATAGTTTTGTGAATTGATTTAGCCTGTTAGATAAAACCAGGCTTCGTCCGAGAAAAATGATTTGTTTAGCAAGTCATCGTCCCTAAAATCGCCAAAGTCGCTAAATGTCAAGAAAATTCATTTAATGTATGAAATTTGTATGTAGCTAACTTCGCTCATTAAATTGGTAATAAGTATAGATAAATTTTTCCGGAAAACAGTTTTTTTTCTTACGACAATCATTTTGAATCACATGGTACTGATCAAAATGCAAAATAGAACTAACCTGAGCAAAAAAATTAATGCACTTGTGTCTCTCCTCGAAGTGCGTATCATCTTCGGAAAGACTCTGAGGACAACCGGGACACCGAAACGTCCATCGCGAAGTTACCTTAACCGGCGGCTGACGCGTAATGTGACTGACTAGGAAATTCATGGCTATATCCTCGCAATTCATATATTCGTCCACTTTATCGCGAACCGCCTGCGGCAACCACTTCCAATAGAGATGCAGGTAGTGTCTGTGCAGGAAAGCCGCCCCCGTCAACACCATACTCAATTCGCAGCTGTAGTTCGAATTGTACAGCCAACTGTTTTGCGTGTTCAGATCCCACGCGTGGTAGCGTCCGGGGAAACCCACGATCCGATCTCGGTGTTCCCTCCAGACCCTGAAACCGAACAGTATCTCGTCGTGCCGCAAGTGGGCGTCGTCGTCGACCGATAAGATCGCTTCTGTGTTTAGGTTGTCCAGCGGCAGGAAGCGATTGTTGAGCGAATTACGCGGTCCTTTGACGATGTGGACGGGGGCGCCGATGTCGGGCCAACGCAAATCGGGCGCCGGTAATTTCGGAGAGTTCCACACCACGACCACGGCGTTCAAGTAGGGTAATCCCCGGAGGCGAGCTATGGAGTCCAAGAGGACTTGTTCTCGTTCGTACGTGAGCAACAGGATGGTGAATTGTTCCCTGGGGCTGTCCCGCCGAGTGCCTCAGAGAATTCCTTTCCCGATCCTAAAATGTTTCTGTAATTATCTTCTTTTATATAGCGTCGAAAGAAAGCAACGTAAAATAAATAAATTCGTTAACATTGTTAATATTATTGTTTTTTTGTTCAAGTTGATAATTGAATGGTTTCCGGAAAAAACACATATGTCACATAATTTAATGTGTAACATAATCGTATTTCTCAGGAACAAAGAAAAATTGGGACCTGACAGCTGTGGTTTTTACGGAATCATAGAATTTTACTCGCTCCTCACAATGAAATGCTGGTATTCTGGGAAAATTATGAGCTAAATATGTTTATGACTAACGGCTCTTTAGCTGCTTTGCATTTGCCAGTTGACTCACCTCATTTCAGTTTTGTGCGTTAAGTTACGAACTGTTCACGTCAAACTCATTTAGTCGCCAGGTTATGTCATCCGTAGTAAGCAACTCGTAGCTTAACGCACAAAACTGAAATGAAGTGATTCAGACGATAAATGGAAAGCACCTTTAATGAGGAGGCGCCACACGATAACCTACCAGTGTTGTCTATTCGGATTTCGTGCAAAAGTGACATGTGTTGTTCTTCCGGGAGACCCCTCAATTGGTCATAGATATTTAGTACCAATAGACATGAATATATATTTGCTTACGACTTGGTTATTATGGCTAGATTGAAAAGATTCTTCAGAAAAATATGGATGAATGGATCAAAATTACAAACATAGCGATCTCAGTATATTATTTTTAAGAACACACGAGCAATGATACTAAAATGGAATGGTGCACTATAGTGCATAAACCACATCGTATTGCTTGCTGCCAATGGTACATCCTCTAAAAAACCTTGCTCGTAAGTCTTACCAGTCAAATTAGCAAGTTACCAAAAACCGAAAAAAAAACGATTTCTGAAAAATCATCAAAGGACAAAATAATATAGAATTGTCCTGTTCTTGTACGCGGACATGTTTATATTTCGCGCCTCTACAACGGCCTCTATGGACAGTTTGACTATCTAAGAGGATCGCCGCGCATTGCACCAACAGATGGCACTACCGGTGTATAGTGCCATCTGTTGGTGCAATCGGTAGTTTAATTTAAACGGGCGCGCGTAGCAGTATTATATACAGGTTGTTTAATAAATTTACGGTAAAAATTGTAAGGATAATTCCCTGGGCTATTCCAAAAATATTTTATGCTTTGATGATCTTTGACAAGATTTTCTTTTTGATATCTTGGCAATTGGGCAAAAACATACCGGTAATTTGGTAAATGAAAAATCCATACCAGAAATTTTTATAGATGTGTATTTACGTGTTTATAGATATGTATTTAAAGGTCTAAAGAAACATTGAAAATAAAAAAAAAAAAAACAGGCAAGTCTAAGTAACAATATACCCACTTATTAATTTCATGGGAGATGTTTTTTGTTTAATTTTAATTTAAACTTTCTTGAGATTGAGAACCGCTGTAATAGAGAACATAGAAAAGAAACCGACAAAATGTTTTGATTAGAAACGTACAACATCTATTCCACCGAGTTAGTCAGAAAGAGAAGGAATTAAAAAATCTCAACAAGAAAAAGCAAAAAATTGAAAAAAGGTGATGCAGAAATTAAAAGAAAATAAGAACAGAAACAAGATGGATAACGAAAAGCAAAGCAAAGAAAGGCGAGATTAATGTTCATTTGTTGCTAAGATGGTAGGAAGCAAGACACCCCACTTTTCCTACTTGCCTTTGTCAACAAGTGCAATTTCAATTCTCTCATTTTATGGTTTTTTGTGTGGATTTTATTTATCTCTCGAAAAAAGTTGGGTTAGCATATGCTCTGCAGTTTTTTAAGATTTTTAAAAGTTTTAAATCGTTTTTCTTAAAGAGTAAAAATAAGTAAATGTCTCATTTTTAAATATTTAAAAATAATAATAATAATTCAGTACAATGTAATATGTAAATATTTTATGTGATTTTATCACATTATAATATATATAACAACATTTCACATATTTAAATTAATAGCAATTTTGAATACACCACATTATGAGAAAACATTAATGCAACATTGTTGTAAAAATGTGAACCTTAAATATTTTGTTTTATTTCTCACAACTATTTAAAATAATTAAATACAAATATTTAATAAAAAATTCTAATATTATGCCTTAAGATTGTGTAAAATATGTATTATTTTAGCCTAACTTCTAACCCTATTTTCTTGGGGAATCCCTATTAATGTCACACATGAAAAAAAAAATTACCGGTAAGCCGGTATTTTCATTTTCATATTACCGAATTACCGGTAAATAAAAAAAAACGGTAAATTTACACTCACTAGTATCACAACTTTTTGGTAGTACAACCGCGATCAGTTTCTGGAAGAAGTACCATGGGAAACAAACGATACGATGTGGTTTATGCACGGTAGTACACCAGATCCTCAGGTCAGAATCATAAATTATTCTTAAACTGATTTTAAATTCTGATCTGAGGATGATACATTAAAGAATTTTGTGGGGATCAAGACCTTGTTTTCTTCTTTTTTCCTTTAAATTTAGAAAACATTAGTTTGCAACCAGAACGAACTATCTATTCGTCAATAGTAATATTTTGGCATACTGCGAACGGAAAACGAGATGAAGATGGTATTTGCTAGTGATGAGCGATATTTCACGAACTGTGATTCTTTCACGGTGATTGGACAATCACGAATCACCGCCGCGAGTGGAGAATTCTAAAAGCAGTGATCAGTGATTGCGGTAAATAATTCCTTTGACATCAAGTAACGATCAACGGCGCGGCTGCGCACAGCAAAACCGCGATCACTGCTTGGCGATTGGCAAGTGAACAAATAATATCAGTGAATTAACGATCTTCAAGATTTGTAAGTAGTAACGCCGCAATAAAACTGTGATTACCGGTTGCCTATTGAAAATGGAATATTTTAAACCGATGAATGCACATGGAAATGACGGAGGTCATCTTCTTACAATATAAATTATGTTTTTCAAATGTAAATATTGATATTCTTTTATACAATTATATTATATCTGCAACTATATAAGGAATATGTATTTATTTTTACCTGCTGTGTTTACAGGATATAGTATTATAAGATTAAAATTTATATTGTTAGTTTTATAGCACTAATTGAAAACTAAAGTTTAATTTTTGTTAAATTGTAGGTATAGTATTAAATCACAGTTTTTTTTAAATCTTCGCTTACTTTAAGAATTATACTTAATTATTATTGTTAAATGTTAAAAAATGAAATTAGTTTCATTTAATTTTTTCTATATTTACTATTTGTCATAATTTTGAAAAGTATTGTAATAATCGTTATTAAAACACAAATAGAATAAAGATTTAAAAATCATAAAAAATATTTCTGTAGATCTAATTTGTCTGTGTTAATTCTCAAATTATGTAATGCACCCCAGAACTTGTATACTGGACAAGAGTATAAATCATCTTGAAATATAAACAATCACTGTAAAAAGCGGCATGAAATATAAAAGACAATATAAAGGCCGTCGGACACGATACCAAATTTTATGTTAAATTTAGTGCATAATTAATGATGAAATTTAGTTTAGTTGTTTTTATAATAAATTGTATGCTCATGTCACAGTTGCGTCCAACACCATTATAAATTTAGTATGAAAATTTTGTATTAACGCATGCGCACCAGATATCAAAACGTCAGCTGTCAATCGTATCTGGCAAGTGACGGTGAATGAGGTTATATTGTTTCCTTTAACAATTTTTTCATATTTATACCACATTTATACTATACAAAATCCCGTGCAAAAATAACATACTTATTTATTCAATTGCGTCGGTAATAGCAATAATGATGATGAAGTGCACATTATCGAGAAGAAAATAAGCAGCACAGCAAAAGAGAAAAACCTGTAAACTTTTCTATCTCAAAGGTTGTTATGTTCGTTAGGTCACGTTATGTTTAAAATGCACATGAACTTAAATGCATTTTGCGCGCGCAATTGAGGATACATATTATGCTTTTTTTAGAACAAGTTTTAAAAAATTTAGTTCCCAAATTATTTCATACTAAATTTAGAACAAAAATCCTGTCTGACACCATACTAAATTTAGTATTAAATTTTTTGTTCAATATTGTGTACATAATTTAGCATCGTGTCCGACGGCCTTAATGCCTTTTTTTGTAGGAGGTGTATCACCATCCCTCTTTATTAAAATTCATAAACTAAACAAATCAAGTTATCGCATTATCTCTAATGGTTCAGAAAACAGAGGTTTCTTGGAATAACAAAATCCATCCCCACTCGAGGATTTTTTTAAAACAATTCGCATATCTAGAATATAAAACATCCTTACTTTTCGCATTGCAGTTATGTTCTATATTCTATTACAAATTTGTAAAATATAATTTTGAGTTTTTTTTTTTTAATATATAAATAAATGTTTTCAAAAACACAAAATGTGTATGGTAACTCTATACAGCCAAAATAAAAATTCCTCACCTCCTAACCTTACTAACCTATGAGAAGTATACACGATTATACGACAATACGATATCAATGAGCCAATACAGTGATTGCAATCACCGTTATTTATAAATCACAATCATGACTCACGGCGTGATTTCAGAATCACCGTTTCGCTCATCACTAGTTTTTGCTCAACTACAAAGGACTGCTGGGTTTTAAAAAAATCCAAAGTTAACGATAAAAAAGTTTTAGTCCAAGAAGAATTCATTTCTCAAATATTAAACTCCAATTCAACATGTTTCTGTCCATCATACCTACTGTCAACTCAATTTGTGGACACACTGTATTTAAAGAGTAAAGATTTACCTCCTTGCCCTCGGCCGATCGGACGAAAACCCCTGCTGGACCCGATAAACTTCGCATCCGATGGCAGTAACGGATCAGTCGGTAAAGTAGGATACAGATGAAAGGGATCGCCGTAATCGTTCCAAATTTGCTGACTTTGCGTCAAAAACAGGCTAAAATTCCTCCGGAATCCCGGACTATTATAAGGAGGCTCCAACGGGCCCAGACTCTCCTCCGGCTCGCTATCTATATTAACGACCGTCTGGATCGGTTGAAACGTATCGTTAAACACTGATATAGCTGGCACGGTCTCCACCGGTAAAGGAGGTATATTCAATCTCTCTCTCAAAACGGCAATGACGGTATCTAGAGTGCTTTGCACGGAGGCTAAAAAGCGTTCCCATATCATCCGACCTTGTCTCCGCATCAAAATAATATCATTATCGGGAATGGTGCGCAATAAGAAGTGCAACTCTGTTACTCTAGCGCGGGGTAAGAATACGCAAACCCGTTTCCATTGTATCACCTCGTTGTACGCTAATTGTATCTGATCTCCCCCTAATATCACTGGTATGGCGCCCGCTCGTAACGCCTCGTAAATTCTCGCCTGTAAAAGACTGGTGGTTAATAGATCGGACGATCTCGGCGCGAACATTAGCGTAAACGTGGACTCCTTCAGGATCGCTTTTCTCGAGCTGTCCGTTCCGCACAGACCCCAATCTAGTTGCCCCGTATTCGTACTGTCGTCGTTGGCCGGTATGCATTCGAATTCGAATAGGAATCTATCGTTCGTCGTGCCGTCCAGTAAGCTCTTTAGGTGTTCCACGATGAAGTTGTCTAATTCTACGTATTCGCTGTGATGTGTGTCGTAATTGTTCGTCGTGTAATAAAGGGAATTTCTCGAGGCAGATCTTTTCAGTTCACCTTGAAAGGTTAGTAGGTATTTTCTGCGTGCGGGCACCATGGGCGGGCATTCCTGCCATCGTCGCCCCCTGGCGGTCCCAACACTGGAGATACTATCAGATCGAAACCAGGTCGGTATAAGCTATACGTGAACGATGATTGGACTAGAATTGCTCGACCTGCGTACAAATGGTAAAAAAAATTGTTACTGAATTAGAGGAATAAAATACAATAATAGAATAAACAGGTCGTAGTTTCGTACATGGATCACCAATTCAGCAAATTAACATAAATCCAAAACACCTATTCTTTTTTTTAAGATATGTATAAAAAGTGCTAAACTAATCATTTATATTCGCTCGTGCTCTAAATCGCGTGAGGGCATACACACATAGTCTCCACACAATATTTTATCTGCGAATAGATAGATAGATAGATATTTATTTCAAACAATATGAAACAAAAAAAGACAATGATGAAATATGTCAACAGAATACAAACAGAAATAATGAAATACTTAAATTAAACTAAATGTTATTATTAAGAAAATCGGCAACTGAATAACAGCTCAAATTCAAAAGATAGCATTTAACTTGCTTTTGAAATCCTTTCAGGTTATCAACTGCTTTATATTCCAAGCAGTTTATTATATAGCTTACATCCATGTATATTAAAATCCTTTGAAAAACTGTAGTTCTATGTCTTGGTGGTAACAAATAATTAAATATTCTGGTATTGTAATTATGCGACACACTGTCGGTGAACTCCTCACGATGCTTGTGAACAAAACACAAAACTTCATAGATATACACATCGTAAAAAGTTAAGATCTTGGGTTCCTTAAAAGCACTTCTACAAGAGGCGCGTGAGTCAATGCTTAATAAAGTTCTAAGGGCTCGTTTTTGAATTAAAAATATTCTCGCGGCGGAAGTGCATCTCCCCCAATAAATGATGCCATATGTCATCCGAGAATAGAAGTTGACATAGTAAAAACTTTTCAAAATCTCAAAACTGCAGCATCTTCTGAGATTATAGAGAGCATAGCAGGTGCGCGCCAGTTCACCACACAGTGTGTCAACATGGCTAATCCAATTAACCTTTTCATCAATGTGCACTCCCAAAACCCTCGCAGAGTCAGTGAAAGGAGTGTACTTATTGTTAAGGGTTAGACCGTTGATTCTATATATAAATAATAAATAAAAAATTATATATAAAACAGATGTCATTAAATGAACGCAATTTATTAATAATGTAATCATAGACTTTCATATATCGAGTTTTTTCTTTTACTACACATACAGGTGTACAATTAAAGAAAAAAATTGACAATGCACCGGCGAATAGGCCACCAATTATGACTAGTTATTTGACGTTTGATATTTCACTATTCATTATTTCTTACTTAATTTCATTATGCTTAATTAAGACATAGAAAACAACATACCCAGGTAAAGCTTTATTCCACAGCAAGTTTTCAAAATAAACGAAACGGTCTTGAAAAGAACGCAGATTATTTCTAATAAATTACAGCAGTATTGTATCACATGTAGTACGTGTACAGTCTTTCAGTGCGTTATTGAAGTTGTACGTTGTAATGGAATGTATTTTATTTTAAATTTGATTTATTTATTTCCTTAATAAAATATGTTTGATTTCATTCTATTTATGTAAACATATAAAACATGTAGATTTTGTAGCGTATTTTCAATTCTATTTAATCCCTCTGTGTATGTTATGTGCGGTGACGTAAACGGCGTCAAGAAAGGAAGCGACAAATGAAGAAGTTTGCCGCGATCACGAGGACAGCACAACGTCCCTGATCAGCGGACAGTCGAGGGAAGCGCGTGGGATAGCGTAGGTACGCAAGCGAACAAAGAAAGTCGTCAGCCAGTGTTTAAAGCGAGTGGACGTGCCGTTCGGCTGGAGAGCGGTTGTAGTAGGACCTGCCACTAGCCGCTGGCCACAACCCAGTTACATATATCATTCAAAGTGCTTCGCGTAGCGAGCTATTGGTAGCCCCGTGATTGCTGACTGCTATTTTGCCAAAGAATAAACCTCCTGATGGAGGAGTCCTGCAATTGTATTAGAATGCGTATTATTAGCTGTGCTGTGCCGCGCCGTATGCTGGGAATTTCCCGATCTAGAGGACCGAATACAGCCTCTAGAGAGTACGACGACATATTTATCGAGTCAATTTCCAGACGTGACCGCTGAATGTGATGAAAATCATACCGATTAAGACCACACCCAGGGCCGAAAAACCGCCAAAATCGCAATTGTTGCCGCCTATTTTATTCGTTTATTAGTTTATAAATTCGAAATCATAATTTTATTGAAATTTAATAATTTCAATTCAGTCAGTAATATACAAAGGGAGGACCCCATGTGTTTTTTTTTTTTTATTAACATTAAGTAATAAGATTCGATAATTCTAAAAATATAAATTTAGTAATCAATTTTTATTTACTTTTCAATCAATTTTACATTAGTTAAGTATTGTGACGAGCGCCAATTTTTAAACTAGCGGTTTCGATAGGCGCCCCTAGATGGCGCTAGCATAGCGGAAGAAAGGCCTATGTACGATATTCCAAAGAGGAACGACAGGGGGCAGTACCGGGTCGAAGAATCATGAATATTCTTCTGAATCTAGAATCGCGCCCTAGAACTAACTGGAAAAATCTCGCAATTCTCGCGCCAGATATAAATAACGTGTGGGGATTGGTCGGGCAGTCAATCAGTGGATATGAGTTGAATTGTGCAGATAAGGCAATAGCAAGTGAAAATAAATGCGAGTGAATTAGTTCGTATGATATAAATATCGGTGCAAATAAATCGTTTACATAAATAAGGACATTAGTAATTAAGTGATTTAATTAATAAGTGATTTTTAATAGCAAGTAGTGAGTCATTTAGTTTTAGTGTTTATTTTCATCTTATTTATTAGATTATAAGTAGTTCGTAAGTGAGTTAATAAATCAAGTTAATTCAAATATATCGCCTGTGTATTTTTATAAACCCCGACAACGTTTTACAAATAAAAAAACGTTACAGTATTATAAATTTCAATATTATAATTTTTGAAAAATTTCATCTTAATTTATAAATTCAGTCATACTAACTCAAATGTAATATTTGTTTTTACAGTTAATTTAAAAGAACAGTTAATGCACCTGGAGAAGGCAGAAAGGTCGAAACCGGTAGTGCAGTGAATTAAAAAAAAATTAGATTTAATAATTGGGAAGTATTTTTTTTCTACATATTTTTCGTACTCGAAATAAACCTTCTATTAAATATATCGCCGTGGTGATTATTTAACCCCGAAAACGTTACAGGCACTTTGGACTCATCGAAACATGAACTAATCAGTGATATATTTATGGAATTCTCACCTATTTTCACTAACCTGTATCTATATTAGCGAAAATATCTCCCAAATTCGAAGACAGATCTCTCCTAGCTAAATTTAAGAGAACATGATTCCTTCCATCCCCACCCCAATACGGCAGGTGTTTCAACGCCCGCGAGTCTAGAGGCGGTACGTCGCTCAATCGACTGACGCGATCGCTAACGTCATCGCTGTCTCGTAGCGCCTCGCCGACGAGAACCAGAAACACGCAAGCCTCCCGAGGATTATTGGTGAAATGCGCATTATATCCCAGCGCCTGCTTGAGCGTCGTCTTGAGAAACCCGTCGATATCCCAGCCGTAATGCACGACCGGATATTGATCCGGATCGTAAAGATACACGGGAAAACCCGAAGTCAACGAGCATCTAGAATGGTCGAAGCACGAAAACATCCTGCAATTTCTCGAAATCTGTCGCGATATAGCCGGCAATATCGGCGGCAATTGGTTGGGAACGAATCGTTTCGGAAGGGCCAATTCGGGCGCGTTCTGTTCGAGGGCTTCCTCTCTGTGCCACTTGCGCTTGCTCGACGGATATTTTCAATTTCGTCAGTTCTGTTTGCTGATGTGCAAGTTCGGACTTTAACTGTTCTATATTTTTGGTATACAATTGTATTTCACTGAGTAATCGCTGCCTCTTATGTTCCATCTCTCTCAGTTCACTCGAAACGGATCCCTTGATCCTGAATAGCTCTTCTATTCTGGCTTGTAAATCACCGCCGCGCAACGGCGTCAAGTCTTCAGGTAGATCGACGTGTGAATGTGCACTGTGGGTGATTGAATTTTTCTCTACCGTCGATAAATAATAGTGCGTTATCCATGGTACCAGAAATAAAACTATCACTACCAGAATGATAATACGCTGAATTTTCATGTAGCGACAGTACTTGCGGACATTCACTTCGTTGCTTGTCCCCATCTTCTACATAAATATAATAAAAAAAAAAATAACGAATTCACTAAAAAGGTAAATATAAATCATTCTTTTTGGTAAAATTCACACTTCAGTAACAAAGTAAAGGATATACCGGGTGTCCAGCCTAAGATGCAACGGTCCATAGCCGATTTATTATTGTCTTTTTGGAAAAATGTTTCAAATAAATGTTGCCTCGAATCATATTTCACACATTTTAAAATTAGTTTCAGTAATGGCGGACCTCCGGTTGTACCGGAAGTAGATACTAACTTTATTATTTTAAATGGAACACCCTATATATTATTGTATTTTTGGATTCCTTGTTAAATTTAAATAACAATTCGTTAGGCATACATTGAGGCTAAGTTGTACCGTTTCCGAATTACATGACGTTTTTCGAAAAAAAAATGACATTTGCAATATCTGCGGTGTTTGGAAATATCTCCGGAAATACGAAAGTTAGAAAGATGCGATTTTCAGTTTTCGCTTAATCATGA
Source organism: Protaetia brevitarsis (assembly GCA_004143645.1). NCBI lineage: Eukaryota > Metazoa > Arthropoda > Insecta > Coleoptera > Scarabaeidae > Protaetia > Protaetia brevitarsis. Next base: position 340,641 of record RXPK01000321.1, on the reverse strand, counting down.
AACAGCACACGTCTTTTATTTTTAAAATTGTTGCGTTTACATTACAAAATTATTAAATAGGGCTCTGTAATTTTCGAACTCTAAAATCATGGATGACTTGATTTTTTTAAATTGAATGGTATAGCAATTTTTACATAAATGGACGTAAAATTTAATTTTCTTTCGATTTTATACGAGTGTCATTGTGTCTATCTCCAAAGGTTTTGGAGATATTCGCGATTTTTCAGTTTTTAATGATAGATACGTATTGCGAAGCGCCGGTCACCTTCCCCTCGCATTTCACCAGGCTTGGGACTGGCTGCAGTAATACTGGCATGCTTAGAAAGTGGCCAACAGAATACAACAAGATGACTGGGAACAAACAAAACTTGAAATTAAAAAAAAAAAGTAGAATTTACTGAAGCGCGTTGGAAATGAACATAGCAATGGCGTACATACACGTCGAGCGTCTTGCTCGCAACAGGTTACACTTTAAATGTTAGTACCGTCATTATACGAAGAATTTGTACAACAATATTACATTAAATGTTCAAAATGCGATCCATTTTAGGCGCTACATAATTGAAATCGCTTTTGCAAACACTTTTGAACATGTCTGGTGTAAGTAATGGCGGACTTCCAGTACAACCGGAAGTCCGCCATTACTGAAACTAATTTTAAAATGTGTAAAATATGATTCGAGGCAACATTTATTTGAAACATTTTTCCAAAAAAACAATAATAAATCGGCTATGGACCGTTGCATCTAAGGCTGGACACCCGGTATGTAAGATCTAACCCACGCTTCTGATTTCCATAATTTTTTGAAGTATGGTGTAGAATAATTCAAAAATCACCGATGCTACACTTTTATTCGCGGAAATAACGTCTTATACATTTATTTTTTAGAAAAAAAAACATGCTACTTTTAGGTTATGTCACCATACGTAACATACTGAAATCTAGTAGTTTATACCACGACCTGCTTGAAAACTTTGATAGTTTGCTTTACACAGAAAAATACCTACGTTTGGGTTGGCAAGATTGCGACAGCAAAATGTCAATTTAATTTGAACAAATGTCATATTGACAAGTGCTGAAGTTCATATTTTCCAAAATTATACTAATTCATCTGCTTGCGTTGGTTTATTGAAGCTATGTAGTTATTCGTTACATAGTTTGGTACTATTTAGTTTTAACATAAACCAAGCTGTCATCAGGTGTACCTGCCATTACCACAGTATAAACCTTATCAAGTAATTTCACTAAGTGTCGGCGCCTTTAATGTTTTGTCTATCAATTTAAGGAAATTCGCGATGGCGTTTGGCGGTTATATTTCCAACTAATAATTGCAAGTGGGTACGAAAATAACCTATATACTCAAACAGACTAACAATTGACAGAAAATCGCACAACATCTGTCACTTCTATAATAAAATGACAGAATGGAACGGCTTTGTAGGTTAGATTTTTGCTTGTAAACAAATTCAAATAGTTTTAGTTACAATTTCACCCACATATGCGACACTGCGAATTTCCTGGGGGCGCCATGTTTGAAACCCATGTTACTGGCGATGTGAAACTACTGGATAGGGTACATACTCTGCCATTACCATTATTTTAACATGTCAAGAAAGTGTTTCTCACATGTCATGCAGATGTCGTTACTTACCAGAATCTGGTGTAACATTCAATTCAATCTAAATTTGACTCCTATAGACCATATAAAGCAATCTGTCCAAATCATCAAGCAGGCCGTGCTTTATACCAAATTACCAATGAATAACCATAAGTCCCGCGTAGCCACCACCCTCTTTAGTGTTTATCTTTAGTAATGTGAAGTGAAATACGTAATTACTAAATTTGCTTTAAAAAAAAAAAATGAATCATCACAATTCTCGAATCATTCTATATCTTATACAAAATCTCAAATTTTGTCTAAACTGAAACTTGAAAATAGCAAATAAAATAATTGACTTGCTGATCCAAAAAAAAAAAAACAACTAATGCCGTTACATTTATATAGATCAGTTCACATATTCAGATACTGAAAATGAAAGTTGTACATGAAAATTGAGTGTTATTGGTAATTATGCATTAATGCATACCCCTCGATTGGATTTATTTCTTACTTTTTACTCACCCTGTATTTTATTTTTTTCCCAATATTTCCATATTAGCGATCATCGGCCAATTTTAGGATTATCGAAACGTCGTTGGATTTTTTTTAATTTAGTCATTGTGTTATACATATACATCAATTTAATTTTCGGTCACGGTCATTAAATAAAAATAAAACGTTCACATAATTACGAAACGCTAACAGCTAACATTTCCTGCGTTAAAATAGGATATGAACATATGAATAACATAACCACCACAACATGACATTTCTATAACGACCCAAAACGCTATCTACAGATAATTCTTGAAACAAGAACCATGAAGCATGAAGGTTAGAAAAGCCCTATATACGAAAACATTAAAAGCATGGTACGCCATCTGCAACCTAGGGAGAGTAATTTTAAGAAAATTGACAATTTACCAAAAATATTTTTTTAAAACTGCATTAAAATAATATATTGCTAATATTCCTACAAATCCAAGTAATATCAGCAATCAAAATAATTAATTTACCCTATTTTTAAGCCAACATTAATATTGGAGTTCACCAACGCCATCTGTCGATAAATTAGAAAATTGAATTCCTATTCCATTTAAGTTTACCCTTTGCTTTTTTCTAACCTAACCAAAAAGTTCTTTCTTATAACCTATCTAAAATTACAGCCATATCACAACGTTCACAACATAGAATTTAAGTTAAAAATTGTGTTTATACAAATAAATAGTACGTAGTTGGGTAGGATGATTGGGCAAATCGAAAATGAAACATGTTCTAGCGATATTCAGAAGAAAAATCCTAAAAGAGGAATAATATATCTGTCAACAATTCCACCTTACATGAATGTTACAAAAATCAGAGAAATTTTTAGCGAATTTGGTACCTTGGGTAGGGTATATTTACAATTAACGGAAACAGGTACAACAGTATGTAAAATACATCTTTTCCAATAATAACATTAATATCTTCTACAGATTCTACCAAAAAATCAAAGAAGAGAAAAATAGGAAACAAATTCACTGAAGGATGGGTAGAATTTGAAAGAAAATCTGTAGCCAAAAAGGTTGCCCATATGTTGAACAATCAGCAAGTTAGTAATAGGAAAAAATCGAAACATTACGACTACATGTGGAACATAAAATATTTGCCTGGTTTTAAATGGACACATCTGCATGAAAGACTGGCATATGAAAAAGCAGCTAGAAGACAAAGATTACGTGCTGAAATACAACTAGCTAAGAAGAAAACTAATTACTTTACTGTAAATCTAGGGAAATCGAAGAAATCTAAGCAAGTTGCCGATCCAAATATAGTTTCAATAGAAAATGAAGTGATAAAAACTGATACAAATACAAATTCTGAAACTGTAGAGAATAGAGATAAATTTATTAAATCGTTATTTAATTAAGTTATAGACTTGTTATTTACAACAACAATATTATCTATCTATTTGAACTGTAATGTTTATTTCCATCTAAATCTATAGCAAAGTTATAGTCGACAGGGTTTGCCAATGCACGCTCAATTGCCTCATTGATGTTGTCTGCAGTAATAAAAGTTTTTGCTGCATCCTTTTGTTCGGCAATTATTTTTTCGGCTAATTCTAGTTGTAACTGTTTTTTCTCTTCTGCTTTAGCTAAAGCCTGTTTAGCAGTGTTAACACTATCTTCCAACACTTTTTCAAAGTACATCTCCCTTTCCAGTCCTACAGCAGTATTCCATCTGTTATTAATTTCGCTACATCTTGCAAAATCTTCCTCAAACACTTTCTGTATGTCTTTTTGATCGGTAGTTATTGCGAGAGAAGCTTGGTACTTGGCCACAACGTATCTTCTTATAGATTTCATGTAACTTCTGTAATTATTGTACAGCCGCATTAATTCTGCACGTTCGTCTTCAGGTACAACCGGCCTTTCGGGTACTCTAAATATTTTGCTTTTGCAACCGGCACCCATCTGGGTTTTCTTTTCCATCTCAGTATTTGTAAATTAGTTGTCGGTATAGATGTGGTTGATGTTAATAATTTCGAAATAATATTCGTGCTAAACATCATAACCAAATTTTTAGCGTTCGACAATTTTGACAACCATATTTGTCAACTTGACAAAATTCAACCGTAAATTACAGGGCTGCCAATGATAAAAAATAGAATAATCAGGAAATTATAAAAACTAAAGTTATAATTTAATAATGTATTTTATAATATAGATAGAGCGGAATCATAATACATAATGATTATTTACTCTTCATTGCTTTACAAGAACAAAGCCGATTTGAAATAAGTTTTTTTGAGAATGTATCATGAAAGGTCACTGTAGTATCAACCGGGAAATTGACCACCAATTTCAAATCGCCTCTGCATAGTGTAAGACGCTGGCAAAAATCTGGCAGTTTTTTTATATTATTCGTTCGATATCCTGCCGATTTCGACTTCTCCTTGCTACTTTTACTTATTTGTGATTTTCCTTCTTTCGTATCCTTAATTTCATTATCTATAGTGGAAGATACTTTTGGCAGTGGCACCGATTGTGATCTGTGTTTTCCAACTGGAGGTTTCATTGGAGCCCATGGGACTCTCTCTTCTGGTATCTGTTAAATATTACATATTAATTCTATTTTTTATATAATGAAGTAAATCATTAGTTACTATTGGTTTTGGTGGAGAATAATTCGCACTACAAGCTGAACAACGTGACTTAGATGGATTCAAAACTAGAGGTATATCAACTGTGGGTTGATCTGTCCCTTTCATTTTGTTGCTTTCATAAATCGTTTCTCTGCTCAAGAAACTGAAAATATTTGTGCCTAAAGGTACTGCATATGGAAAGGTTAAACGTGTTAATACTCAGGTGGTGGTGAAATCCAAAAATTATCTACACGACTGGTTTTCATTATGCGGTTAAGCTTTCTCAGTAAAGTTAAATTATCCCTCTCTATTTTTCCCAAGCGTTCCTTTTCCCTTTGCTGTTTTTTTAATTTTAGAGAGACGTGGTTGTATGATGCTGGGGGCTTATTATCTATCGCAGGTAATGCAGATGACACCTTTAATTTTAATTTAATTTAGTTCAAATAGCGATTCGCGTTCATACACCTCACTTTTCTTCTATGGGTTTCAAATCTTCTTTGTTGCCATGGTCTTATTAGTAACTTTTCACGCCTTGAAAGCATTGTGTGTAATACTACAAATATCATAAAAATGAATATTCTTTCATTTGCAAAAGGCAGATGCTAGAGAATAACAATAAAAGAATGCACAAGGAAGTGTTGATAAACGGTTGCATAGCAACAGCTGAGGTTGCACTACATATGCATAGCTCTATATGAATATGACACATAATAAGGAAATCACACAATTTTAAAACATAATAATTTATTAAAATTATACTTTGTTCTGTGTCGATTCAAGAAACAAACAATTTACAAAAACATTTATTTAAAAAAAAAATATATCTTACAGTAGAAAATAAGTCAGTTTACTAAATTTAACGTCCAAAGTGACTCTCTGTTTGCACTTTTTGTGCTATGATCTTGCCATACCCGCCCCGACCTGAATCATAATCAGTACGATACTCGTCCCTTACTTGCCCACCCGTTTTTCCTCTTCCATATTGTCTACCTTCCACAAATCCAGCATCCCAGTCTGTTCGGACAATTCTATCATCTAATCGAGTTCCATTAATATACCTATGTATATGAAAAACTGTGACATTACTATATTTTTTTCTTGTAAACGTTCCTGTAAAAACTAACCTTAAACAATTTTCCGCATCCGCCTCGTATAATATTCAACGAAACAGAATCCGCACGGTGTCTTCTTGTATTTGTCTAACCCCATGATTATCCTGCGAATGTCGCCACATCTTGAAAATAATTCGTATATCTGTTCCTCTGTCGTGTAAAAGGATAAGTTTCCCACATATAACGTCGTAGAGACCCGTAATAATCTATCTTGCTCGGCTCTAGAGCCCTAGATGAATGTTTTGTTTATATTTCGTGCAATTCGTACTGATTCGTACTTACGAAACTGGAAATATTTACCTTGAAATGCTGATCGCGATACGAACTGAGATCAACCGAAGGCGTATTCGGTGTGCCGAACATTTTGTTGTCGTTGCTGTATGTACGATAAGTCTGAAAAGAAATAACTTTCTACAACAAATTAATTTATTTTTGAGAATTGCTTATATTTATAATATATAGGTTAATTAGAGTTGATACTGGTAGTGATGCCAACTGTACATTTTAATTTAATAGTTTATATATCACCAACTTGTAAAAGTTTGATAAATTGATTTCAATTTTTATTTGGAAATTATTGCATTATAAACCCTTGCAATGTCTTTATTTATTTTCACATGAAACGCAAAAGTGTTAACTGAATATTGCCATTAGATTTAGATTTGGAAGAAAATGTTTTAATTTTTCTTTTTGGAAAGCAATAAACTTTGTTCTTTTGACTGCTTTGGTTGAAACGCAAAACATGCGTTGTATAAATTTTGTGATCTTTTTATGTTACGGTAGGAAGCAATATGCAAGGTTGTTCTTCAATTTGCTTTGTTAAAAGCAATTGAAGTTGCGTTATGAAGTAAATTTGTTAAAATTTACTTTATAACGCAAGTATTAGATGCATACGTTGAAAATTTTAAATTAATGGAGGTGGTTTTTTGCTGAAGACACCTAATTTTGTCATGAATATAGTCGCATAATGTGAACTATTTGTGTGTTTTTTGCGTCACAATGCAATATTTTGTTTCATGAACCATTTGGTCGTATATTTTTGCAATGTTGTAATGCAAAGGGACAAGAAGAACAAAGCTAATATCTATACATATACAGGTGAAATAGATTCGTCAACCCAAATAAGAAAAAATTCCGGTAAAATTTAGGAAATTCAACTTTGAAGTACCAAATTCCCTTTGATTTTGTACTTCATTAATAGTTATTTTAATACCTTCTAGTTTAATATTATTTAGGCGTTACCGTAATTCGCAAATACAACCAAATCTCGTTTTGTGTCCCATATAGCTGGTCCTGAAATTATGATATTACGAACGCGGTTGTAGTTTGGTTATTTAGTTGTCACCAAACACCTCGCTCTTTACGATTTTCTGATTTTTCTATCCCTCCAGCGGAAACATACCACAGCATATACTGTGCATAAACCAACTACTTTATCTATGCAAAACGTTTCAATCAAAGCGCGTGATCCACTAAACCCCATGGACGATGGTTTATCTTAAAAGTGTACAAAACAAAAACAAAATGTTAACATAGTTGAATCAACCAAGGTCCCTAAATTTTCTGAAATAATGGCAATCACTAATAACGCAAATAATCGAACTTAACCATTTGTTTAATTATATACGTACCGCCCTTAAACCTTCAAGTTGAAGTTTACTAATTAAAATAATTGCGGGAAATATCCCCACACAGCCAAATTTAAATTGCCCGCAATCTTCTAGTAACTTCAACGTTGAAACCATAAAATGTACTATTTTGTACTACATTGGTAGTTATTTTAATGCCTTTACGTTGAAGTAGTGAAAATAGTGGCGGAAAATTTAAATTTGGCTATTGGGGAGACTACATGACACCCATTTGTCTTTTACGTCAATCTTATGAAAATATTTGTCAAATGAATTAAGATTATGTAAAATTCTTAGTCCGATATCAATGACATAATGAGTGTCGCCGAATTAGAGGACACAGCGAATAAATTACGTTCTATGTCCTGCAAGCCGTTTCCAAGTCGAAGACGGGGCATCCTACGTCGTGTTCTCGATAGCCGAGATCATGTCGTGCTGTTCTACAAGGTAATGCGTTTCTCGGTTTCCCATCCAAGGGAGCCGACGAATGATCGCTTGGTTTTGTCTAAAGGTCACTGCGCCCCCATACTGTACGCCGTTTGGGCGGAAATGGGTTTCTTTCCGAAGGAGAAACTATCGAATCTACGAACGCTCTACTCGGATTGGAAGGCCATCCGACGCCGAAATTAGAATTCGTGGACGTGGCCACCGGATCTTTAGGCGTAGGTCTGTCGATGGCCGTGGGTATGGCGTACGTCGGCACACGTGATTAATCACGCCCCTTTAAGGGTGTATTGCATAGTTGGGGATGGCGAATGTTCGGAAGGCGCCATCTGGGAGGCGGTGAACTTCGCCGGAGCATACAAATTGGCGAATTTATGTGTAATCGTGGACGTTAACCGTTTCGGACAGTGTGGACCGACAATGCTGGGACATCAGGTGGAGATATACAAGAAGCGTTTCGAATCCTTCGATTTCAACGCAGTCACGGTGGACGGACATAACATCGAGGAGTTACAACACGCTTTCGAGGAGATCGCCAAAGTTAAAGATAAGCCCAGCGTGCTGGTGGCGAAAACGATTAAGGGCAAGAACTATCCGTTAATGGAAGATGTCGACGGCTACCACGGCAACGTGGTGGATATCAACGTGGATCAGTGCGTACAACACTTGGAGTCGCTGATGAACAAGAAAAGTCCGTTTTCGTTAAAACCGCGCCCCGTCATGAAGAATAAACGAATCACAGATGACGCAGACACCTATCACATCCAATTATCCACGCTACCCGATTATCGAAACGGTACTAAAGTCTCCACGAACACGGCTTGCGCGAACGCGCTAGTCAAAATGGCGCAGGCGGATCCAAGGGTTTTGGTCTTCGATACGGACGTATGTACGTCGACGCATACGGATAAAGTCAGAGATTACGATAATTCGCGTTTTATCCAGTGCTTCTCGGCGGAGCAGCACGCGTTGGGAATGGCTATTGGGGCCGCGGCCAGGGATAAAGTGGTGCCTTTCGTTTGCACTTACGGCGCTTTCCTGACGAAGGCGCACGACTTTCTGCGGATGGGGGCGATTTCCCGCGCGAATATAAACGTCTGCGGGACGCATTGTGGCGTCGTCGAAGGCGAGGACGGCCCTAGTCACATGGCGATGGAAGATCTGGCTATGTTCCGGTCCATTCCCGGGTGTACGATCTTCTATCCGAGTGACGCCATTTCGACGGAAAGAGCCATCGAATTAGCCGGCAACACCAACGGCATCTGTTACGTAAGACTAAGCTCTTATCGGACCCCGGTGATCTACGACGCTAAAAAACAATTTAGAATCGGAGAGGCGCAGATATTGCGCAAACACGATTCCGATAGTCTTCTAGTGATTAGCGCCGGAGTCGCTCTGATCGAGGCCATAGCTGCCGGCACGCAATTGGCCGACGATGGGATCCACGTCAGGATCATGGATCTGTTTACGGTGAAACCCATCGATAAGATCGAGATAATAAAGAACGCGCTTGAGGTGGGAGGTACCATCCTGACGATCGAAGACCATTACCCGGAAGGCGGCATCGGGGAGGCGGTCATGTCGGTTGTCGCCTCCGAAAAAGAGATTAGCGTCGTGAAGGTGGCGGTGCCGAAAATCCCCAGATCTGGGAAGCCCGCCGAATTGTTGGATTATTTCGGTATATCCACTTACAATATAGTCATGACGGTAAAGGAACTGTGTCGATCTTGAGATGATGTTTTATATTTATGTAAACATAAAAACAAGATTTTACTCTACTAATAATGTGTACTTAATGGAATTTGGAGGGTATTTTCTGTTAAACTAATAAAAGTGTGGAATTAATCTGTTTTCAATTAACTAAAACAGACAGAATTGCCACCACAAATGACAAACAAACTAGATGCGTCAGTATCTAGGATATCATCCGCCCATTTTTGAAGGGGAAGGGGAAAGGGAGGTTTCCTCCAACTTTAGTGAAACGTAAGCCGTTGAATACGCAACTAAATATGTAACCGAGCGATTTAATAACGGCTATTAAATTTTTCCGGCGATTTAGGGTAACCAAATGTACATTTTTTATACTAAACCTGATTGAAGCTGACATTGAATATGCTTGATGTGTGAATAGGTATAAAAAATAATTTTAAGTTTACCATGTAACCTAAGACGAAATAATCATTCCTATGACCACGAATGCATACAGTTTGTCATGTTTCATCTAATTAAACAACAAATTTTCAGCAATAATAGTGTTGCTTTCATGAATCAGCTGTTAATATTCCTGAGACTGACCTGACAACAATAATGAAAACTCGAAAACTCGTATCAAGAATTAAAAGTCAACATTATCCTTCTTTCTGTGTTTCTAGCAAAAACTTACAAGTTACAAGTCACTTTCACACTCTCTGACACTGTTGCCATCCGTTTTCAATACTTCGCTAAGCTTTATTCCTAGTTTCGACGGTACAAGACATATTCACCTTAAGGTTCACCTTAAGCTGAGCTTCTACTTAACTAAGTTTGTTATTAGGGAAAACTGGTGCAAATAACTGTAAGTCTGTCTACACTAAAGATTACAGCGAATTTGAAGACAGCTTGTTAAACTGGTCAAATTTTCTCTAGTTGGTTCCATTGCATTTTATTCATAGAACAACCTAAAGTTCTGCTCTTATAGTTGCCTTGATTGTGCTGTGCAAAAACAAACATTTTTGCTCCGACATTTTTGGCCAGGTATTCTAAGTATTTTTTGTGCATTTTGTTCTAACCAATAGGAAATCACGCTCGGTTCTTGTCAAAACAGTTCTCGACAATTGTATTTGACAGATTTCGAAGTTTTCCCTATACTATTCCCTATTAGCACAGTGTATACCCTATCGAGTAGTTTCACATCGCCGGTAACATGAGTCACAAACATGGCGCCCCCAAGAAATCCGCGGTGTCGCATATGTGGGTGAAATTGTAACTAAAACTATTTGAATTTGTTTACAAGCAAAAATCTAACCTACAAAGTCGTTCCATTCTGTCATTTTATTATAGAAGTGACAGATGACAGTGCTATTTTCTGTCAATTGTCAGTCTGTTTGAGTATATAGGTTATTTTCGTACCCACTTTGCAATTATTAGTTGCAAATATAGCCGCCAAACGCCATCCCGAATTTCCTTGAATTGATAGACAAAACATCAAAGGCGCCGACACTTAGTGAAACTATTGGATAACGTTTATACTGTACTATTAGTAACAGCTGTAATCTGATAGATATCACATTTGAATGTACGGGCGCAATCGCCATCTTTTTTGACTTAATTCTAAGCCAATAACAGTCAATAAGTGGATTGAAGGTCACGCATTTTTACCCCCTGAAGTCAAAGGTGCCGACGTTGTTTGTCCGTCCTTGTTGAGATGTTTCTTGATGCAGTCTTTTTTTCTACTCAAACTGGGCGGGCTGTTCTTATTTTGGGTGTACTACTATAAAATAAAAAAAAAAATACTGTATTTTGGACGAAAATAATATATATTACTCACGTCTTCCACTATAGCTCTTAGAAAAAAAAAGTGTCAAAGTGAAACACTTGATACATACTGCTAACTTACATATCATACATTTATACACATTCATATACATAAGTATAAAACAATTTAAATGTTACCGAGTGAGGAATTTTAAGTTTACTTAAAGTGGTAAGAAAATACTGTAAATATATAGTTATGTGGTTTTCGGAGTGCGGTGACACAATTGTATAAAAGTGACATTTAAAAACAAGGTTTTCATTCAGAGTAAAATACACAGCATGTTATATCTTTGGTTGTTCTAGCCAGCGAAGAAATAAAACATGAAGGGTTGCTTACAGTCGGCCTTTCGAATGTTGTGTGGCCAGAAAAATATGACCACCGACGCTACTTAATTGTATGGCTGCGTTCCGAGTCGCGCATTTTATGCGATGCGTGCATTGAAAGACATAGAACACAGTAAGCGTTCCGATTTATTTGTCGTGCATATGCTACGCATAGACTGCATTACCTTTTCTTCTATGCGTTGTATGTACCATTCTAGCCTTTGTCAGGGTCTAAATTGATTTCGCGGCAAAACTTTTTATGCACGCATACGTTAAATCGAAACGATGTGTCGTTACATCAGACGCATAATATGCATTATGCGCGACTCGGAACGCACCCTATCTGTAATCTGTTCTAAAAATGGCAGCTATTTATCATCTGCTGCGTTAAACGTATGACCACTCATATTCACAAAAATCAGAGTACAGTCTTACAAAATTTACAGACTGTCATGTCATAGAACACTACAACTACTATAAGTAGGTATATATATCACAACATTTTAACATTATAAAACCAACTTTCACTACATATGTTCCAGAACTTTTTGTCTTATTTCTTCGGTTGGGGATTGCAAAATCTCTCTTTCAATTCTTTTACAAAATGAATGTAATCTGATTTACGAAAAGACGTTTATTCTATCAAATATCTGAATAAGTAAAACAAAAAATGTTTTATAATTTTGTAATAAAATTAGCAGAAAATCTTGTATGAAACATGACGTAAATGTGATAGCTGCTGCATCACATACGGTGACGGAATAGATTACTGTTACCTTGTCTTTCGTAAATAGCTATTCTCGTTATCTATAATGTCTGTTCCACCCTAACGTTTAGGAAGAATATTTTGCATTCATTAAAAATACTGTCAAGTGGTAAAAAAATAGGTAGCAAAAGGAACGTTTGTAGAAATGCCAGTACAAAGCTGGTGCTTCGCTTCTCTTAAATAACAACAGCAAAAGGCTCAGCTGCCGAAAGGAATGGAAATATATTTGATAGTGTGATACCTACTGAGTGAATGACAATGCTTGCTTTAATCAGTAGAAAACATACGCTCGTATTCATAAAAAAAAAAAAACGTACAGCTATTACAAATAAATTTACGATATTTTGAAAGTGTAAAATCAACTTTGAACATTTAATGCATGGTTCATATCATAACTATATTTATAATTCTGTAATTAGATAATTTCACGTTTCTTCGAAGACGAGGTTCTCCAATCTATCCAGGTAACAGAAATGAAAGTGAAATATTTATATTAAGTATAATAGACATTAATATTATGCGTTATTGGCGTTAATTAAACTCATTTCACGTCACTCTGTTACCTGAGTGTGAACTGCGTGTTCGAACAGACTTATCACAAGATATTTAAAAATATTGACATTTGCAACATCCTACTTAAATGGGACGCGACATTAGCATTCCCCGATTTACAATAGAAAATATTCAGTCTAGGCTTTTTTTATGAACGCAAGTGTACATACAAAAATATTACTAAAGTCAAATACGCTATACTTGTCTCAAAATTAGGAGGAGTAGCGGAAGTAGATCGGCTTACACTGCAAAATTTTATTAGCGTGAGATACTCATAAACAAAAAAAGAAGAGAGAAGAGCAGCAAATTTAAATTTATAACCAATAATCTTATAATATAACCTATAAAGATTACATAAAATACTTGACTGTTAAACGAAGATCTGTAGTTTAATTTAATATAATAAAATCACTGAGTGCTGATACTTCATTTTAAAAAGTAAACTACATTTATGTGTATCATAGTACCCATGTTAATAGTTAATGTTGAACACTTTCTGTGTCATTAATTCCTAAATTTATTCATGTATGGAATCGTCCATTATCCTATCACGTTCCACTTTTGTATTCGTCTTTGAAAAATACTCAGTCTTGCAGATATTCAATATATTTGCTGTAATGCCCTTATTAGTTGGCTCCAGAAGATTTTAAACATATTTAGAGTATTAATTTTCTCGTCTAGAGATAAATGGCCCATACTTTCTTGATGGGGTGTGTTGAAAAAGCGCTCGAATTGTTTCCTGACACTTATTACAGTCTATTAACTCTAACAATAACTTCCGTCTTTATTTATAAACTGCTAAAAATAAGCAATAAACGATATGAAGAATTAAAATTTTTGAATTTTATTGACAATTCCCGTTCACAGATTAAATATACAGGGTATTTCACGTAACTGGTTCATTAAAAGTTTATGATGTTCTATTAATTACTTATATTTGAGATTTTGGCACCAGTATCTGTTCGATTGGAACTATAAATGTAAAATACCTTAACCAAAATATCACTTCCGGTTGACCGGAAATGGATGTCAACTTTGTTATGTTAAATAGAATGATATAATTTTTTATTCATTTTTGGATTCTATAACTATAAATACGTCAGTTTTCATTAGCTATCCCTATAGCTACATGTTGCCGTTTTTTGAGTTATTTAAGTTTTTCTTTTTTTTTTTAGTCATAATCATTGCATCATTAAGAAATTAATATCTCGGTTAATACTGCAAGTAGAGACTCAAAATTTGCTATGTTATGAATGTAGATATAAATCTCAGAAACGGTAAGCACACTTTACATTCTAACATACAGGGTGTTCAAAACTGAGGAACAAAGTGACATATTTTCAAATGCAGAACATTCATTTTTTTTTAAATAGAACACCCTGTATTTTAATTCGGAATTAGGAAGTAAATATCATCCTCTATCGCTTTATATGAGCATTCCCTATACCTATCTTTAATAGATTTAGAGATATGAGCGATATGTTCTATTATTTGAACATCATAAGCTTTTAATGAACCAGTTACGTGGAATACCCTGTATAACGACTTGATGACGATTTACGGAACATTTTCTTTTCATGTGTAAACAAGGTTATGCGAAAAGTCCTCTTTGTAGCCCGAATGATTTAAACCAATCATCCTAATTTCGAGACAATAAGGTATAATGAATAAAGATGTGGAGCAACAAGTTAGTAATTTTGATAATCCAACGTAGTCAAATGTACCTTTCTGATGGCGTGATTTTCGGGATTAAATGAAAACTGTGTTCGGACTCTAGGATCTCAGAATCTTAGCTGCGTCTTCGTGTGTTAATTTCATCATGATACAAACGCCCTTTTATACATAATTTTACAGTAATAATACTATCAGTACATGTTTGTGCGTCAACTGAACTCAAGTAGGAGAGACGTTAGAAAAATCAGAAATAGGTTATTTATCAATAATATCTCAGCAGAGCAGTGCAAGTCGTCCATGGGATAGACGTTCTCTATTAAATATTCGGGACTAGATTTTTCGTCGGTGCAACTCTCGTTCCTATCACTGAATTCTCGATCGCATATCTCTCCGCAAGGCGGGCAGATTATAGCGCCTTTATGCAACCACCCATCTCCGCTTATGATGCGTATAGATATCTGTTGGTGTGGCTGAACGCAAGTGTAGGTATATTTAGATACTGTGATGTGCAATCGACCATTTTTACATTCATACTCGTAACACCCGGAACCCCAGTGTTGCCATTGCCGCATCTGCTTGCAAGACG
Source organism: Protaetia brevitarsis (assembly GCA_004143645.1). NCBI lineage: Eukaryota > Metazoa > Arthropoda > Insecta > Coleoptera > Scarabaeidae > Protaetia > Protaetia brevitarsis. The sequence continues at coordinate 325,315 of RXPK01000321.1, read as the reverse complement.
TCTCTTTCCACATCTCGTTGGAGTGATCGAAACATTTGGATCTTTTTCCGTAGGTCTCGAGAGCGAAATTCTTATCCGCCCTCGGATTATTGTCCGGGTATTGACAGTGCGATCCTCTGACTACGACGTTGTTTTGTCTCCACGAGAATTCTTGAATGTAGGGGCAATAATCCGCCAGACTAACCGAGCTGCCGTAGTAAATTTCCTCTCCCTTCTCGACCGCTTTGAGCGTATCGAAATTCTGATACAGTTCAGGTAGTACGTGATCGTGCCGGATTAGGTTACATAGAGCAACTGACGATCTATCTTCGTTGCATTCGGTCTGTAACGGATCTCTTTTTACTTTATCGCAAAAAGGATGTATCGAAGCACCGTTCCCTAATCGATTGGTCATCCATTCCTTGCAACTCTTCATGACGAAATCGCAACCCAAACCCTTACCCCACATCATCGGTTCCGCCATGTTGTAATTCGGCCTGTACCAACCCGTATCCTCCATTAAAGCCAGGGTCATGTTAGAGATGACGGGATTTTGCGTGTGCGTACCCGTCATCGCTTCATTCTCGAAAACCCTCTTCTCCCAATGCGTCAGCACCGTACCTTCCTCGCCTTGATCCTCGAGTTCGGCGCCCTCTAGCGTGGGACACTCGAAATGCTTCCTTACTTCTTCGATAACGCGCGGAGTTACGATCATTTGCATTTTCCGCGTGACATTTCCCGATCTCACTTTCCAATTTTCTCGCACCACCGTCCTAATCACTCTATCACTCCATTCGTACGTCAGCAATTTCTCGTTTAATCCGGGTTTTCCCGTATCGCCCTCCTGGGAGTTAGGGGATTACCCGATGCGTCTCTGTAGAAACCGAATAGGCTGACAGAAAATCCTAACGCGTGCAGAATTTCATGTTTTTACCGTCGATAGGAGTATTTCTAATTCCTGCGGTTTGGTGCCGATACTTTTCGGGCAAAAATTCGCATGACCGGCTACCGGTCTGTCTAGGCTAACTTCTTGCTGGCAGTGAGCGGCGTAAGCCACCGTCAGAGACTTGTTACACCTATCCGTTTGTATCGCAGACACGTAGAAAATAAAATCATACCCGCGAATTCCACGACCCGCTATGGAATTTCTAGCGGTGCCACAATCTTGCCTCGAAGCATTGCAAATCCTGCACGCGTCCAAATGATCATCGGGTACCTTCACTTCTCCACACGTAGTGACTTCTTTGCAGGCGTTGATGCAGTGCGTTACGGATTTTTTAATGAAAACGCTGGTGTCGTTGCATTTCCTCGCCAACAGAATCACATTATCAGCTCTTCTCACGTACAAAGCGTTCTCCCAGAAACGCACCGCTTGCGGCAGTATTGCCCCGTTTATCAGGTTGAACTTTTCGCTGTCTAAGTTGTAAACGCTCTCGTCGTACCACAACAGTATCCTTAGGGGGTTGATCGATGCTTCGCTTGGTCATAACGTGCCTCGGTTCGATGTAGACGCCGTGTATCACCTCGTGGTGTTTCGGATGGACGTGTTTGCAGACGTGATGGGTTTTCACCGTGTACAGTAGGCACTGATAGAAGACGATCGCGATGCCGCAAATATAACGAACACTGATAATTGCCATCGTGTAAGCGGATTTAATCCGACATCACTAACACTCGAGATTTATCACTGCACGCACACGGTGTTTTAATATTTAACGAATATATTCGATACATTTTTAGTTAGTTATGGTTTTTTTAGATGAATACGCCGAGTAAGAGTAGAATTTGAGGTTATTGTACACAACATTGCAGCTCATATACTGACCGAAGGATATATAGAACGTAGCCATTTTCATTTTAATCTCTTAAAATTATAATGAAATTGGGAATATTGCCACTTATATTCATTTCAAATTGAAATATAATTTAATTAATGTAATAATAACGTTTATTTTAACTAAGTGAAAATGTTTATTGTATCACATTTTACCTACACTGCAGTTTTCTATAATGACAGCTGGATTGGGCTACATTCAATAAGTAGGCGTAAAATAGGTTGCATAACTACTACATTTTTCCTACATAAATTGCCTTGATTTCTCATACTCTCATCGAAAACAACAGAAATCACCTCTGTCTACAACAAATAGTGCGTCGCGCTCATATTAACAAGTTGACTATCTAAGTTGTGGTGTAGGTTTTTCATTTAATACGTTCCTAGTACTAACAGGTGAATTTCAATTTATGGAATTAAGGGATTCAAATAATAATGGTTCACTTTCTTACAAATTCTTAGAAGCAATCAAATTTAAATTTCCCACAATTATTTTTGGTAACTTCAACGTTGAATCATGAAATTACCTACAATAATAGCTATTTTAATATCTTTATGTTGAAATTATTGAAAAATAATTGTGGGAAATTTAAATTTGGTTACCTGGACTTTTTAATTAAAGCTACCGGTTTTGTCCAAACGAGAACATCCTCAGGTAAGAATTAAAAGCAGATTAAAGTTGGTGAAACTTTAAAATGTAATTATAGAATTACTGATTACGTAAATTCAAATTAGATAATTGATTTTATAATAGAACAGCGAAGTTATAAATAAACTCAAGATCTCCATAAATATTTTATAAATAACGATGAGAATAAATAAATTTTTATCTAAGATAAAATATATTATATTTAAATCTGTGTCGAATAGGATATCAATAAGTTATTGGTTAATATTTTGTAAAAGTTAATTTTGCGTTTTAAATGTCCGAATTAAACAAAAATAATATTTTTTATTGTCTCCCGTTGAAACGAAACGAATACAAAATCTTATTCACTTATTGGAATTACTTGATGTAAACCGAATTAATGAGTTTCGCTTGATTTCGTCAACATCAATAAAAGCATTAAAAATAATTGTTGGATAGGAATGAAAGGAAATAAAAAAAATGTTCTTAATAGCAAAATTTAAATTTCTTGCAATTTTTCTTAGTTAAAAATAAAAAATTAAACATAAAATTATCCACCATTTTGTACTACATTAATAGTTACATTTAATGGCTTTACGTTGAATTCACTAAAAATAGTGGTGCGAAATTTAAATTTGGCTATTAGGGGAACGATATCAAACGTTTTTTTTTTTTGAGGTGGGTGGAAAAAGTGTTGCCAACAACGGACATAAAATAGACGCATATATACTTGTATGAGAAGTTTTAATTGTTATTTTAAAAAAAAAAAAATGTCTTTTAGAAACTAATTAAAAAGAAAGTAGAGTCGCTTTAAATAATCTTGCACTTATTTTCACGAAAATAACAATAACAAGAACAATCTGTTTTTACCTATTCATCATTGTTATCGCTATTTTCTGTAAAATATTTTTAAATATTTATAATATATAATATTGTATATGTATACATTAAACAGATATAAAATAAATTTAAACGTAATTATATGTATAGTATACTTATAAAAGCAAACTTACGAAACTAGGAATCGTGAAAAGTATATTATCATCATGTAGTTATTATATGGTGGTTTTTTTATGTACTAAAAAAAAAGTTAACGTCTTAATCGTCTACCCATTAGAGATTCTAAACAGCCAATTCTTTTCTCTTTATATTCATTTAACAATGCGCGGTAAAATATGATGGTGTTCCAAGCCTATCATACTATTATTTTAACATATTTACACATAGCATGTTTTCGTTATATATATAATATATATAGAGGGTATTATGAACATTTTTAACGGTTTTATATTAAATTCTAATCGTTTCAATTTAATTTCACGTGTTAATTACGCAAAAAAGGCAAAAAATAACAGGTAGTATAAGTAAGCGTAATGTTTGCTTGCTGTGACGGCTTGGAACATCATCATATTTGCTAAATCTGTATATGGAGCGGATGCTATTTACAAAGGACGCTACAAAACGAATATTTTTAAAAACGTAATAAAATAATAATAAATATAATTAGGACGTACACGGGATATAGTGAAACAATAAATAATTATAATAGTAAAAAATAAAAAAAAAATCAGTTACATATATATTTCTTATATCATTTCTAGTACGAGTAGTTCAATTCTAAGATCTTACCATCTCAGATTCTATCTAACACGATAACTTATACGCAGAGAAACATGATTAAAGTTATTTTTAAGATAAAAAAAAAGTTGCCTGTGGTGAGGTGAACATAAAAGAGCTTGGAATATTTCAATATTTAGCTGCTCCGATATTGCCGATGTTTGCTATTTTAGGACCGTCTCCAAGTGCAAACGGTTGGTTTTTCCAAGTCAGTCTGTTGAGTATTTAATAATAATCATAAGATAAAGCTAATTCATAACACGTAAGTGCGCAGATCAGAATCTCCATATACACATTTAAGATAATATATAAAAAAATAGTATAATAATAATAATAATAATAAAAAGAAAATGATAATGATAGAGTTATTATTACACTATGTTTGTAAGTATGCATCGTATTTATGCAATATGTATACCATTATTATATATAATACTTCCTTCTAAAGAGACGAGCAAACGGAAATTAAACTACACAAAACAAAAAAAAAAAAAAACTATTTCAAAATATCTTAAGATTCACTTATCGATTAAATTCATTACATCACAGAAATAAAAGAACAGAATACGATAGCATACGACGCGTACACGGAATATATACAGGTGTATCCAGAAAAAAATATGGATCTCGGTACAGTAATTACGATTGTTTATATACAGGGTGTGCCATCGAACTGGGTCATTAGAATTTTTCGAACTTGTAGTAGTAGGAATTTGATTTTTGACATATTCCTGCCGGTTTTATGAAATAAGTATGAATCTTACAAAAACTATCAGAAATAGGTGTTCTAAACCTTCATACTAATCGATGTAGAATTTAGCGCTACATTCAATGTTGCACTGAAAGATACTACGATCCATTTGAAAAATAAAAGTTTTTTATTTTAAAGATACCTATATTGGACATTAGTTTCTGAACACCCTGTATAGGATATTGCTGTTACCGCTGTCGCAGTCAATACCTATGACCATGTACTTGCAACTACACCAGGAATATGTCTAATAGCTTATATAATATATTTAATTTTATTGGAATATGCAAACGTCAAAATTTTAACAAAATTACAAATATCTCAAAAACGATTAGTTTAGGAATAGGAAACATTAATACAAAGTCATCACAAATGATGTCAGCAATATAGTGGACCCATAAAAATTGCACCATTTTATTTAAAATAAAAAAGTTAATACCTATCGACACCCTGTATACCAAAATTCCTATAAGACTGAAAATATTTTCATTAAATAGATCATAGCCGGCCACGACTATTCTGCAAGTTTCAGAATCAAATTCCTATTAGAAGTTCGAAAAATTCTAATGACCCAGTTCGGTAGAACATCCTGTATAGAAGGCTATAGAAGAAATATTAAATACGAAACTAGTTTTTTAATTCGTTTCAAGACGTGCGGTGACACGTGTGATAAATTGTTTGTATTTTTTCAATTCTAAATTCGAATAAATATGCAGACACTGGCACAAATGTTGCAAGGTGTAGATTAAACAACTTCTTTTGGATATAAGCCCACTTTTCGGCAATTCATGATAATTTTTTTTAAATTTTCCACGTACTAGCAGCCACGTGACGTGTATCAAGATAAATTCCGAGGTTGTTTAACACGCGCTAAACCTATTTTTCGAAAAGAAAAAGAAGAAACTTAACAAAAATCCTGATGCAACATTTATATCAGTCTCCTTTGTAGAAGAATTTTCTTTTCGAATAATTAAATTTACACCGAAAAGTTATTAAGCTATTTTGGAAAAATATAAAAAAAAAGTGTAATTTTTTAATTAAGATTACACTTTTGATTAATAAAGATCAGAATGTAGAAAAATCAATGTCCGATTTAATTTCTTACAAGTATATGTATACTTATTATCTTACTAACTTTGAACAGATTTATTATTAAACATCAGTACTTAATGGTTATTGTTTTAACCTTCAATTGGCGGCGTTGGCGGCATTTACACCGCAGATATACGTCCTCTTTCCTTCTCTGTCACGCACGACAATTTACATAGGGCGGTGAAAATGCCGCCACGCGCCCGCTCGACGGTTAATGACAAAATGGAATATGGTTGTTGCTTATAATCGGTTTCCGCGATGAAATAGAAGAAAAAAATAACAAAAAAAATGCATTTGCATTGATTCATTTAACAATTCGTTGCAACTTTTCAAACTCTTAGAGTTGTAGCGATTATGTCATTATTTTCTTTAGAAACCCCTGTATATGTGTATGTCTCGAGATTAATTCTATGCATATCAAAACATCTAAAATACAGATTTGCAGGTAATCTTACAGATGCGTACAGAATCCCACTATTCCCAGGTAGCAGAATGACGTTTAATCGACGTGAATATGACGTAATATGGACGTCCATTACACGTCATTTTACGTCATTCTGCTTACTAGGGGTTAGTTTCGATATAATCAAACCGTAAACGCGTCGTATAACTCAGAGAAATCACGAACCTACCGTATGAAACAGGTGCGACACAGTTTGCTGGGTCCGATGCAATTGTCATGACAGAACGCGCCACATTTTTTACATACGATCATGGCTTTAAGGCTACAGGAACAAGAGTCATTGCTAACCGCCGTCGTAGTGCCAGAAACGACCGCTAGGCGGCTCTTCTGGAACTGTTGCTGCTGCTGCTGCTGTTGCGAAGATTGTTGTTTGCTGCTGCTGCTGATGTTGCTGTACGATTGTCTGAGTTTGCGATTGCATGGCGGCCGCGGGATGCTCCATCATGACACCGTCGCCGCCCCCGTTACCCCCACCACCGCCACCGACACTGGCGCCACCGCCACCGCTGCCTATAATCGTATAGTTCTGCAATTGACTGTCCACGCTGACGTCGCCGTAGACGACGGCCTGCTGGATGCGGGAACGGCGGGTGACCGCTTGCGTGCCCGGATTCGGGCACTGGACGACGAAATCGTTCGACGATCCGGGAAGGTGGGCGGCGTGTTCGACGTCGGCGCTAGCCGGCCGCCCTCTGGCGCCCACCGAGACCAACTGCGACGGCTGGCCGGTGTTGATGACGCTCACTTGGTGCTGGGAGGGCGGGGCGCTTGAAGATCGGGGGACGCTGTGCGGGTCACCGACGCCCGCCCTCTGGACCAGGATGTATTGACCCACGTGACCCATACGGTTCTGACTCTCAACAACCTGAGATTATTCGGAGGGATTAAGATCATCAATGGTTTTTTTTCCTGCATTCGTTTATTGTTACAGTAGATACGAAAAGTGTTTCAACATGAAAGTTGTAGTGTTTCACCTCTACCGAATTTTTAATGAAATTTCCTGTACATGTGCAAGGTGTCCGTTTATATTTTGACCCCTAACTACAGGCTGTATTATTTAAGATAGAAAAACACAAATACAAAATTTAATCTATCTTGAAGTTTGCGTTTATCTTGTAAAGTCATTAAAGAACTTTTCTTGATTAGCACTCAAAATGAAGGTGGAAACACGAACAAAAAAAGAAAAAAAAAGCAACATACCATTTTTATTACGCCCCTGAAAAAATCTTTTAATTTAAGGTTTTTTTTCCTGAATGCCTTTACTTTCTAGTTTTATGCCTCATATTTACATATATTTAAAAAAAACCTTTGAATTAAAAGAACTTTTTTCGCGATTTAATAAAAATCCTATTGCCTATTTTTAAATTTTGAAATTTGGGATTCGTGCATTCACAATGGAAATTTCTGGGTGCGAATCCACTGGAACATTCCGGAGAAATCTGTATGTTTCTTATACAGATTTCTCCGGAGTCAAGCGTGGCAAATATAAATACGCGCACGTGCGGGCACCTGTTAGTTGGGTTAGGTCGTAGTCGTATTGGAGCGAGTGAGCGAACGACGAAAATAAATCAGTTTAAATAAATAATAATGAAAATAAACTGATATATAAATAGTGGTATTTAACTGAATTAGTTTAAGTTTAAGTGTTTTTAGTAATGTTATTTTATTCCTATTAGACTGTAAGTGTAGAAATAAATACTTTTATTAAATATATCGGCTGTATTAAAAAATTGAACTCCAAGAACGTTACAATATGTTGCTGGAAAAAATAATTTAGCAAGGTCGCGACGGCCAGCGCCATACAAAAATTGATTTCGTTCACGATTTTACGCAAATTCCATGATAAATAAATTACCCTATATACTGTAATCTATAACTTATTTAGTATTTAGAAAATCGAAAATAAGACGATAACACTCAAAAGGCGTTATTATATTTAATCAGTACTTTCGCCTGAACTTTTTTTATTGTGTATCTGCAATAACAACAATGGAAACAAGTAGTGGCTAAAGTAAAACTAGAAAATTCGATATACAGGGTGTATCAAATAAAAAAGTAAATTTTGCTTGGGTGTTAACTATACGACATATAAAGCACAAACCTACCGAAATCGGATTTCATCATTAAAGAATAAAAGAAAAAGTAAAATTTAGAGCCAAAAATTCTTTAGTCCGGACCTGATGCAAGGAAACGTCATGTTAAGCACTCCCTAAACATGGTATTATGAATACATGCATTGCACTAGCTCATTTAGTATCATTATTAATGGTATGCCGTAAGTTCATTTAACGTCATTCTGAATAAATAAAGGCCCTTGTAAAAATAGCAAAACTGAGGCATTTTTAATTTCTTCTTTTTATAAAATAAACATTCCTTATTTATTAAGAGCATTCTACGTAAGTCTACAAAATATTATTTTTAATATCCTGATAAGATGGTCGAGTTTCACCGGATATACGACTTCAGTAGTCGAAATCAAAAAACGTAAATATTTTTCTTCTGCTTTGTAGAATCGAGAGTTAGTTGTTAATAATAAACGGTATCACATGAATCTGAGTTATTTGTTTTGGATTTATTTAATCATATAACGCAAAATTAATTGAATCGAATTACACAGAAATAAATGTAGATACAGAAAATTTGCAAACACGCCTTTTTACTATGATGTCGCGCGAAAATGAATCTATACATTCCCGCACTTTTGCCGATGCATCAAGCTTCGATTTCTTTATATGAAATCATGATGGTCCTGAAAGGGATCGTTTTTTCGAGACGGGAAGAATTTAAATAAAATGTTCGAGGTGGCTTGCATTCCAGGCGGCGATCCACACAAAACTAACAGCGGTAAATGAATCATTCAGCGGGCTGAATGATAGTGGTATGTGGGGGCATACTCGGGACAGCATTTAGGTTGGGCACAGGTGCGGCTCTAGTCCACGGCATTTATAAAATATTTTTTTTCTCGTTAATGATTACAGATAGACCCCCTGTGCATTAAGACTTTTTGATTGTATATGATTACAGCTACTACATACTATTATATTTACCTCTATATCTGATACACTCTGTATATATATAGTCAAGGAAGGGAATATTCATAATAAAAGCAAAAAAATGATTTACGTTATATATATTACATATTAATATGTATGTTTGTCAAAAAGTCTGGGCAAAATCCCCTATAATTCAGTTAACTTGATCTACAATTTGAAAGTTTTGCACACTAAAATCATAATTTTTTCTAAATATTTTGACATAAATAAATTTTCATTATGACAAATACTGTTCGGGTTAGAACGCCATCTAGGATTTTCTTAAGGATAGACATCCTTAAGAAATCCAATAAACAAAAACGAAGTGATACAAAAAAAAATCTGGTTTTCTGAAAAAGTTAAGCTTCCAGATTGGAACCATGCCTAGCAACTGCTTTTGGCCAACGTATCGTCTGAATCGCGAGGCTGCTGCTGACTCGAAACTGACAGCAGTAGCAACCGAAACGAAGGCCAGAAGCAGTTCCAGGAAGCCGCTCCAAGTGCTGCTAAAGCTGCTTGAAGCTGTTTCTCCACTCATTACAGGTCGCTAACTTTAAATAGTAATCTGTATTTTTATTTACAAACTATAAAAATAAGCAGTAAATGATACAAGAAATAACATTTTTGGTTGACAAAGTGCGTTGACGGTTCAAATAAATAATGATATGATGACAATTTCTGGAATATTCCATATTTACGACGTGTAAACAAGGTGGTTATGCGAAAGCCCAATCAAAAGAATTCTTTTTGCGAGACTGATTTAAATCATCCCTCCTAATTTTTAGATAAGGTATAACCTAGGTAACATTTTGACGTGAAATGACGTTTAATGGACGTCATTATGACATTTTTTATTACGTTATATTGATGTCTATTAAACGTCATTTCACGTCAAAATGTTAACTGGGAAGTGCTCTAGAGAATTGTGTCTAAACTTTTTGACATCTATGTATATTTTTATCCGTTAAATTCAACTGTTCATACGCAAATTTATACAAAAATAAGAAGAAAAAAAAACATCAGACTAAAGACGGTACGGTTTAAGAGATATGAAAATAAAAAACTAAATAAATTAAAAAAGAAACAACAATAACAACAAGAACATGCCGCACCGTTTAGTTTACCGATGTTATACTCACTCACTTCGGGGCTGAGAGTCTGCGCCTGCGGCAACACCGCCATCGTCACGGGAATCCCCTGTCCGGACGTGAACACGTGCCTCACCACGACCGGCGGACTCGGCTGCCTCTGCTGCTGATACTGCACCGTCCGCGCCTTCACCTTCACCCCGTTCCCACCCTGGATCATCTGATAGCCGGCGCCGGCGCCGCCGCCTCCCACCGCCGGCAACGGCGGCGTGAACGTCTTGTTCGCCGTCCGCGTCGACGAGACGTTGCCGCACTGCGTCCGATTGCTCTCGCACTTCTTCGCGTTGTTCGCGGCCGCCGCCGCCAACAACGACGGCGGCGGTTTCAGTTGGCAACGTAGCTGATCCCTGTTCGGACTGTTCTGGATGACGGCCTGGCAGATTTGGTAGCTGCGCTCTAGATTCACGGCGCCCGGTGGCGGTTTATTGTTGCTGCGATTCCGATTGCTGTGCGAAGAGGACTTGGTCTTGGTTTTGCTGTGCGTCGGTACGGCGCGTATCGGCTGACTGGTGCTCAGCGCTAAATAAGGTACGGCGGAGGAACTCTGCACCATCCCTTGCTTGGGTAGGATGGGGTTTTGCGCGCCCTGATTCATCGACTGGTTCATCATCGGACTCGTATTGACGACCGACGGTAAACAGACGATGGTGGTGGGGGGGATTATCGTAGTGACGGTCCGACTGATGGCCGGCGTCACCGTCGAATTGGAACCGGCGCCGTTGGCGCCGCTCACCGTACTCGTCACCAAACTATCGGAACTGACGATTTCCGGCGTCAAAGTCACCTCCAGCTCCAATTTGATCTGGTTCCTGGGGAAAGAGACGTACGACGGCTGTTGGGGCGTCGGCGCGTTGCTCGGCTCGTTTCGGGCGCTTTCGTCGGTTTCGGATTCGTTTACGGGATTCGCGACGAACTCGTTGTCGATCTTCATGTACGACCAGTCGTTCGAGATGGGAAAGGTGCCCTCCTCCAGGCGCACCTCCAGTTCCTCCTGCATGGGAATCACTTCGACGTGTTCCGTCGAATTCTCCGTGCCTACTAGACCGGCGGGCACCGAGTCGAGGGCGTGGATGGGGACTTCGAGCAGCTTTTCCGTGCTCGAGTCGACGTCCCAGCAGCAATCGTCTGGAGGACACAAACGCGAAAAAAAAGTTAATATAAAAAATTAAAGAAGGTCAAATAAGAGTAATAAAACTCGTTCTTTCGTTCATCTAATATTTATTATTTGATTACTAGTTTCGGCTTTTTAAAAAGCCATCTTCAGATCACTGGAAATGCAAATGATTAATTGATTAGGAAAAGTAATTGTTAAATTTTTTTTATAAATTATAGAACTGAAGAAATGCTGCTAGTTTTAATTTCTTCAGTTATATATAATTTATAAAAAAGTTTTAACACAATTACTTTTCAAGGTTAGACAAGAGTAAATAAATTCAAGTATGAGAAAAAGAAAAAGAGAAACTTTTACATAGAACGACAATGAGATAAATGAATCAAACTGAATTGCGAAAATTGTTTTGATTCATTTATCTCATTGTTGTATGTAAAAAGTTTCTCTTTTTCTTTTTCTCATACTTGAATTTATTTATTTTGTTTGTATAATTGTTGGTGCTCGTTTAATTTTATTTTATGTTTGGTGTTTTTCATCTGATAATTGACAATTTTCTATTTCTTTGACGTTGATCTGAAGATGGCTAATAGCCGAAACTAGTTATCAAACAATAAATAATAGATGAACGAAAGAACGAGTTTTATTACTCTTGTCTAACCTTCACCTATACCGTTCATTGGATACTTAGAATATAATAACAATTACTTTTTCCTAATCAATTAATCATTTGCATTTCCAGTGATCTGAAGATGGCTTTTTAAAAAGCCGAAACTAGTAATCAAATAATAAATATTAGATGAACGAAAGAACGAGTTTATTACTCTTATTTGACCTTCACATATAACGTTCATTGGATACTTTAGAATATATAAAAAATTAACCTTAACATTAAAAAAATATATTTTCTATTGTAAATTGCAGAACGTTTTGAATCGAATTTGATTTACGTCAGATGTCGTAGACGTCAATAATTTAAAAAGCTGTTACAAAGTTGTAAGCATAGTTATGAAACATGCATTAAATGTTCGAAGAGGATTTTACAATGTTAAATATTGTAATATCAGCTTCTAGTTCGCTGTTTTATGCTTACGGGGGTACTATCGACTCAAAGTTACATCTCCTTTAATCTACTACCAGCCATTGCGCGTGTGTAGATTCTAAGAATCATTTTTTTATTGCATTGTTCTGCGAAAACTGTAAAGCAAAACACTGTGAATGTAAATCTAGTTGAAAATTTTGCGGTATCTTTGTCGCATAACATCAAGGGTATTATCTTTCGGAACGATTGTCGGCATTATATAGCCTTTTCTTTATTGTTGTTTATTTTAGTCATCGATTATTACTCGCAGGTGACCAGATGTCAGTTTGTGCCAATATTTAAAATGTGTTCTTGTATAATTATTTGAAGAAATAAATTTACTGAAACCATTACTTCAGTTACAAAAAACTGCTTAGGTTTAGTTTTATAAGAATTTCTTAATATGGATGTATAAAATAATCTATCAGACACAAATGCCAAATGGCAATCTTTATTGAAAAAGTCTAGAAAATATGGAAAAATCTTATTTTTAATTAAAAATTATTTTATATTTTAATAGTTATTAAAAAAAATAATTATTCTCTTTTAATGTTTTATTTCTATTGTCCAATTACATTTGTAAATGGTACTTTAAAAATTAAGATGATTCGACTTAATAGTAAAATTAAAAATATGAATTCCGAAAAACAAACGATTAAATCTCATTGTTTTGCTAAAATTAAACAAAACTTCATATTTAGATATAGCGTTGATTTTGTAACAACGTTTATTAATAAAAGAATCTTCTAAACTCATAAACTGAGATACTTTACTTTTAGCGTAGTTTGATATTTTTGATCTTTCCTCGTACAGAATTAAATTTTGGGCAGATTTGATTTTATTATTTTAGTTTCAAGACATGCAGAGGTAATTTGTGAGAAAAAAGATCTACTAAATTCAAAGACAAAAAAAAACCCATATTTTCGCACTTTCTGCCAGTCACTATATATACATATATAATTATTATGAAATTTCTGTTATGGCTCTACTTTTATGTCTAGCAATTTTTCATATTTTCGAACATTTTTTTTTTTTATTGAAAAGCGCTGTATATCATATTTTCTTTTGTTTTATAATCGATAACTAGAATAATTATATCTAAGTTTGTTTCCTTTTTGTCTCATTTCTATTTTAATTTATTTCATGAGAATTGTTACTCCGACAGAGTGACTCTATTCTGATGGACACTACTCTATATTGTAACGAACGTATACCTTTTAAAATTAAAATTTCCACCTACGCCAAAAGTTGACGCTGCCTGTATAGATGTGAGATCATCTTAGATAGTTAAACAGCTCATAGAGGATGCTGCACGATACGCGATTCGTCGAAGTTTCTAGTGCGAATGTAGTAGAACATTCGGAAAAGATATAGATCGCTCCAGAAGTAGAGGCGCTAAATTTAAACATACCTGCGAATGAGTTTCGTTGGAGAGTTTTGCAGAGATAGCCAACGTGGAAATAAATAGTGAATATAAATAAGCAATATTTAAGTGAATTTATAACAATAAAGATAAAATTTAAATTGGGTTAATAGGCCGATTACAATATGCAAATCAAATCATTTTGGCATTTATTAATAAAGATGGCGACGTTTCGACGATGATTAATGACATCTTCATGGCTTATAATTTATTATGAAGTAAATATTTTAGGTGGCCGTTAATAATATTAGAATATATTTACATGTCCAGTTTTGAGACAATCTATATATAAAAAAATTGGTAAGAAAATTTATGTTTTTTTCAGTCAAACAAAAAACTTCTTTGTTGGAATATGAAACAAAAGTTTACCTTGTGCTACTGTGAACAGTGCAGTGTGCATATTCTCCTCCACTTTCTCATCGTTCTTCTCAGAAATAGATACAGGGATTTGCCCAGATTCCAGAACATAGTTCTCAGCGTCTATGAACCTATCTCTATAGCGGTATCCTCGTCCGATATCTCTCTTAAATTCGATTCCAATTGGGACAAAACCAGATCGGATTCCACGTTAGCCTCAAACTTTCCATCCTCTATGCACGCATTCTCGATTCCGGTCTCTGCAGTGCAGCCTTTCTCCAAGACGATGGTGTCCTGTTGCAGGATCAAGGAACTGGGTAGAAAAGAGCTGTTCACGTTATTCTGTTTTTCCGCTTCTTCCTCGTTGTACACGGTTTCCATCTCGGATGGATTACTATCCAAGGGAATCTGGTTCTCATATTGTTCACATTTCATTTGGTCTTCTTTAGATTGTCCGTTCGAATTCTCCAAATCTTTGCCGACATCGTCCATGATGAATTGTTCTGGAGGAGATGTTGGTTTCTCGTAATCCATAGAGTCAGAATTAAATTTGTTTTGATCTTCGGGGGATTCTGTTACGGTTTCGGGTAAAAGCAGTTTCTCCTCTTCGGCCTTCGATATCATAAGGTTGCTCTTGAATAATCTATCGTCCACTTGCGATAGATGATCTGTTATTATCGAAACGTTCTCGTTGACTTCTGATAATTGATCGTTTGTATTATTCGAGCAATTATCGTTAAATTCCGCCAGGGATTCGTTGGTTTCTTCTAATTCTACGCTATCACGTTCAACGTTTTCATTTTGGATGCTGTCTGTTTCGTAAGTCAATTCTTCCTTGGTCTCATAATCTTCATCCTCGTTATCAATCTCTGCAGTATCAGCAGTTTCCTGTGCATCAATCTCAGTCTGAGTGGTATTTAAAGTATTAGCATCAACCTCTGTCTCCCCGATATCATCATTGGGTGCAATCTCATCAACTTTATCTTCAATTTCGATCGAAGCTTTCTCCACTACAGTATCAATAACTGTAGGTGTGGGTGTTTTACGTTTTGGAGATAGCAGTTCTTTATCAGAACTCAATGAACGTCTTCGTTTTTCCGATTTATTCACCGTCAAATCATTCGTTTCACTTAGAACTTCGGTTTTGTCTTTTTTCACAATTTCCTCACTAATATTAATTATCGTTAACTCATCTTTGGATGTGATGTTTCGATCGTCAGTTGAGGGGCACGCGGCTTCAACAATTTGAAGAGGATCCACTTCATTTGTGGTATTCACCTCTTGTTCTTTATTGTTCACAATTGGTGTAAAGACCACTTCGGGTTTGTGAGTTTTATGCGACCTGATTGGCAATAAGTCAGGAACAGGCGTTTTAGTAACAGTTTCTTGCTGTTGCGACTCCTCCTTGAAATTGGAACAAGATCTTGTGACTGCCCCCACGGTTCTTATTCTCTTAACAGGCGGCGGTTTCTGTTTGCTATTTAACGTAGAATTTCTCAACTTAATTGTGGTCTTTATAGGGGGTCTCGGGTAGTTTTGCATGTTAACACTCGTTTCTGTACCGCCTTGGGTGCGATCGCCCCAGATCGGCTCGAAATGCTTCAATTTCCACGGATCCAGTTTGCTACGTTCTTTATCGGCTTCCGATTTCAATTTTTGTTGATTTTCGGGGGTGAATTCGCCCTCCGCTAATCGCTCCTGCCACTCAAGGCATGCTCTCGCGAAGAACTCGTTATTCAAGCTCGACGGGTTCAGTCTCACAGAATCGACTAAATTTGTTATAATCTGTCGATCTACCGAAGGTAACAGTTGTACCAACTTCTGTTGATACAATGGGGGCAAAATTGAAAATGTATATTTATTTAGCAATGCTCTCAAACTAATATTCACCAATATGGAGTCGGGAGTTTCGAGATCAATGCAACCCTCCTTGGTCTGCTCCAATTGAGCGGCTGTCGACAGCTTCTTGTTGGACCTCTTCCTCTGTTTCATGTTGAAGCCGGGAATGGAGGCAAGCACTTCTTTCATCGTTGGCGTTTTCACATTAGGCACTAAATTCACCTCCTCCGCGGCAACCCCGAGCGGTTGCGGTGGCAAAGGTTTCACTATAATTTTAGGTACTGATGATGGACTACTGGAGGCAATTGTAGTATTCTTTTTCCTTCTCTTTGCTTGTTGTCGTAGTGCATGTTTGATAATTTTCTTATTGTGGAAGCTGTGTTTGGGGACATCTATTCCTTCATAACAGTACTTGTTGACATTTCTCACACCATTCTTATTATTGGGGTTAGTATCCTCTGACGAGTCTTCACCATTACCATTACACGAATTATCCGCTTTATTCTGTTGAATATCCGGAATTATGTCTATTTCCATTACGTAAAATTAAATCACTCGTATACTAAGCGCATTCGCATAGCAAAAATTGGCGCACGAGCGCGACAAAAGCACAAGAAAATATCACATTCACCCCATTTTCAGCATAAAGAAGTCGTTCAAAATAATGATCTTCGCGTATCGTTCGGCATACGACAAGTAAATAAATTCGTGCTCATGTAGTGTTTGTGGTGTAACGGGAAAACGTCGAGCTCCTTCTTAACCATTTAACACAAAAATCCTGACAGAAATTTATCCGCCATTTCATAAATGGGCCTTACATAAACAGGTTGAATATAACATACAACATTCAATCTATCCTTTCACAAGCGCTATTATGGGTACAGAATCTCGCGATATCAAAGTGAATTCCTGAATTCCCTAGGAGGACGATGGACTATTTGAACGTTACAAGATTGGCCCTACTGGTGGACGCTTTACGTTATCGATTACTAGATGGCGCTGCATTCGAAATAGCGGCTAATACGATTTTTCTGCTTTATGTGTTGCCTAATCGTAATAATAATATTTCGTTTTATGTTTGGTGAAAAGGAAAACGCAAAATGTTTGTCAATCTTTAATTATACATTTGAAACTACAATAATTATATATAATATCTAGTATCTTATATTACTAAGTTACCTTGTCGTAGCTGTATAAATAATAATCATCACAGATTATAACAAGCCATAAACAAAGGTCCTCTTTTCGTTCTTCCATTGGAACAAATCCAAGGAATACTTACAAGTACATAGTAATCAATCAATGGAAACTGAAGTACAAGATAAATTTTATTCCAACAAGTAAAGGCCACAAATAAAAACATCGTAATACTAAATATACAATAACTGTCTTTATTTCAACATTATATTTCCTATTTATATCTAATAAATATTATTTAACCACATCGTATTTATTTATTTCCCTTTTTGTGCCAAATGACCAAATGAGAACAGTTTGTATATGTATATACATATTTATTTGATAAACTGTCTTTTTCAATATACGTAAATTATATACATATAAACTATGTATAGCAACTAACACATTCTCACGTTATAAATACATCGAATACGAAAATAATTATTTAATTTTTTTTTTTAAAATATTTTGTAACTGTTTTCATTTGAAATGTAAACTGTGGTTTAATAAATAATTACGGTATAATCTTAGTATTGTAAAGTTAATGCTACTCTTTACTAGGGGAAATAGGGCATTATGTAGAAATAATGTATATTTTTAAAATGACCGATTTCCATTAGGATAAAAAGTAACATTTCGTACTACCATTATCAAAACGTATAAATACACACTGATATAATATTTCATACAACGGAAAACTATTAATTTTACATGTAGGGTTTATGTATTTTTTTTAGATTCTTCGGAAGCGCTACGCTTGTTTTAGAACTGATGTCGGTATCCATTACCATTTTTTTTATTACAATAGAAAATTATAAAAGCTATCTTAGTCGTAGCTCTTTATTATTCGTTATTTTCTTAAGCTCATATTTTTGGGATTGTTCGCTTAGATATAATATCTTATAGGCTTATCCAATTTTCTACTTTTACTACGGTGTACATTTTATTGCAAGTGTTATTCAATGTCTCGAGCGTTTTTCTCTTCGGAATCGGGCGATTTCTTACCTCAAAGGAATTTTATAAAATCATGCCGCAGTAAAACTTTATTAAAATTACATTATAAATTCATCGTATCACCATATTTTTGCTATTATTTGTCTCAATTGCGTAAGTTACATTTTGATATTTAGGTGTAATCGAAAGAATATCACAACTTGTGAAAGTTACTGCTGACTACTACTTTTCTTTTTTTTTTTTTATAAATTATTTTTGTTTGTTTATAGTTTTTAATAGGTGAACACCTACAACAAGTAGATTTTCAAAATTATTAGTTTATTATAACAATAAAACGATATTTGTATTTATTGTACTTAAATTATTCACATATATCTAATTACACTTTAAATGAAATCAATATGGGTCCCTATAATTCAATTTAATTACAAGTAAAACAAACCTACAAACTCAAACTTAAAAATTACATAATTCTCATCAAAATTACTATATACTAATATAATTTCAATAGAAATATACATTTATAACAAAAGTAGTTTATCTTTGCCTTTATAAAATATTGTAATAATATTATTTAAGCACTGCCAACATATATAATTCTTATTTTATATTATATAATCACATTCTTATGTTATACAACAATTGAATTACATATCTAAAATGTTAGTATGAATAAATTTTTATCAATCGTAAACTATTCGGGATTTGTAAGGAAATAAAATGTGTTTCAAGAACCGGAAAATAATTAAAATCGTTTCTTATTTTGTTTGTTTTTATTACGAGAATTGCGAATTTTTTGTCTTTGGCGCCATTAACATTAAGTCGACTAAATAGTATAAAATGTAACTAAGAGAGGGCGGTGATTGCGACTATTAAATTAGAAAATCAATAAAATAACGTTTAATTTTATGATTTCGTTTTAAAAATCTTAGTTTCACTTTAAATATACCCAGACAGAATTAAAACGAAGATTGATTTGGTTAGTAAAATAGTATTTAAATATTATAAGTATATTTATAATACTTTCATAGTTTTTTTTTCTTTTCGTATAAGTAAAAAGGGGGTTATTATGGAATATTGATCCCTATCTATTGTAGTATTTTGGTTTTAAAAAAATATTTACTTGATGTTATTTTGAAACATGGCAGATACGAAAACGCTGTCCAAATTCAAACAGAGGAAAGTCTTTTCGTTTCACCTATACCAAAGGTGTTTCAAGCTAGCAAGCGATTTTCGTCATTAATATCTCATAGTTGAAGTTATTTTTTTTTGCTAAAATGTCTCCAGATGTGGATATTAGAGATGTTAGCAATATTTTTGGATAAAGAAAATACCTACCCTTCATAATGTTGGTTTTTTGTTACATGTGACAGATATTCTGTCATTCTACAATTGTATTTTGGTTTTATAACTTCATTGATGGATACCAGCTTAAGATGTGAATTTGACAACATATAAAATACGTCATTAACTAAGGATGACGAAAGTCGTTTACTAGTTTGAAAGACCTTTATTGTAGTTATGCCATGATTTTGTAGTAGCATTTTTAAAAACAGTTGACATTTTCTTATACTTATCTATTTTCATCACAAAATATTTGGGTTAATAAAAGGAAAGGAATCTTTTTGATACTCTTAATATATAATATTATGCACGACATACCAACAACCAACAATGGAACAACAATCCCAGTCAGTGCTTAAAATAAAACGGTTCCTCTAGAGGCAAACAATCTACATATACGTTAACCGGTTTCCATAGGCAACTTTCGTGTCCCACTGTGTTAAGTGTGTATTAAGCATGGGTCCGAGAGCTATCAAATTGATATGGAAAATGGGATATTCTATATTTTATTTAATTTCACAGTACGAACTGTCGAAACGATGTCACAACACACATTTTTCAAGGCACAAATGTATTCCAGTACTTTCTTTTTGTTTTTCTCGTCGGTGGATGTAACAATAATCAATAATTCACACGGGATGAAAGGATAAAAGATGCACGAAGGGCGGTCGGAGAGCACATTCGACAGGTATCACTCTTTTTATTTCTCGAGTCATGGCATATAAAAATATTTGATTCGGAATTTATTAGAGTTGCGCGTTTTACCGTGTGAGTTTCTGTTAGACGTGTAGCCAAATAGCACTGAAATACCCTAGAAAGTATAATTCATGTCGCATATTAAAAAATACTTGTGCATTGGATGCCGGTAAAGCTTCCACCTCATATCTACTTCTAGAATGAATATTAGTGACGAAAAGGGCAGACGAAACACAAAGGAACAATGATGACGATGATGATATTGTCTATTTTGCGACAGCGAATTAAAACTAACGGAAAACTCCACTTCCTCGGCACTCGACTAAGTTATTATTATTATTATCATATTATACACTATTTAGAAATGAATGATTGTGTTTGGACCCTGCTTTATGCATGGGGTTTACAGATTTATGTATGTCTGTCTGTCTATCGATACAATATTTTATGTAATATATCCTAAGCGTGGAAAGACAGTGGATAGAGATGCCTCTCGGATTAAGGAAGAAGGACGAACTAAATAATTTGCTATCACTCTGATATGTCTAGATCGACCCAGTCGACCCTGGCCCATTCTGGCAGTTCTGTCTCGTATTCCCAACCGGGTCCCTGCAAAGAGAAAAAAAAAAACCCAAATAAAATAGTATATTATATAGTGAGTAGGTGGTATATGAAAAGTGACAAATAACCAATAACATAAGCATCTTTCAACGAGTTATGTACGTTACTTTTCCCACGACCATAAATCTTTAATAAATTCATTGGTATACACGTTTGTCTGCTGTACTAATTTGACAGTTATTTAAAATCGTTCAAAATGACAGCCGCTCTATGTTGCATATTAAAGGCATCCGTGTCAAGGAGCATGTAAACAAAAACGAACATCTAGGAAATTTTAACTGTGCGGAATCGTCACTGTTTTTGAGTTTGTTCTAGCCAATAGAAAACTAACTTCGGTTCCTGTCAAAACAGTTTTTGACAGTCATTTGACAGTTTTATAACCTATAAAAAAACGCACATTCAAGACAGTTTACCAACAAATTTTGAATGTGCGCGTGCAATCACCATCTTTTTTTCGCTCTAGTTTTGCCACAGCTTTGGTTTTAGCCCACAGACAATTCTAGGCGCCAGTAGCAGTCAATAACCACATTGGGCAGCATGCATTTTCCTCTCCCCTGAGATCAAAGGTGCCGACGGTGTTTGTCCGTTCTTGTTGGAATCCTAGGTAACATGGTGATGTAAAATGATGTTTAACGGACGTCAATATAACATCTATTACGTGATACTGACGTCTATTAAGCGTCATTTTGCGTCAAAATGTTAACTGGGAAGTGCTAGAGAATTGTGGCAAAATTTTTTGACATCTATGTACATTTTTATCCGTTAAATTCAAATGTTTGTGTGCAAAGAACTACTTTCTTGATACTTCAAAATGATAGTAATGGAGGATACATCCAATGATAATCTATGTAGATCAAAACTAAATAGTACAAAACTATTAACCAAATAATTATACAACTGAAATAATTAATAAGATCTGAAATATAACTTTAAAGCTCAGTTTTTAACGAAGCAAACAGGTTATTTAGAATAACTTTGAGAAACTTTAAATTTGGTACTTGTTAATTTGTCGTTTATTTAAATTAGATTGACATTTTGCTGCCACAATCCTGCAACCGAAGGGTAAGCAATTCTCCCAAAAAAAGTCCGGTAAGTGGACATGGACACGTGCAAGTCATGATTGACAGGCCGTATAAAGCAGTCAGAACATCTCAACAAGAACGAAGAAACAGCGTTGAACCGCTTTATGAACACTATTGGCTAGAAAAAAACTCAAAAAATATGGCGATTGCGCGCGCACATTCAAAATTTCCTACCTGTCAGCTTGACATGACATGACAGCTGTCATTTGCTTGAATTTGAGTTTATATTTATAGGTTATCAAAACCTAGAAAACTGTCAAACGACTGTCAAGAACTGTTTTAACAAGAGCGGAACTTGGCTTCCGATTGGCTAGAACGAATTCAGAAGAGGTGGTGATTCAATACAGGTAAAATTTACTAGCTGCCCGTGCTTGTTTACATGTTCTTAGTTCCGGCAATTGACACGTGATGAGCATACAAACTTTATTAATTTTATCGACAATATCATCATTTTAAAGTGCTGTGTTTCGTTTTTTATATATTCTATCCCTAATAGGCAAATTTAAATTTTCCGCCACTACTTTTAGTGAAATCAACGTACAAGCACTAAAATAACTATTCAAGTAGTACAAAATGGTGGGTAATTTTATGTTTTAAGGTTTAAGTTACTAAGAGTAATTGCGGGAAATTTAAATTTGCCTATTAGGGATTATTATAAATTCTTCCCCTCGATTTAATAGCTTTGTTCGTTAGTCACTTGGTATAGTTCAGAACACAAAATTACGTGTTCGTTTGTGCCAGACGAATCGAGTATTCCAGTTACTGATGTTCGTTTGTAAATCTAGTGCTATTTTGAACTGTTCTGAATAGTCCAATCCACTTGCTCTAGAGGAAGAGCAAGTTTGGGCAGTTTGAGGGTAATATAGGTTATGGCTATGGTTATGTTAAATTGTGAACATATGATTGTAATATTTTTAATTTTAAGATTTACTTCGGGCATTATTAGTATAGCCGCATAACAGGGGAAGACGTGTACTACTACCATATTGTCCAAGATATAAACAACTTACAAACATGAAACAACCGATCAGCTTGAGGTTAGGATACGTACAAATACTGAATTACAACATTAAATCATGAAATGCGTGTTCTTTTGTTTCTATTTATTGTAGTTCTGTGCCGTTCAAATTTACCACCGTAATCACGTGACTTCAATTTTAGAGTACTCTAAAGCCACTCCATTTATGACAAACGAACAAAGCTTATTAAAAAGCTAAATTAGTAATTATTGGATGTGAACTGTTGAGGTTATGTCGGTCTGCTTCATCATGTTTCGTTGCCTCCATTCTTTCTTATTAAATTGTCGTCTTTGATGAAGTGGCAAATAAGTGTTCGACAACTTAGACATATACATAAATGAGTAACTTTTTATTTATTTGGCTGCATTACTAAATTACATAGATTTTAAATCGATTATCAGATGAGATTGTAAAAAAAAAACTAGAAAATTGTCAAATGACTGTCAAGTCAAGCACTGTTTTGATAAGAGCCGAGTTTGGCTTCCTATTGGTTAAAACAAATTTTGAAAAGGTGTCGATTCCGTGTAATTAAAATTTACTAGCTATCTGTTCTTGTTTACAAGTTCCTTTAACCAACCGGAACTAACCAAAAGTACAGTTTCAATGTACGAAAACTGTCACTTACGTTTCATATATGGTCGTGGGAAAATTAAAATAATAACATTACTACTGTAAACTTCTAAACCCCTCACCACAAACTGCACTAAACTGGACGTACGTTTCTGAGTTAGTTCAGTGTTTCTGGTGATGATGATAGCTTTGCTATCGAAACGTACGTCCAGTTTAGTGCAGTTTGTGGTGAGGGGTTTAGGAGAAGTTTACAGTATTACCAGTACCACAGTTTGGAGTATTTTTGTTAATAACATTACTGTTGTTAATCCAATGTGCTTTCATTGTCGTTTACCTTATATTTCCACGCGTGCAAATACATGACGAGATCTTGCGGTTTCGGATCCCTGTAGCGCACCTTGCATTCGTAACAGTGCTTGTCCACCGTCATCTTGTCGGGATTGAAGGAGTGATCGGGCGCTTCGTGTCCCGTCTGCGTGGCGACCGTCACTTTCGCGTCGTTCCGGACGGCCGACAGCGGCGAGATGGACAGCGGATTCGGAGATGGTTCGCACGTGAGCGTCGTCGCCACGTCGCACGGTTCCTCGCACGGCGACGGCTCCCTGGACATGGGTTCGGCGTCGTCGTCGCCTAGTGTGCGATCTGAAATCACACAAAAATATCGTTTTTTTGGGAGTTTAAGTAAACTTACAGAAAACGTTGACGTTAAATTTGATTGCCATTGAGCAAATTGAGAAATTTTATAACATTAACTAAATGTTATTTTTGTGAAGAGTACATATCAGATGGTGTGGCATGTTGCTTCAATTTTCATACTGATATTTTTTTTAGTATATTGCATTTTGGCAGTGTGATAAGGACGCCGATTGCAACGCTATCAATTATAACCAATTTGTTGACAAGAAGTATAAATTAAGAACATTGGATCAGAAGTAGAAAATAAAACGAGATAAGATTTATAAACAAGTTTCAATAAGACTCATTTTAAAATTCTTCCATCAATTCACAAAATTCAAATAAAATGCGAAACTACGAAACTATTTCATCCTAGAAAGTTTTAACTGTTATCTTTCTTTATTCTCTCCCTGATTGTTAAAAACCACACTTCATTTTAATAAATGAAAACATTTACTTTCTGTTATTATTATTTTTCTAACACACAACATTCGACATTACAATACATCATATTGCCTTCTACTACCAACCGTTACAAAATTAAAAATTCAATTTTTAATATAACACGAGACGTATTTTAAATCAACTGTATCAATAGACGTTTTCGACTGTACATTGGTTTTAAGCAGGTATCATTCGGTTATAACCAATAGTATTCGATTGTGTTTTTCGTGACGTCACAGTTCCAACCTAGTTGAATCAATTTTAACCGGAGTCGGGACTTGGGTATTAAACGTTTTTAGCAATATACATAACCTCTTCTTACTGTTTACAGCTGTTTGCAACGGGTGTCAATCCTAAGTTTTCATCAGTCGTAGAAAAAGTATTAAAAATGTTGCTTAAATTTATAATTAATAATATAAATGTTGAGTTTGAAGAAACTGATAGTATAGTTGTAGATAATTTAATCCACGGTAAATATAAAGATAGGTGTTTTACATTTATTCTTAATAAAATTTCATTTGCAGATGATAACTTTATGTATGAATTTTTTGAGGAGGCCATTAATAGCGGCAAATTAAAAAAATACGGCTTATGCGATATAGGAAACTTTTACAACTACACTATTAATTGAATAATCTTTTATGAGCGACATTCCATTAATATTAATTATTTTAATTAATATCGTCAACTGCGTTACTGAATATGTACGTATTCTAAATCAGTAAAAAAAATTGAAGTTTACCAGGAAACCCAGCAATTTCTGGCTACTGAAATACGTAGCTTCCTCTGACGTAGGCCAAATAATTATCTTACTTGATAGTTTTACAATACATTCTAATAGTTCATTTATTAATACACATGCTGTTGAATTTGCAACATTGAAGCGATCTGCAATAGACGCAATTGTCTCTCCTTTCGCTAAATACCAAAGCCTCACAAGAGACATTTTTCTAATGGCACTGCCATGCACCCGCCTATATTTTTTCTTGTAAAATTTGAGTGTACTAGACGGACTAAGTACTGAAATGTATCGACTTGCATTCTAAAATGCATATAAAAATCTTACGCCAGATATCTATTAACCCAAGTTTCGAAATAATCTGGTATTCTCTCATGTCTTACTCCTTCGTATAAAGGAATAATTTTATATGCACATTTTTTTAAAATGACAGGCAAAACATTCAAACTGTTGTTTGGAGAATGTGTGATATCGTCCAACAGCCTAATGCAAGCCGCAAATATTTCCTTTTCAGTAATTCTCTTATACATTTCGTAAAGAAAGGCTAGTGTAACGTTAGTATTTCGAAAATATAAAGCCGACTGTTATAACCTACAACAGTTATAACCAAACCTGTATAACCGTTTACATTCGATCGGATAACTTAATACCCGGTTCTTACCTATCACGTCATGGTTCGAACTCATTGGTTAACCAGCTGTGTACAATCGAAAACGTCTATTAATTATAAAAATTGCCAACTTGAATGAAGAATTAAAGAAAGAAGAGTCTGATGCTGCTAGGACTTGCAGGTTGGGACATCAAAGTACAACATTGTTGTTTAAAGAACAACAGTGAATAGGTATAAAAATCGTTATTTGGCCAAATAATTTTAAAAACCCAAAAATTAAGAAAATTCAAATACATTTTTCAGTAAATAACTTCAAAAATAAGTCAAAAAAATATATTTTTATCAATTCTCTTCTATACGTTTACGCCTGTAGTAACTTTCCCACAAAATAGCACTTTACAAAACTAAAAAACGATCCAAATCCAATACAATGTTTTATAAATTATACTATAAGTGAGTTATTAGAAGAAATGTACCCATCTGTAAAGAAAAAAGTCAGATTGCGATAAATCAACGACACTTGACGAGAGATGACACTCTTCAACCGATTTTTTTGCTTTTCTTACAGTTATATCGTAACAACATATCCTGTTGTGGTTTCTTCAGTATAATTACCGTTGAATAGAGATTCATTTCATAATTGAGAACCTAATTAACAATTTCATGTTTCAAGAAACTCGAAAACCTATTCCTTTTTATTCGTAAATGAATAATGATTGGCAAGTACTGAGAAATCAGTATAAAAATTGCTGATAATTTCTAGGTTATGTGCTAGTAACTGTACGTAGTATAGTACATAAGTACTGACATTTCTGTAGAAGTAAAGTTATAACTGTAACCAATAACTGAAATAAATCAGACGCCATATAAATTTAAACGAACTAGATTTACTTTTATCAGATTTATTCTCTTGGAAACTTGATTTATGTCAGAAATGTAAATTAACCTTAATTACAATAATGCATCCGGGAGATAGGATGTTTTCGACTTGTGATTTGTTGTTTTTTACCTAATTTATTCCTTCACCTTGGATTTTAATGTTAATTGCAATTAATAATTACTTAAATTAATTTGACAACTGATTACGACAGTATAAGGTAAGTTTGTTGTAAGTTATGAAATATTATTTTGCGTACGTTTTCTTAATCTCACCAGAGTCATATTAAAAGTACGTCGTTATCTGTGTAAAGTTATAAAAGTAACAAATAACTTAAATAAATAAGGGTGAGTTTCATAATGTCATTTTAAAGCTTTAAAATTACTTCAAACTCAAGTTTTCATAAATAAAACACACACTTTAGTTAAAGTGCTAAAGTGACGTTTATTATGAAGCCGGTCCTGAGAGGTGCAATTTAAACGAACTGGATTTATTTTTAGCAGTTTTGTTGTCTTGGCAACTTGTTTTATTGTTTGGATGCTCATAAATGCAAATTAACCTTAAATGCTATAACGCATTGGTTCGATACATGTTTACATGTGTGATTTGTTGCCTGGTTATCTCACTTTATTTTAGCTTGTAATGCATATAATTAGTAATAAATGCGTAAACTAAATTTTGTCAACTGTTTACAACATTCAATAAGGTAAGTTTAAGCTATTACATATGTTATTATTTTGCGTTCGTTTTCTTAATCTGTCCAGAACCATGTTTAAGTTTAAAATTGTGTGTAATGTTAGGGGGGTATTGATATCTTTAGGGTCTATCCAAGGTTTTGCTTACCTTTTGGTCCGAGTGCGCTAACTAACGAATCGTCTAGATCCCCTTTCCGCGGATTAAACATCGACAGCTCGCTGTCCCCGTCCATTCCCAACCAGTTTTCCGCATTGTGTATGTGTATGAGATCTCTGACCAGCTGCTCGTCCGTCTTCCCGCCTAGATCGCCGCCTTTTCCCTTCATAGGTCCGAACACTTCGTGATTATAAAGCGGATCATTCACTACCGGATATCCTGCGGACATAAATTATTTTTAATTCGCGAATTTTCGGCTAAGTAGTACTTCATTTTTCCGTAAGAAGAATTCTTACCTAAATACTGCAGATGTACCCTGATCTGGTGCATCCTGCCCGTCTTCGGCTTACATAGTACGGTACTGGTTTTGCCATTGTAGCCCAGCTTCTGAAATATCGTCACGCAATCCTTGCCCTTAGGGGAGACCTTGCAGACGCCGATCTTGTAGCTGACCACTTCTATCGGTTCCTTGCATTCGATTATTTCGCTGGAAATCGAACGGCATAAATTATACAGGGTGATTTTAAATATATGCTACGGACTTGATGGTCTGTTTCCTAGGGCTTTAATTTTGATTACATGTATATTTGTAGCAGTATATAAAATGTAGTGATGTAGAAAACTGCTTCCCACATACCCAAATTTAAATTGCCGGCATTTATTCTTAGTAACTCCAACTTTGAAACATAAAATTACCTACCATTTTGTACTACAATTACAGTTATTTTAATGCCCTTACGTTAAATTCACTAAAAATAGTGGCGGGAAATTTAAATTTGGCTATTAGAGTTCTTTACGTTAGTAGTTTACAACCTGCCTGCTAACGTAAAGAAGCAATTTTATACATCACTATTTATAATCATAACCCTTTGAATCAGCTGTTAAAATGACGACATATCTGACGTATGAAGAACAATGCTTACTCTGGGAATTCACCCTCCACCTGCACACGTATTCCTTCTGCACCAGCCGATTCCTGATCTGATGTTCCATCTGACGCGCCTTCTTGGGCGACCTCCCGAACAGTAATAGGCCACTTGTCAGTCTATCGAGTCTGTGAATTGTTCTTAAGTTTTTTAAATTGTACTCTTTGGCAAGAATAAATACTACGGTGTTGTGTCTATATCTTCCGCATGGATGTACCTGTAGAAACCATAATTTTTCGATTAAATCAGAAAAGAAATCAGAAATCAGAAAAAAATCGCAACAATAAATCATATTCCTTTTAAACCATTTTTAATTAACGTATACATATTAAGATTTCTTCTTTTATCTATGATAGACATACAATGGCTGTCGTTAATAGGAAGGGGAAGCTAAGTTACGGTACAACTTAAATATTTTATCTATTCACAAAGGCATGCAACAAATATAAGTAAGGATTGATATTATTCTGCAATTAACACGTGTGTAAATAAACTAGATCGTTCTGAATTTGAAATTAAATACGGATAATGTATTTACATTATTTAAAAACTTTGAGAATTTAGTATTTCAACGCTCAAGACGAAAAAACAAATAATTTGTACCAATATATACAGCTCTTATTCTACCTTGTCTCAAAAATTAGGAGGAGTAGAGGAAGTGTAGATAACATAAAATAATTCGAAGTAAAAAAGATAGAAAATAGAGGCGGATTTGAATTTACTACTTTATTTTTCCAGATAAACTTAGGACGGATACAAGTTGCATATATAATCCTATAAGTTATAAAATAATATGCAAATGCAGAGCGATCCAAATTGGCGATTTTTTAAACGTTAGACTACGGTAGATGTTATTTACAGGGCGAGAATTCAGTTTCTGAGCAATTCGAGCTCCCGAAAACGTAAACCCAACGACCCAACACACTACATTTGTGTTATCTAGATTTTTTGATCGAGAAAAATATTTAGAAATATTTTTATTTAATTTAATAATTAATACGCCAATGTAACAGTCAGCATGTGGATTGGTACCACTGGGTTTTGACAACTCATCTCACCCTTAAGTCTATAACAAAGTGGTCAGTAACAATTAAAACAGCAGTAAAAATGCCGGTACGCAGCTAAATTAAAGGATATTACGCATATTTTACTGTGAGTTGAGAAAAAATACAGACGCTTTGTCGCCCTAGGGCGATCCAATGAACCTACTGGTGCATCAGCTGACAAGTAATAGTGTATTTACAGTTGACAAGGCAAAAAATAGTTTTTTCCTATTTCGCATATACAATAAGCACTTATACTATATATAACTATTTTGCCGAAAAACAGTGTCACAAATTTGCACTTTGTATCACTCTTTTTCCATTTTGTGACACTGTAGTGACATTTTATGCGAGGTTGGTACTGCAACTCGTGGTTTGACATTTCATATTTGACGTTTTGGATGTATTCCGAAATCTGCAGCCAGTACGTTACTAAATCAGCGTTCTGTAATCAGATTACATGTACCGAGAACAGTAGAGTAGTCTCAATATAAGAAATACATATTACGTCATCACAATGGCATATGTAACATACGCGAATTAAAGCTATTAGTGATTTAAATTGACATAGGTAAAATTAGACAGAAAATGCACGTCAGTAGATAACAATAAATAACACACCTGGTAAAATCTCAATCAACAAATTCAGAGACAGGCGCTAATTTGAATTTTGACAGATGCGATTATTGTGTCGTATGTGTTTCAACTTATGACAGCGAGGCCGCTGAATTCAAACACCCTTGGCATAATAGACTCATCCGACGACTCCAGCATTCAAAACGGATATGACGTAATATGTATTTCTTAAATTGTTACTACTCTAACAACTGAAGCGGAATGTCAAACAAGTGTGACGCCTTAAGTTATTGCTGAGATTGCCAGGGGTTCGGAGGTGATGTCAAGATCAAGCATATAAGTTGGGTTTGTCACAGAACAAGCCAGAGGCGGTAACTATTTCTTGACAAGATTACTTCCGCATTTTCTTCTTCGCTTGATGATTCCACTATCAATTAAAATACCAGCAGTCATAGCTAGTCTCGCATTACTTGCTGCTGTACCATCTATTCCTTTTTTTGATGTTTTATTTGGATTTTTTTTGTCAGACTTGATATACACATATAATTCAATGAGCTCAAACAATCGTTCAGAAATTGTTTGAAAGGGTTTTCAAGGCCTGTAGTGCTGAGGTATTATTATTATTTAAGCAATAACCTTAACTCTTTAATTATTAATCATTTAATGACATACAATGATTTAAATCACTCCTCCAACGTTTTGAGACAAAATTTAGAATTTATATCGAGTTTATTTACAGGTGTATTTTATATTTGATCATGTAATGATTCTTGTTGTTTACGCAATTACAATTAAATTTATAACAGTACAATCCCTCTTACACACAAATTTTATAACCATCCCACCGCATTCTACCTTGTTAAAATGCCGCGGTGCCCAAGCGAGATAAGCTGACAGGTGAGGTTATAATTTATGAAAAAAAAAACAAAAAACAGAGAGCCGCATGCAATTACCTGTGAATGTATAAATAAATAATGTAAGTCGCTGGTCGATATAATAAACTAATTATTAACTATACCTGCCTATACTATTACAACAAAATTATTTTAATATTACGAAAATGTTGTTAGGGTTATGATCGGTAAAACAGATTCCTAATTTTGCTTGACATTTTACGCGATCTTATTTCTGTTTTTAATTCCGTAGGTTAGTCAAATAAATAATCTATTTAAAATGAAATTATCGCGATTGAATTTACAAATTTACAAGAAACGTTTGAGTTCGCCTTACTTCAGGGATTATTATTCGTCGTTTTGTAGAAGGTAAGGTAAAACACACTTTATACCAGTACTGTCAAAATCAATTTCGAGGATCTTGCAGTTCTCTCTAGTACATCTTTTATAGATTTATTTCATCTTCGCGCTTCGCCTCGCATAATAAAATATTGAAAACGTCGCGGCACGAGACGTATATATAGGGGATCCGAAATAACTCGATTTAAATTTATGTTTTTTCTTTTTTTCACCCCACATATACGCGTCGAATGCGGGAAGCCGGGCGCTGAGGATCGCCCACGGGCATAAATCGTTGGAAAATTGTTGGCGGACCTGTTGAAATTCGGACTGCGAAATCGACAGGTTCGCCCGATATACAATTCGGCTTGATATTCCTGGGGCTGTCGATATAAGATCCTTCCTGCGGACGAACGCGGCCCGTGGTCGTGACGTGAAATTCGCCGCCGTACGAAAACACAAAAGGGAAATAAAAGGGAATTAAGGGATTAGGTAGAGAGCGGGGAGGGAGGTTAAATCTTTGCCAGTACGTTGTATACGACGTTCCATTGTTCGGTAGTGGCCTCTGGGGAGGCGAGACAATATAAAATGTCGTCGGGTCGATATAGCGCGAAATGTTCGATTAGTTTTTTTTGTTTGCTTCGCTTTAAATCGAATGAAGGTCACTCGTTTCGTTATTAATTAATACGTTGGATACAAAAGTCTTGAAATTAAGCAAAAAAACACGATAAAAGCCGTGGGTTATTTTAAATTTATGCTAGACTGCACTCTAATATGTGAAAATTTTACTTTTATTTCATTAAGATGTTTTTATGATACAGGATATTTCAATTGAAACGAGCCACCTCAAATAACATTACCTGATGCTGTGATTTATATAAACTGTATTGTCATATCAGGGGACACCCTTATATTAAATAAGGAAATGGGTCTGTGACAATCAAAGTCTTTTAATTCTCTTTAAGACAGAGTGTCCAATTCGCGTTCGTAGCGGAAATGGCCTTTTTGTCTAATCAGTCCACATTTGCTTTTAAATCTTCGCATTGTGATAGTACTAATTGTATAGTATATGTTAATAATAATGTTTATTGACATTTCTCAGGGCAATTTAATCTTGATTTTATCATATTAAATAGACATTTGAAATGAAGATATAATAAGATAAGAGATTGTACTACTTTTGTATTGTTGGTATGATGTCTAATTCATAAAACTTTTGTGGCCTACAAATAACAATTGTTTTTTTAGTAATGACTTTTTGGACTGTACAACGATAGTAGCAGTTTAAACTTCTATCAACCTATCTTATTTCTTGCGATAAAATTTTTTACTTGCGAGAACTTTATTTCCAAGGAAATTCTATCTTTTTCTTATAACATTTAGTTATAATTTATCAGCTTCTTGTTCATTATAGTTCTTTCGTATACACTATTAAACGTCGTGCCTAGCGTAGTCTTTTTAAATTTTTGTGTTTGTGCACTTCCAACAAAACGGCTATGTTTAACTGATGGACATTTTCATATAAAAGAATTATAAGGCTTACGGTCGCACTCGGACGCACTTTATTTTAAGTACACACCATAACTGAACTATGAACAATCTTAAAATAAAATATCAACATCTGCAAAAGTCTGCAGTTGTTTATAAGCCATCTCGAACAAACAGTTTGAGCTGTAGTATAAACGTCAGGTATTCAATAAATGACGAATAAATTACGTGTATTACTTTTGAAAAAGTCTACCATATTTAATAAATTCGGTAAAATATAAATATCTGCAATTATTAGCCTCTATTTTAGTACACAACTCAAACGCCTAATTCAAGTACATTGACTTCTACTAGCAAATAAGCCACAGAGGCTAGAGGATATTTGCAAAATCTTTGAGTTGCTAGTAATACTTCAATATACATAGTATGCAAATATTCCAATTTACAAACCATTCTTGCAACTTGGTAAATTACAATTATTTCGCGCTGCGAATGCAAGCGGGCCCACTGTGCGACAACATGTATCAAAAAGTTTAGTTCTTTTTAATCATCAGTAAGCAAAAAATGCACAATTTGCAATCTGTGTAATAAAATACGATTAGAAGAAAATCGTTGGGATTTTACTTTATTAAATGTTAAAAATGATAACCATTAACCTCCATACAATAGTACAATCGTGCTTTAAATGCTTTCCTGGTATTTCCGAACATTTCTGGAGTTATTCGTTTTTTGGCGTATGTATGCATGTGGACAGGGTGTTGTTACACTGCGACCTAAAAGATCTATTGTGTCCCCTATTCTTGCTGTTTTACAGCTGGCCTTCCAATCCTAGGTATATGATAATATCATCAGCATATCCTTGACAAGGTATGCCTTGATCAGTCATCCCGCATAAGCTTTTGTCTACTATTAGACTTCACATAAGTGGGGATGTAACTCTCCTCTGGGGGCATCTTCTTGTCGTACTAACCGAGATGGTCTTATCCATCTGGAAGTCACGCCAACCACCCCCCTGTTAATTAATGCTTTTTTGACAGACTCGTGTGGAGTGTTGTCAAATGCGCCCTCTATCTCTAGAAAGGCGCACACTACGGTTTCTTTATTCCTTAGTACATGTTGGAGTCGATCCATCAGCTCCACTAATGCAGTCTGAGTGGATTTGCCCGTTTGATACGCGTGCTGACAGGGGTGCAATGGGCACCCGCTCCAAGATATCTGTTCTGAATAATTATCTACAGCCTTTTCTGCCGTTTTCAAAAAGACTGATGTAAGGCTGATAGATCTGTGGGATTCTGGGTATGTACTATCCTTTTTCCCTGCTTTTGGTATGAAGGTGGCCTTTAGCCAAGCTTCTGGAATAATATAGCCCAGCTCGAAACTACCCCCGCCTATCTGGATCATGTGTGGAAAGATTTCGTCCTACCCTTTCTGAAGTAAGATTGGAGGAATCCCGGTGTTTTAAAAGGTTGGAATGTATTTATGGCCCATTTTTACCGTTTTCTGCTAGATATGTGTCTGGCCATTGTAATAGCTTCTTTAGTTGATCTTCTACATTGCTCGGAGAGATTTTCCGACGTATCTAGTTTGCTTTCAGGGAAAAATAGTGAGTGTCTAGAAGGAGCAGAGCTCTTTCGTCTTTATTTTTAGTGAAGCTTCCGCTTGGCTTTCTTAGTGCCATTCCTGTATCGATTCTGCCCTTCGCCATTACTTTGTGAAGTCGTGAAGCGATCCGTTAAAGCGCTTCTGCGTATCGGATCTTAATTTTGACGGATGACTATTTCACCAAGGTGCGTACCAACATTTTTTACTCGTTTTTCGGCGTAACTCTTACTAGGAAGCTGAACGTGTGACACACAACTTAGATGACTGCAGATGCTCCACTTGACGAAATACATATTCTCCAACAAATCTGGATCTTGCTCCAATTTTTCTGCGATCAAGGGATTGATTTTGAGTTATTTGATGTGGCTCGTTTCAATTGTAATGCCTTGTATAATCTTTTGCAGCTGATTGTGACTGAAACGTTTCTTTAACGAAGCCTATTTAATTATTTTTTTTTTCTCGCAGTTTGGTTAGTAATAAAAAGAGTAAGAAGAAAAAACAGAATCATACCTCATTATTATCAATCTACACAATACTACACAAATGTAATAATAATGCTTTTCAAATTCTTTAATTGGCGGCAATTACGAACTGAGTTTAACCTAAGTTTTAGGAATATTCAAAAAAAAACTAACTTAAAAATAATGTAATCTCAAAATCTCATCGATATAGAAGTTAAATGTTCAAGTTAAGAGTAATTTAAAATAAAAGGTATTGAGTAATTAGTTCCTATTCACAACAAAATAAAATGTAGTGTGGTGTTTGTGATTCGTTTAATTTCGTCTTGTCCCACGATTCTTATTAGAATATCGTTAGTAAATTCCATTAACGCAGACACACTTGGGATTGTGTAATGTGTACGGTGTAATTGTTAGAAAAACGTGATTATATAAATATGTGCAAATATAAACAAAAAAGTGCAATCTTTATTATTATAACAGAAGAACATAAAAAAAATATATATTGTGGTCAATCATAATTGTATCGATAATGACTGTTACTGATGATCAGTAAGTGTTGCACGTATATAAGGAAGGTTAAGGGTTTCAGATCTTAATGATGATTACAACTACATCTAACAGTA
This sequence comes from Protaetia brevitarsis, assembly GCA_004143645.1. Taxonomy (NCBI): domain Eukaryota; kingdom Metazoa; phylum Arthropoda; class Insecta; order Coleoptera; family Scarabaeidae; genus Protaetia; species Protaetia brevitarsis. The sequence continues at coordinate 289,350 of RXPK01000321.1, read as the reverse complement.
TATTATGGAGAACCACGATCAACGGGTTTTATTATATTATTGTACACACGCAGTCGTCAGTAAGTGCACAAATCCTTCTTTTTCCCATATAACAGTATAGTATATATGTAGTACGCCCGGAACCACACGGTTAGTACTCACCGGAAGCGAACACGGTTTATCCAAAATAACTAAGTCCTCGTCAACGTGAATTAGCTTGATTGGTTTTGCTAAAACGGGTGTCTCGTGTCTGCAATCAACCAACAATAGCCACATAAGCCCATTGTGCGCTAATTTCTATTAGTTATCTATCGTCTGTCGACCACAACAGGCGTACCTTAATCGAGTTTTGCGAGGTACTACAACATACGTCTGTACGTCTTTATTATATTATAGGTTATGTATGGTGTTGATCGGGTGTTTTTATACTGTTTACCTAGGTATATAAATGATAAATCGGGATATTGAATATTTCGAACCAATGTTTCTCGTGGCACGTGTATTATACAGTGTGAGTCGTTAAGAATGGAAAATCCAGAAACTGGGAATAGTAGAGCCTAAAACATGAGGATTGAGCGCAACATGCCTTATACATATGTTGCTGCTCGTTTAAGACATACAGGATGTTCAAGTTAATAATTTTATTTCTAAATTTCCCAATAGTTAGGCAAGTTTTCATAGAATTAACGTGAAAATCATCATTTTTACCGTTGCTGATAGAGGGCGCCAGTTACACCCTGCTGAATAGGAAAACCGAAGCTTATTTTTTTTTTTTGTGTATAGAACCGAATAGAAAATTTGAAAGAGCAACTTTTTTTACATGACAAATACATGCTTGTTTAATTTTGATATCTCACTGTTGAAAATATTACGGTGTTGGCGTTAATTTTGCGCTAGTCAAATATTTTAGTGTTGATTTTTCCACACTTTGCCAGACGAGTTGACTACGCGTATTTAACAGATCAGAAATGACTAGAATTTCGTGTGAATTCTTTGTTTAGATATGAGGATTGACTATTTTTCTAGACAGTCAGAAACCAATCAGAATTTTTCCCTCGGATAGAAATATAGAAACCCCACCTATTCTAATACAGTATTGCATTATACGTACCACCTGCATTGCACGTGTATCTGTTTTCGTGTTTGATTCTCCGTATTAACATATCCAAACAAACCACCAAATGTGACTGACTTGCAAAGTGTAACCTCGTGTTATTAAACGTTAATTCCAGTGGGCATAAAAAATTTCAACATCTTCAAGATGTATTGGGAACATCTATTTACGCAATTAGTTTAGACTTGAATCAAATAGCATAAACATTCACTTAATTTTATAATGGTTCTCAAAAAATCATTTTAAAATTAGTACGTTTAGTTGAAACCAAAACTTGTGACTGAGTGGTTTTGCATATTTATAATTGAGAAAACGTCTTAAAGAGAGAATATTATAGCACTAAGAAATAGGAGTTGCATATTAAAAAGACGTTGTGTTTAGAAAATGGTGTTAAAACACCCAATAGATCGCATTCATTTAGTTAAACAGCTAGTAAATTTGTCTAGTCTAGATCAAATAAAATGTGACTAGAAGTATTTTATAATTCCATGTGTCAGTTGGACAAAATAACCCCTTAGCAATAGACAATACTTGACTATCTTTGTTCGTCAAATTTAAACTTCTATACTTCTCGACAAAATAACACGAAAAGAGTGTTGGACCTCTCCTGACTATTAAATTAGTCAAAAAAGTGTTAAAATTTTCAACAGTGCTTGATCCGTTTTCGAGATATTTGCATTCGAAAGTTTCAATGCAGTTCGTCGTATTAACACATTTTTTGATCTTTAAATTACGAAGTTCAGGTAAAAAATAAATAACAAAAAGAAATAATTCAATTCTTTCCTTGTAGACTATTTCTTTCATACTACATCAAACAGAGGAATCTAGAGAGTTAACTATTTCCAGTTTCCAGATTTCCCATTCTTGACGACTCACACACTGTATATCGAGTTTTAGATTAGATTTTATACGCAGCTGTAAGAGCCTTTATTTTCGAGTCAAAACAAAATAAATTTGTTATTAAAGGTTGTTACGGAAGTAAGATTTATAAATTACGATCGCATCCTAGATTATATCCACATAGTGTAATGAAAGCATTATTTAGAGCACAAGCGACAGACAGCATCTGAAAAGCTAAAGGCTGAAAAGAATACATATTACGAAGCGAGAAGCGTCAGAAGCCATAACCTCAAAGTTGCGCTACATCTACAAACTACATCTCTAAGTGCGATACTGTTTTTATTTCTAATCGATGGCAGTCTCGTCGCCACTTACTGGGATAGAGGCGGGTTTGTTGACCACCACAATGTCCTCATCCATGTGTACAATGGTGATCGGTTGACTTGTGACCGGCACTTCGTGTCTGTAACATCATACGTCTGTTGTACGTCTCTAGGTACACATACAAATACACAAAACGACAGGGTAACAAACGGTTGCACTGAGGACGATGAACACCGAAACACAGCCAGTGGCCGGTGATGCATACGCCGACAGTCGAGTACGTGTACAAATGGTAAATACAAATACTACAAGTGAGAGGGTATTATTGATATTTGTCGATGTGTAAAATGCACCCGAACACGAACAGGTTGGATCGAATATCGAATGTGTGTACAGAAAGGAACATGTGACAGATGCATATATGTTTCGTACAATACGTATTATTTAGTATAGATTTTGTGTACATACCTACAAACATTTACATAAATATATACACAGATGATGCACCAGTTATTTAAAGTATATTCCGTACCTACGTTCTGAGGCTTAAATGCACTACTACACACAGATATATTCACAGTACTACATAGCGATGGGATCAATTTTGTATTTTTCAAGTTACTGAATTGATGTAGGTTATGAAGTACCCTAGGAGTCGATTCAACTGTCAATTATCTCCGATAAATGTCAAATGTGATATGGTCGTGAACAAATTAAATGAATAATCTCTATTATTATATATTTATAAAAATATATCGGAAATTATTGATGTGTTTAAAAAATTAATAATGTTTCTGATGCCATCGATATGTATTTCAAATTATTCAAGAGAGGTTAAATTAACGATCGTAAAATAATATACATAGGTATGTCGATTAAGTATACAAGATATCGGGAAAGGTTAGTTTTTATTCATTTAATTTTAATATGCACACGAAAGAGATAATGTTAAATAATCAATAAGTCGAAGAAATGTTAAGTTTTGTATATTCGATCGCTACTGTAGACATGACGTTTCCCCTTTTAGTCGAAAGCTGCAGTTCTTTCAAGTCGTGCAGTCTAGTTCGGCGTATTGAACCAGTCTTGAATAATTTAACACCGATTCGTTAATATTAAAAACATAGATAAAATGAATTTTAGTTTTTCTACTGGTAGTTTAATCTGTTTTTTTTTTAAACGTTTCAAGACGTTAATTCTACAAAACATCACATATGTATATGTATACAACAGCAATAACCAATATTTGAAAGTATCCTGCCAAGATATTTTTTTGTATTGTTATTGATAAATTAATTCTACTAAAATTGATTTTATAGAAATGCAAGGACGAAAGATGTGTTGCTATGTAAAACATCGTAGCGAAGAGAAGTGATAGAATATTTTTATTTAATTCATTAATTTTATTGGTTTTGTGTTTGTCGATTTGGTGTTATTAATAAATACATTTACATATAAGATTAACAAATTAATGTATTTCTGCTAATAACTGTAATAATTAAGCCAGAGAGGAGTATGCAGATTATATACAAGATCTTTTCTGCATCCATTTAAGACCGATTCACACTATCGGTCACAAGTCCCTGACAGGTCACGGTCAGATCAAATATTGTTACATGCATTTTGTATTGTTTGGTCATGACTTGACCGTGCGCCTTAATGTGAATTTAACAATACAAAATGAATATTATAATATTTGATCTGACCGGAACTTGATCGATAATGCGAATCGGCCTTAACGCTTCTTACTGTTAGTATAGAAATCATGTTATAAGCCAGTTAATAATTCCTTTGTTTTTTTACAATAGACTTGTAATTTATTTCGAAATCTAATAAGCTGTACTTAATCACTATTGTTCTGTTATTCTGTTTGATATTTGGCAATGACAGGTAAAGTCTTATCAGTAACGAGTTTATAAAAACTGTACCACTCGCATCAATTATAATCGAAAATGCAAAAAATTCTATGAATAAATAACTTATTCATAGAAATTTTATTTAGTTATAATTTACAATAAGTGTTCAAAATGGTCACCATTCTGTTGAATGCATAATGCAATACGACGTTTCATGTTGTCAAAAATATTCTGCAATACATTTGGTGTTATTTCATTACATTTATTTGTAATTGTATTCATCAGGTCAGTTAGGTTATTAATTCTTGCTGTAAAGCGGTATTATCTACAGCTCTATTAGGAAACTGCAAGCGAAACTGTCGCTTACATTCAGCATAAGAATATTGCCATTTGCCATTAAGAAATTGTGCACTTCGGAAGTATGCTTCAATAATAAAAATATGTTTCGTGCAATGTGTACATTATTTAGTAATACTAGAAGCCGGGCATTCTCCTAGAATGCGGTCCTTGAAGAAGGTGGTTTTTTTAAGTCGGTCCATTCACTCGAAAAGTTTCCATTTTTAGAATGTGCAGTAGGCTTTAAGTAGTTTTCTTTTGTTTTTACACTATGTCGCTTTTGTTTTCAACATTTGTTTTAAGTTTTTTTTCCAAATATTCAAATTCCTTTTATATTTGTTTATTTTTCAATTTTTCCCTATTCCCTTTTTCTCATTTCGTTTTCCCTTTCCCTATCTCTATTCCCTTACCTCTTCTTTTTCCTATTATATTCTCTATTCCTTCTCTTTCCCTTTCCATTATTCCCCTCTCTAATTCCTTCCTTTCCTTCCCTATCCCTTTTCCTATTCCCCCCTTCCTATTCTTTTCCCTATTCCCTTCCCTATTCCCTCTTCCTTTTCCCTATCCCTATTCCTTCCTATTCCCTTTCCCTATTCCCTCTCCTTATTCCCTATTCCAGTTAAAAACTGTCAGGAAAAATTATATTTTGCTACTCACAAAATGAGAAATGTCAAAATGACATTAGAAACATAATCACTTATCATAAAAGGTAAGTGGCTTATTGTAATATGCAAACACTACTGAGACGTAATTCATTTTGAAACAGTTTGTACTTCTTAAACTATCGAGCATTGGTTTTACTTCCGTGACAGATTTCCGTTACAAGACTGATTTGAACAGCCGGACCTATTATGTTGCCTTATGATTTCTTGATAAATTCTTTTATAGCCAGTTCTGGGATCCCACAAGGTTCACATTTGAGCCGGTTGTTTTTGTAATGTTTACGTAATAAAAGTGCGTTGGGAATACTGACATAAATTCGCGACGTTCACGTTAAACCGTAGCTTAATCGAGCTGTTTAGCTCCCAACTGTTGCCGCCCTAGTCGCGAATACAGCGCAGTTTCCGAACGGCAACTAACGACATTAACGGAAAATTATTTCCGCCAGCGCCGCGCTACCTAAGTTATCAAATCGGCGATGGCGGTTCGTGCGAGATGCGAAACTCCTGCCGCCTCCCTCCCGTAGTCTGACGTCGTCGGGTTTTACCCTCGATTTTGAGGGTGATATTAGTGGAGTGTTCTGTGTGAGTGCTATCGGTTACGCGTGTAGGCGTCTTCGGTCGACGTGTATTTAGTTATGTAGCAGGTTAGGGATGTAGTAAATTCACTTGTCGATCTGTCGAGTTGAAAACTGGTCGGTTAATTTCGACTGGGGATGATAGAGTTTGGGGTGATAGAGGTTAGATTATTGATATTGACGTTTAATCTTCGACAGTGTCTTTGGAATTTGTCGAAAGCAGGTTTGATTAAATGCGAAGGGGTGCATGTTTCATTCTTTCTCTTATTTGACAATTTGTCCCAGCTTATTGTTCGCGTATGCCGGTTTTAAAATTCCTTTGATTTGAAATAAAAATCGTGGATGTTTCTAAATATTTTTTTGTAAATACTGTGTGGCAGTTTGCCCTTCTGGCGTTTTTATACCTAAGGAGAAAGTTTGTTTACAACTCGATGTTCTAAGAATGCGATTGCATGAAGGTTACATTTTACTAATGATGTACTTTCTTTTTATGACATATATTATATCATGCACTCCAACTGAACTACGACAAAATGATTTCTATAATAAAATATTTCGGATACTTATCTCATAACCTCAAAGCTTTTCAGTGTGACCAACCTAAAATTATAACATACATGTCATTAATAATATAACAACACCTTGATATATAGTCGACTATTTTTGTTACATCTGAATTGCTAATGTGTTTTAGTGCCAATTTTTCGAGACGTCACTTTAAAGTTAATCTGACGATTAAAGTCTAATAAGAGTTTTAGCACGAGGGCTGCAATCTCTGATTATTAATGTCGAAATGATATCGAACAAACTGTGAAGCATACGAAAAATTTAGCAGTGAAAATAGTAGCTAATCCTCAAGATTGTGTTATATTTAGTAAGATTATTTACAGAGCACACAATATTAGATAGACAAAATATATAACATTAATTAAGTGTCAGTCGAGTGAATAGTAACTGCCGTGCTAAATAGTTGACTAATTACCTACCACGGAATATCTCAATAAGAACGGATAAACAGCGTTAGCACTTTTACTCTCTGGGGCAAAAATTCGTAACATTCAGATCCGCTTATTGATTGGTACCTATTGTCAAGAACGAACTGGAAAAAAGATACTAGCTGTTCATTCTTGCTTATATGTTACTTTAAACTAAAGGTTCAAATTTCAACACCAGCTAACACAGTATTATTTTGTCTATCATGACGAGAAATTCTTGACGATGGGTTATTAGAATATGAGCTGGGGTTTGGGCTGTTCCATCGTTCACAATAAGAATTTTTATAACAAAAGAAAGGTTATAAAATGTGCTGAGAGTGAAATAAGAAGGCCGAGGTGAAAAGAAATACTGACAGCAGCGAAGACCTACATTCATCAATGCCTGCCAGATTAGTAGTGCCGTTTGTAATTTGTTTGAAAAGACTGCGTGCAGGAGTGAAGGGCGTAATGTGGTTCTCGATTCTCACTGCAATATGTTTGGCAGATACGGAGAGTTTTTATGCATAGGTTTAGTCCTATTTATAAATGTTCACTGGCCGATATGGCATACCTATCTTGGAAAAGCCAGTTTAGGACCGTGTTGTATAGTAATGTGTACGTACTAGGGTTGCCACCTTTAATGTGTTCGGCAAACTTAAGGGGAGGGGATATCAGGCAAAAATTAGTGGTGGGTATAATCATGTTGGCAACATTCACTTTTCGTTTTGTGTGTTATCTATATCTTATATCCGTATCCCTAATGTAATGGCCGTTTTTTTTATTTACATAAGATGTTACAAACATTTTAAATGAGTTCTTGCAACGATTTTTTTGTCAAAGGAGGACCAGAGCGCACAGTATTAAAACGACGACAATTTATATTGCAGAGATGAAGACATTTCCATCGTCAACTATGGAACTGCAACCACAGCTCTTATCAGGACTACCCTGAAGACAGCAGTATAAATGCTGCCGAAACGTCGGATCTAAACAATCTAACGGACGATGGAAACTTATATTTTAATTTGTTCATCATGCAGTGTGGTTAGAGGATTACCTCATTCATTCATTTAGTCAGGGTGGGCACCTATAGTCCGGGCACTTGTGGTGTTCATTGTACCGCCCCTATTAAATTTCATACTTCCACTCGACCAGCTTGGTGTTCTATATAAAGCCTAGTATCTTGCCCAGTGGAAACTTGAGAATCGAGAGGATTAGCTATTGGTGTTAGGTATATCTTTAGATTTGAAAGAAGTGTAAGTATTGATGAAAATTTTTATAGGTTTCTAAAAAGATATTATGTGAAAGTGTAATTTCATAATTCGTACTAGCTTAGCTGCCCATAAGTTCATTAACAATTAAGCCTTTGGAGTTGTATTGGAAACGAAACTTTCATCATCATTCGCGCACGATAGATCGTCCGTTTCATAATGCGACTTCAGGCGGTATATTTCACTCATTGCGTGAACGAAGGGCTTGTGCATGAAGTAAATCTTTCACATTGCTTTCACGAGAATAAACGTGTAGCAATCCGTTTGTATTTAAATAATTACAACAGTTAATTTTATCAATAAGGTATGTATTTGCCCAAAAACTAAATTGTAACCTGTAGTATTGTAAGTACATCGAGATATTTGAGAACCAGTGTTGGCACACCTGTTAGAAATATGTGTTATGTATTATTGTACTCCCTTTTTATTACTTTACAATTACCCTATTAGTTCAACCATATTACTTTCAACAATAAAAAAGTTCTGTATATTATATTATGATGTAATTGTAAAGCAACTTTATCTGTGTTCCCACTTCACGTAAGAAACTGCTAAAGCTGATGCATGCGTTATATGCAGTTCTGGGGAAAGTAATATAATACCCGTAAGAAGTAACAATAAGTTACCGGGCGAAGATAAGGTTGCTTTATGAAAATAGGATTATTAACAACTTATAATTCTTTCAACAGTAAAAGAAAAGGAATAAAAACATTGGAAATTCATCTCTACCAACAACACGTTTCTTTCCAACCAACCTACGTGCAAAAGTTATATACTGTGGTTCGCACTCTAGACATGTTGTTACTTGAGTAAACATTAGTAAATCTTTAAGAAATACATAAGTGTTTGATTACAACATAACATAACCTATTATAAAAGGCACGCCGTCAAGGGAGCTGCTTACTCCCGCCTTTCACGAAATATAATCATTCATATCGTGAAAGCAATCTTGAACCTTTGTTTCATTCGTTATGTGGCTTCGTACTGCAATATTTACTCATAGCTATATACAGGCGAATGAAACCACGTTCATCGCAACACTACTTTAGAGTACCATGGGATTTTATTTCAAAATAAAGGAATTTTTAAACATCTTGCACATATTAAGGAAAACAATAATTAAGCGAAAGCAAATGTCGTTATTGTTGAATTATCGTTATTTGGTGCGCTGCACATATACATATGTGATGGTGTGTTTCGATTAGTGAATCGTTGTTATCGTATGGTGGATCTTGAATTGAATATAACTCGTGTGTGTTTATCTTGATTTGTTATTTATTTTAAAGAAATAAAAAAAAAAAGACGAATATAGGTAACATAATATAGAGACCTGTGCACGATATTCGCGAGGAGATCGTTGTGCTTCAGTTTGTAATCGGTGGGCACCTTCTCGTAGTTGACGGTGAGCGTGCCCGCCTGTATACATCTTTCGTATTCCTCGGCCGGATGCGCCCTGAACTCCCTCGCGAACACGTCCAATATCCTCTCGCCCACCCATCGGCCTTTCGTGAACGTCGTGAAGGTGAAGTAGTAGGGGTAGACCTTTCGGAGACCTGCAACACCACCAAGCCACGTAAATTGCGGACATTAATAATTTAAAAATGAGCGTATAATAATTTGCATAATACACTCCGGGGCCCCGCCGCCGTTTCATTTCGGCCGACGAACCCTCATTATTATTATTATTAGTACTAGTAGTATCATTCCCTTTTCTCTTTTCCGGTTTCCTTCGGCCGGTTACGCATCGTTCCCTTCTCCCACCTATATTATATTGGGGCTCGTTTATTATATTAGCGAGATAAAGAGACCGGTACGCTTTGACGATATAGCGGAAATTTATACGCGTTAATACATCCGAAATTATAGTGATATTAAGGTTTAGTGCGAGTTGGGAAGCGCTACGTCGAGTTGATGATTTTATAAGGTGTTATTTATTGGGGATGCTTTAATATTAAATCAATTTCCCTTCTGAGATATCGTGAAAATGTTATTCAAAGCAATCTGCTTACAGCTTATTAAATAGCAGTTGTTTGGGAAAATGTTCTTTATAAAAATTGTTTAGTGATTTATTTGCTAATTGCAATTTGCAATTTACAATACTAACATTGAGCGTCATCTTCCTCAACAGAAGAATTTGATTATTTCCTTGAAGTTTTCTAAAAATGTATCTCTTTGCTTTCCTTACAGAATTCGGCTTCTTGATCTCTTCTGTTTTCTTCTTTGTCATTTTCTTTTTCCTTTAACTCTCCCTCAGCACTTCTAGTTGCCTTAGGGATTCTCCACATTTCTATTTTCTTGTAGCAGATTTTTATACGTAGTGCTTGTAAGGATTGTTGTCTTTCCCTTGTTACGCTTTCATTGAACCTGTACTTTATTCCTAACATAATAAATAGGCATTATGTCTTCGAGAAAGCGTAATGGCATATCCAGGCATCACGGACCAGACTGAAGAGTGAGATAGTGACGTCCCCATGTTGCCCCATACCAATAGCCCCATCTTGCCTCTTTGGGACATTTTCTGGTTATGTTATAATAACATATTACATATTTGAAATAAACAAATAACGCACTATAGACAATACATGCAATACATGTCAATTAATAAGCATAAAAAAGTGTAGTTGTAAAATAATTTACTTATGCTTCCGATACTGGCCGTTGAACTCGCCATCAAAATAATAACGAAATTCTGGAAATTGCAAAGTTCACGCGCAAACAGCAATAACTTTGTTATTACGACTAGTAAAGTTTCCTACATTACGACAAACATAAAACAGCACTTGTCAATATTAGGACTGCTATTATTTGACAGATGCTTACTGCCGTTTTGTAGATAAGACGATGTCCCCATCATGCCTCGTGACCCCATCTTGCCCCACCCTTCCCTACTCCGTTTGATATTTTCATATTTCACATTGTTCTGTAATATTACTCAATGATAAAATGATCTATTTCAATAAATATTTTCATGAAATCAGTGCATTTAAAATAATTAAGCTTAAATCCAATTCTTTTTGCAGATATAAGATTGAAAATTATGTAAATCTTGATGATTTTAACAGACTTTATCTTCCTATTGTGGTCGTCTTACAAACAATAAATATGATGGATTAATTGTGATTTGGAAGTAGCTACTATTCGCAGAACATTAATAAGAATATAAAGTATGAGAACGCATTATGAGCTATTTTTTTACTAAACACAGGAAATAACAGATGTGAAAAGCAAAATTCCGCTTAAATGCAGTCCTGCCGTTGGGATTCTGCCACATTCAAAGATGGCGGCCAATTGTCAAGCAGACCGTTTTTTTAAGTACGCAGCGCGCGTTTCAGTGTTTTATATATTTCGTTGATTGTAAGAATTTTATATAGCGTAATATACATCGAAGAGATTGCACGACTTTCGCATGCTAACATCAGCACTATCAATTTGACAGAGAGGGCGCCACTGCAGTCATTGCTCTGACGTTGATTTTGATGGTGATTGAGCATAACTGAGGATGAACCCTCAAGCGTAGTAAAGATAGGAAATTTGACAGTGCATGCCACCTATTAGATAGGGTTAGGATGGCTTACAGACCTGTTTCACCGCGGCCTTTTCAGATCTATTGTGATCCACATTTTCCTAGAAAACATTCTCTAATTTTGTCCTCTTAATTAGGCGTATAATCTTTGAGAGCGGCTTCTTTGTTGTTGCTGTTAGCTGTGCGGTTCTCCACGCCTATTACTAGAAATCTTGTCCGCGACAGGGCATCATATTGGCCCAGCACATGAACTGGTGTTTCGTCCTCCTCTTGGTAGAATCTCCAAGTAGCGTAATCTACTAGGCCTATGTTGTACATATGCCTATTTAGTCTCAGCAGACCTATAATGATTTTGACAGTCTTCCTATCTTTATTTAGTAAATCTTTGATAAATTCCGACCTCTGTTCCTTTAGAAGCTCTTTAGCCTCTCTCCCGGTGATTTTTGCCACCATTCTCTGGAGTGAAAGTTTTTTTTTGTGTGTTTGTCGTTTTATGTTACAATGAACATCATCCGCAACCTATTAAATAATGTATTTTCTTCATTCTCCCTAGAGAAAAAACTCGAAATAAAACAACTAGAATGGCCACTACCGGATTTGGCATTTCAAAAATTCTAAATGCTTGTGCGTCTGCTTTTTAAGTACGAAGGAAATTTAATAGAAACATTTACTTAAAAAAAACAAAAAAAAGATTGGATTTCTGGTTACGACCAATAGCAAGTTGCTTTTTGCTTTCCTTGCGTTTTATTCGGAGGAGGATTAACATGGCCGAAGGACGGTATTACGGATTTAGCGCATATCCGGGAGAGAATTAAAATGCATGAGAAATTAAAGGTAGATACGCATGAACAACGTTTTTAGTTTTTTCTGTGCTTGGTAACTTAAAATATTTAACTCAATTAAACTCAGCCTATGGAAACGTAAAATTAGAACAACGAAAGAGTTGATAAAAATCGGTATTCATTAAACATAATCATAAATTGTAATCGATTTTCCGGTAGAATTATCCTTACGAGGACACGATAATTTATGATTTAAAATTTTATTTGATCCTCGTAACATTTCCTAAGTTTTTAATTTAATATTTATGTCTTTGTGTACAGTGAAATGCAAAATTCATGTCTCCCTAAATCTACTTTAAAATGTAAAACACATTTCAGGCAGCAATTTACGAAAAAAATGAGCGTTGTTTATATTTCGACGGCATGCAGCTCAAATGCGGTTCCTTAAAGGAACAAAACATAACATTCAATTCATAAAATAGAGAGAAATAAAAAAAAATATCGAAAATGTATACATATGTGGCACCTTTGATATTCTACTGGCTTACTTTGGTTAATACATTCTTTTTTTTTTGAATTACCGGCAATATAATATTGTATACGAACGGAATAATTTATTTTTGCTACACGCCTTTACAGCTTTGCTTAATTATGTTTTTACGTGATTGGCTCCACCATTCAATATTGTCACGAGCCACCACTGACAGATTGATGATGGGAATCTCTTTAATTCTTTAGTAACTGAAAAATTGCGATTAATTCCTTTGCTAATGGGGTATTAATCAAGAATTAAAAACCGTCTTTTAATCAAGAAATTATAGAATTATCAATGCTGCCATACACTGTGAAAAATTACAGTAATTTTGCCATGGTAAATCAGGAATATTACATGTAATAACGTTCTGAATTTACCACAATACATCATGTAAATTTTGTTTTACATATTTTTTCTAGGATATTTAACATGGAAAAAGAAATTTCGGTAAAATTTATAGCTTTTTCATATAAGTTTAAGATGTAACAAAAATTCAAAAGAAAATACAGGAAAAAACATGTACAATTTTGTATTTACTCTCAAAATTTATTTAAAAGTGTAAAATTGACATTTTTTTTGGGGGTATTTAGTGCACTTTAAAAGTAATTTTACTAGTGAACTATTAATTTTGCTGTAAAAATGTGAGGATCTTTTATATTTATTTGTTTTTACTTGAATTTTCGGGTAAAACTATAGATATCATGGAAAATACGAAATTCATACGCCGCAATGTGATTGGTTACTGGATTATTTATCCGTGCGCGTAGGTAATTCTATTCGTTTGTCGAACTTATTATTGGCTCAATGATATCATGTACGTCACAAACAATCGTAGGTTTCGCGTAAGCGTGTTCATTCTTGATCCCTGGTTGAGCGATTCAGTATGACCTATTAGGTGCTACAAAAGAATTACGTAAGTTGCTTGCTCTCTTTATAAAAATATATATGAAAATTACTTCAGTGTTCGGTAAATATAGAGTTCATATAAATATTACATACGAATTTTACAGTACAATCTTTGAAAAACACATCAGCATGTGAAATTTACTAGATGGTAGAAATTTTACCTTATGAAGCAAATTTACCTGTAAAATTGTAGGCAACTTTGTTACCAACGATTTTACATGTAATTTTACTACAACTTTTTTTTACAGTGTAGAAGAATAAAGAAACATACCTTTTTTATCAAATGTATTCCCCACAGTACTCATCGAATTCAAATTTTAATTGGTCTGTTTTGTCTGCTTATAGAAAAACAGAAATACTATCCAAATGCACTAACGCAAATGCGTATTACAAATTTCGTAGATCGTATACCTACCTATCTGTATGAGAGAGATATGTAAAGGCGTGTAAATATGCAAAAGCTCATTCGACAACAATACCGATAAGTACATATCGATTAAACACTTGTCGAACGACGGCGTAAAGCGTGTTTGCGTTGGTTAATGCATCAATTTGGCCTGCGAGAAGTGTTTGAATAAATCGGTAGCGTCCGTCATACTCGTATATAGGTATATTTATTAACGTGTGTGTGATCGCCGCCGCGTCGAGGGCCACACAATCCCATGCACAAATTCCGTTTCCGATATGAAATATTTCCGTATATCTGTATATGTACAGAAAGAGGTAACCTAATTTGCGTCAGCTCGGAACAGGGAATGTCGAAAATAATGGCGGTAGCGCGCCGGAGAAACGGCCATAGGTACCTATATAAAACCGACGCTGGCTGGAGAGGTTTTAATTTGTTCGCTCGGGTTCGAATGAAAACTTCCACCGAGACCCGACGAAATCCGTATAGTTGAAGTGATTACTCGAGGGTTTAAATTTTTATAACGCAGATTGGATTTAACTATAATACATAAACTGAGAGGGATTTTATATTTACTACCGCGCATAAAATAATAAAAAAAAAGAATAAAAACGAGTACCATACACACTAAAAAATTTAGGTAATTTTTCTTGGTAAAAACCACTGTTTTGTTTTTGATAATTCTCCGCACTGAATGGGGCTAAATGTACAGAAACTTTAAGGGGAGGTTTACATATATTTGACTGGAAAAATCGATTTTTGGTTTTTTGTATTTTTTGAAAGCTCCAAATATCTAAAATACATGGTTAAAGCGGTTCCGTAATATTCGCATTGTTTAAGCCGCTCCGGCTTATTAAAAGAGCGAGTGTATCGAACAGAAACGGAGCATATTAGATGCAATATCATATTCAACTCGGGGCTACTCGGGTCGAAATACCACACTTATTGTTTGTTAGTATATGTATAGTTGTCTTTAATGATTATAAATGTCACTACAGTCGGGGTCACAAATAAACGACAGAGTAGCTACAGAGTAGCAAAATAAAACGCACATTTGAAGAAACTAATCTAACAATATTTCTTTTACTTAAAACACACTTTCCCACGCTTTAGAAAACTGCCATAAAATGTATCAATTTATTGCAGATGCACTTACTTACACTAAATTTCTTAGAAAAGCCATTAAAGGTAACAAATAAATACAGTTTCATGGAACCGTATTTCCTAGAATTACTAAAGGGTTCACCATTTATGGTCGCGGCTGTATTTGTCGCATTTTATATTTCTGCGATTACTTTTTCTAATTCAGCGTTTGGTGTGAAGTTGGAAAAAATTATAGATAACCTTTAATTAAGATGCCTAATTTATTTAAAAAAGTGTTCGAGTAGTTCTCCAGTAGCTCTATTTACTATGGCTTTGTTGATAATTTTCATATTGCGTCGAAAGCTGTTTTTGAATTAGTTTAAAAGAAAGCCGTGAAAGAAGAAGAAGAAAGTATTAAAGTAGGAAATGAGCCACTATGTCTGTACAGTCTCTGGACACGGCTCATTAAAAAAAACTAGGTTTTTCATCGTTCAGGAAAAATGGAAGTCGATGCGATGCCATAAAAGAAATTTTCGCACGCTTTCAGATAGCCGACTGAGACAAGACAACTTTTTAAGCAATTTGTGATTTTTAGCCGTACGAAGATGTTACTGTCCATAAGAAAAAAAGACAATGCGTTGGAGATGTACAGAAAAGAATGAGTGGACTTTGAGGAAAGGGCGTTGGTAAACTGACTGACAAAGTTATTGACAATTTAACAGTAATGTATTATGGACTGGCAATTAGACAACATCCAGATTCTGCATAAAAAACGAAGCAGCTATTTGGACTACATTTCATTATAAATATTCAACTGACGCGGATCCATGACACATCTATTGTCCAAAAGGTGTAGACAGCCTGTGTAAGTGGCGCGTTGCAGAAACCAAGGTTGAGCTTGCTTCATTCAAACATGACCCTCCTTTGCAAAAATCAAGATGCTATTAGGCCGATTTATGAAATTTTTTCTACAGTGATTTATTGCAAAGATGCATTGGAAAAATTTGTCAAAATTGAAACGACTCGTTTAATTCATGTGTGTAGGAACTAACTCCAAAAGATTTACACTGCGAGTCACAAACAATTCAACATGCTACCTACATTGCCGCAAATTTATTCAATGAAGGTTACTTTTCTGCATTACGAATAATGAATGCGTTGGGAATTGCAGTAGGACTTGATGCCAAAAATTTCGTCGACAATTCTGATCGTCAGCGCATACAACGGGCAGAGCAGAGTACGTCCAGCGCTGCAGAACTCGCTGTGCTGTCTAAAGGGAAGCAATAAATTTTGAAAATGCAGAAGTATGAAGAAGAAGAAGGATTAATATATGGTGCTGGAATAGCTGATTAAGTGTGTGGAGAACTATTTGTAAAAATTTTTGCTGCGAAACTTTGAACGTATTTTTCTCGAAACATGATTTTTCAAATCTGCGTAAGTTCTAGTTCTTTAAGTGTTCAATATATCAACTTAATTCTTTTGTTTTCTTAATGTAAACAGTTTTAATTGGAAAATTGCAATATTCCACATTTTTATATCGTCATACACACAAAAAAGAAATAGAAAATAATCAAATTAAAGTCCAGGTACCTGCCACATTGTTTGCTTTCGACTTATTTGGTTAAATTTAGGTATAACCTCCAACAAATTTAATATATTTCTAACTCTTCTTTTTATTTTCAATTTCGGATCACTTTTGCGTATGCTAGAGTTTACGCAGTTTGACCGTGTTTTCTGTGCACACTGCTACTTAGATACAAATAGCGAACGTTATAGTGGTCTTGTCATAAAAAAAATAATTAAAAAAAATTTTTTTTTAATGTTCAAGTTTTAATATATTTATTAACAAAAAGCCGTATTTCGTATATCTTTTCCTTTGTCTAAAAAAAAGCTCAAAGTTTTCGGATTTTTCCGATATATATGTGTAAACCTCCCCTTAAGAAAAATGTCGAAATGTTAATTTTTTCCCATAATACAAGTATTTTACGTCAATATTATAGTAATATTTCTGTTTTTTAGAAAAAAAAACTAACATTGTAATATTACTATCAAGAAAAATATTAATATCTCTTAGGAAAAATTTTACCAAAATTTTTAGTGTGTATGTTTCGACTTACCGTTCTCGATATAGTAAGAGGTTTCGTTATAACGGTCATCCGTGAAACCGGGTCTCTTCGCTTTGAGGGCTTTTGTTTCGAGTTTAGCCTGGAAAAGAAGAAAAAGAACAACGTTATGGGGATTCATTTCATTTTTCTTATTACACTAGCACTCTTAACTGAATGTTGGACAGGGGGAAATAAATTTTGATTTAATATTTTTTTTTCCTTTAGAAAACTATCTTAATATATCTAATTCTAAGTCAGGATTCTTTCGAAAACATGATTATGTTTAAACTTAGAAAAAACCTTCGAAGGCACGCTATTTGAATCATTTAGAACAAAACGCAACAAGAATTGCTAAAAAAATATTCATTACCTTCTAAAGACAGGATCATCGAGATCACTTCAGAATAATAAACTTTCATAACAGTGTTTTAGCTTTTAACATGCGATATCTACTACGCTTTTCAGAAATGCTAGAGGATTACATGTTTGTATTTAAGTAATAAAGATTGTTTGTACCCGATAAAATATAAAGAAATCAAAATAAAATTAAAAGAAACACTATAGAAACATAGTAGATATCATCTGTCACTATTTAATACTATTACTCCTGACTGTAATCTCTCCAAACTGTTCGCGATCTGCAGTGCAGTATACGATTAATCTTTGTTACACTTAAATATTTAATAAATCTCCTTTGTACTCGGCGTAATTCACGTGGCATACAAGCAGTACCGACTTCGTGTGCATGGATAATAATTCATTGCTAGAACCAAAACGTACTTTTATCCGTATGTGACTGATAATGGCTTATATAGAGCCTTTAAAGTATAGTAAAAATATTTGGTTATCTACTGCAATTTAACAAAATATTTCGAGTTAATATACAGTTAATAATATAACATATTTTTTTTTGGTATCGTTTATTGCTATTCTAAAATAAAATAAAAACATGACTTACTTGAACAAAATATATTGTGGGAACTGAATATTAACTTTTAACTAATAACAGAACATGATTAATATTAAAGGATGCTTCCACTTCGAGCCCATTAAGCTTTTGTATAATCTATCAGTATACAGGGTATTCCACGTAACTGGTTCATTAAAAGTTTATGATGTTCTATTATTTACCTATACTTGAGATTTTGGCACCATTATCTGTTCGATTGGAACTATAAATGTAAAATACTTTAACCAAAATATCACTTCCGGTTGACCGGAAATGCATGTCAACTTTGCTATTTTAAATAGAATGATCTAATTTTTTATTCATTTTTGGATTCTACAACTATAAATACGTTAGTTTTCATTAGCTATTCCTATAGCTACATGTTGCCGTTTTTGAGTTATTTAAGTTTTTCTTTTTTTTTTTAGTCATAATTATTGCATCATTGAGAAATTAATATCTCGGTTAATACTGCAAGTAGAGACTCCAAATTTGCTATGTCATGAATGTAGATATAACTCTAAGAACCGGTACGCACACTTTACATTCTAACATACAGGGTGTTCAAAACTGAGGAACAAAGTGACATATTTTCAAATGCAGAAAACTCATTTTTTTTAAACAGAACACCCTGTATTTTAATTCGGAATTAGGAAGTAAATATCATCCCCTATCACTTTGTATCAGCATTCCCTATACCTATCTTTATTAGATTTTGAGATATGAGCGACTTTTTGTTAAACAAACCAAGTATTCTATTTTTTAAATAGAACACTCTGTATTTTAATTCGGAATTAGGAAGTAAATATCATCCCCTATCACTTTATATCAGCATTCCCTATACCTATCTTTAATAGATTTTGAGATATGAACGACTTTTTGTTAAACAGACTAAGTAGCCCTATCTTTACGTGTTTGTAGCTGGCTCTGAATGGGATTAATGTCAAATTCATTGACTAACCAAAAGTGTTTATGTATATCATTGTAATTACACTTTGGTACAACGCAATATTAATAGAAATGACTATTTGAACAGCGACATTCTTCTATGGTTATTCAAAGAATAATACATGAATTTGACATCCACAATCCCATTCATGGACTGCTACAAACATTTAAAGATAGGGCTACTTAGTTTGTTTAACAAAAAGTCGCTCATATCTCAAAATCTATTAAAGATAGGTATAGGGAATGCTGATATAAAATGATAGGGGATGATATTTACTTTCTAATTTCGAATTAAAATACAGGTGTTCTGTTTTAAAAAAATGAGTTTTCTTCATTTGAAAATATGTCACTTTGCCCCTCAGTTTTGAACACCCTGTATGTTAGAATATAAAGTGTGTGTACCGTTGCTTACGGTTATATCTACATTCATAACATAGCAAATTTGGAGTCTCTACTTGCAGTACTAACCGAGATATTCAATTTCTCAATGACGCAATGATTATGACTAAAAAAAAAGAAAAACTTAAATAACTCAAAAACGGCAACATGTAGCTATAGGAATAGCTAATGAAAACTGACGTATTTAAAGTTGTAGAATCCAAAAGTGAATAAAAAATTAGATCATTCTATTTAAAGTAACAAAGTTGGTATCCATTTCCGGTCAACCGGAAGTGATATTTTGGTTAGAGTATTTAACATTTATAGTTCCAATTGAACAGATATTGGTGCCAAAATCTCAAATATAAGTAAATAATAGAACATCATAAACTTTTAATGAACCACTTACGTGGAATAGCCTGTATACTGCTTTTATTATTGAACATTCAAATGATAAAAAGTGCACCTATTTTCATTTTTTATTGTTAAATTGTGAAATTAATAAGCTGAACTTACTAATACTAGATTGTACAACGCATTAATTGTGAACAAGATATTTTAGAAGGACATCTTACTGTATTTTTTACTGCTGCTATTAAAAATGTGTTTTTTGGATGTTATTTATGCGTACTTAAGTAGTGTAACTGTCAGCGTCCACTGCCAAACCTAATCATTTCAGAATGTACATTAAATATGTCACAAATTAACTAGCGCTTTCAACGAATGCCGTTATATTTCACGTTCCGCACAATTTTGATGTGGAGGCAGATCACCTCGTGAATATAAAGTATATATGACCGAATGATATTGCGAAGGTTTATTTTCGCGCCCATTTCTGGTTTCGACGATGGGCCTCCGAATTCTCCTCCCTTGTAAATATTTATTTTTCCGAAACATCGCAGGTGGGGTCAATTTGCAAACTTCACGCACGAACCGGATATAACAGTGTGGGATGCCGGAAAATGGTGGGGCGTTGTATGGTTTTGAGAAATTTTTCTTTCGTCTCGTATCGCTTATGTATTTTTCATAGTTGCCCGAGGACATCGTTCTGTTTCTCTCTATTTTTTCTTTCCGATTTTCCGAATTCGCATTGTAACATTTATAGCGGACGTACATTCAAGAAACTACGTACGGAATATTGCTGTGATATATCTTGGAAAATTGCTTTCTTTAGTTATCTATTTCAATTATTGTAAAAAATATCATATTGGTTAGTACATTATTCTGTGTAACATTTTGTAGTAGATATTCAAAATAACCTAGAGCAAAATATCATAATTTAATAACAGTGGCGGCTCGTGAATTATGAAAGAGGGTGGCACAATATAAGAACTTTCCAATTTTTTGTACATAAAATCCATTCTCCTATTTTTCATGCTGGAAAAGACGTCTATGACTTTGTTGTAAAAATGCGTTCAGTCGATCTTCTGACATTGTCCTCCTCAGAAAAGTTTTAATGTGTTTGAGGGTGGAAAAACATCGTTCATATACTGCTGTCGACATGGGGGTTGTACAAATAATTTCCAACAGTTTATATGTTTCCGTCAAAACTTTGTTTAAGTTGTTATGTGCTATGAACACTAAAAGCGGCAAAACACCACCTACATCTACGTCATGTCCTCGCGCTCATAAATTACTGAAAGTTCACTTTTCAATTTTACGCTGTCCAACATAGGATAAGATTTCATATTTTTTTATACGCATAATTAACCGACGTAAAATATGACGATGTTTTTCCACATCTTCGTTGTACTTAATTTTATGTCGCAAATAAGCACTGTCTAACTATTCACGTATGTCCACTTTGCCTAGAACATTAAAATCCACGCATGCCTTCATTTGAGAAACGTAATTTTCGTGTTTCTTTCACCTCTCTGCGATATGCTTTAAATCATTTAAGTCTTGTTTATTCCACGCACTGACCTCTTTCTTAAAAATTAAGCAGATAAAACAAAATAGTTTATCTGTTAGTGAATATCCGCACATACACTCATATTTTTAATAAATATTCTATTGTAAGTTCGAGTTTTACTTGTGAAAGTGTGGTTTATTTGAAGAGCCTTCCTTTATCTTTAATTAAAAGTTTTTCCTCAAATGAGAGCAGGTTTTTTTTTTGAAGATTTTGCACTGAATTAACTTCCATCATTAATAATAAACGTCACTTCAAGCCTTTGAAATCACACATGCGCGGTGCGCGTTGAAAACGATGCAGTCGCAACGAATACAAGACGTTAACTGGGGACACGGCATTGCGTGCCCCGAAGCGACCGTATAAGCGCATATAGCGAAGATAAACGGAGCCGCCCGATTCATACTCCAAATAGGTACATCGGAAATAGTGCCCCGGAACATAGTTCGCTTCGCATATTTGCTAGCGTCTGCGGTGCGGAAGGAAACTTTGGTACCATCGTTATAAAAATACGTAAAAATAATAAAATAAAATAATGCACTGAATTACATGCGAATTTTTTCTGTGTTTATCTTGGTGGTTGGGCGAGCACGTGCCCTTGTGCCCTTTAGTACCAGCCGCCACTGTTTAATAAGAATTTTACTACAGCATGTAAACTTGCTCATAGTTGAATATGTTGTAATTGACTACAATTAACTTTAAAAAAAATTAAATAAACTATAGCATTATTTTAGCTGTATTAAAATAACTATGTATAAGCTTATATAATTGCACCTATGTACTCATGTTACTTACGTATATGAATATTACTTATCGATTCATATTTACTTCTTTCAAATTAAATTATATAACAGCTCGGAGTGACAACACCCTAAAAAAATTAGCGTAAAATTATACGAAAAATAGGTGACGGTTGCCAACTGAAAAGCTAAAAATTACCGAAAAGGAGTTGTGGACGCGAAATGGTAATTCTGCTGTAGCAAGAGCAGTATGATGACGGCGTAGCTCAATGGAGATGGGGGCAGGCTATTTCTAGGTGTTGGTTTAAATCTTGGTATATGGGCGCCAATGCTCCGATAAAATACCGAAGTACACAAAAGTTAGTAACAAAGTGCGAAGAGCCTATTGACACTAACTCCGCAGATAAAAGGGAAAAAGTAACCGCAGAGTGGGCTAATGTTCGTTAGTTTCAATTCAAAGGTAGTAAACTCAAAAACACGTAATTACAACAAAGATCGATTTATTGTAAAGATAAAATAAATTTGGGTTGAATTTTGTATGGTAAAGAATTTTAATAACTTGCAGACCCTGTATATGATGGCGCCAAGGTACCTCATTAATAAAGTAAATAGAAATTCCATGATTATTAAATGTTGACAGAGTTTTGTAAAATTATACAAATAATTCATACGCTTCTATTTCTGAACGTTAGATTAATAAAACATTATAATTATACATGCACGCAATCGTGATGCGTGTTTCGTAGAAAAAGTTATTAAAATGCAAATTAATATATTGACTGCAAGGAAATTCCTATCGGTGCACAGATAAATTTATACAGTAGAGTGAATGTATACAAATTTCATGCAAGTTGTTAAATTGTTACGACTACGTAAGTGCAAAATGATTGATGAATATTAAAATAAGTAACGAAAGATGTACAAATATGCTTATAAACACGTTGTCTTAGAATAAATAAAAGAATAAATTTTAAAAGTTATCAAATTTGACTCAAAATATAGGTTCGGCTCTACATAATGTAAATTTACCACAAAGTTTAGAGAGTAGTGTATACAAGAAATGGATTGTCTTGATCTCAGTAGTTAATAGGTGCATATATCTAACCTAATCATCATGACTAATCATGGCAGATTCGACACACATGCCAGCGAGTACGAATAATTAAGTAATTAAAATAAAACTTGCACAATCATTTACCGCATTATGAATCATCAGTGAATTATATATGATACGACTGCATATCGTTTTTCAACTCAAGGTTCCTTTCATTGTTAATGTGGCATCAAGATGCCAATCATGACAAAGCCTCATTTTAGGCCATACAAAGTCATCGATTGTCCTAGCGTGCTTGAAATCCGTCTGATAATTTACAGAGATTTTAAATTTTTTAGTTGGAAATAATACTTGTAAGAAAGGTTGGATTTTGCTATGCGATGAGATACAAAATAGTTGGTGGGTACGTTTGAAGGTAAGTACAAAAATATTTCTCAAGAATTACTTATTTCGTTAAGTATTAATTCAATTCTGTGCGGCATGAAACTCTAATTAAAGATGTATCGATGGTCGGTGGGATACACCGTAGGGGAAGGTGGGGCAAGATGGGAACATTAAGCTTTAGAATACTGCATCAGGATCGCAAATTGATATACAAGGTTCTAAGTACGCTTGTTGTAATCTTTAAACATTTATCTGCTGATGGATGAATTTACAATTTTACGATGGGGGCAAGATAGGGTTCCTGGTAAGTAAAGAATGGGTCGTATCATAAATTTAGGTAATAGGTAAAAAAATAGATTCTTAAACTATTCTTAAAAACATGCAGGAACAAAGCTTAAACTCTTTAGAGCGGAACTACTTAAAATAAAAAAAAAATACAATAGCGATAAGAAGATTAAACTTAATCTTCACAATTGGGACAATAGAAGACGAATGCATCCACGTTATTCGCACAGCCTCCATGTACCCAACCCCGCCATCCATGGCATTGTATCAATATTTCCCCTTACAATACTAACATTAAGCGTCATCTTCCTCAGCAGAAGAACTTGATTATTTCCTTGAAGTTTTCTAAAAATCTATCTCTTTGCTTTCCTTACAAAATTCGGCTTCTTGACCTCTTCTGTTTTCTTCTTTGTCATTTTTTTATCCTTTAACTCTCCTCAGCACTTCTAGTTGCCTTAGGGATTCTCCAGACTTCTATTTTCTTGTAACAGATTTTTATACGTAGTGCTTGTAAGGATTGTTGTCTTTTCCTTGTTACGTTTTGATTGAACCTGTACTTTATTCCTAACATGAGAAATAGGCATTATGTCTTCGAGAAAGCATAATGGCATATCCAGGCATCACGGACCAGACTGAAGAGAGATAGTGATGTCCCATGTTGCCCCATCTGCCCCATCTTGCCTCTTTGGACATTTTCCGGTTATGTTATATAACATATTAAATATTGAAATAACACAAATAACGCACAATAGAAAATACATGCAATACATGTCAATTAATAAGCACAAAAAAGTGTAGTAGTAAATAATTTACTTATGCTTCCGATACTAACCGTTGAACTCACCATCAAAATAATAACGAAATTCTGGAAATTGCAAAGTTCACGCGCAAACAGCAATAACTTTGTTATTACGACTAGTAAAGTTTCCTACATTACGACAAACATAAAACAGCACTTGTCAATATTAGGATTGCTATTGTTTGACAGATGCTTACTACCGTTTTGTAGATAAGACGATATCCTCATCATGCCTCGTGGCCCTATCTTGCCCCACCCTCCCCTACATAATTATATTAGTAATGGGTAACAGCGTTCCTTTAATCTATATATACAGCTCCGATTATTCGAACAGAGAGGAGCCGTCACTTCGAACACCGACCGCCCCGCTAAAACGATTAAACAACACGTAACACTTCTATAGCAAAGCCGCAAATAGGTTAATACATTCAGATTACGACGCAAAACAGAACGCGATCCTATCCGATAAACTGACAGACGTCCGTTCCGTTTGTAGACCGGCAGCGTTAGTTCTAGTAGGTCCCGCTCGGACGGAGCCGTCATGTCAGTCTTGAGGATTTGCATTTTCACTCATACATATGTATTGTTACGTCTACGCTGGCCTATGCGCCGCCGACACTCAACAATAGCAACCTATAGTAACCTAGTTGATTTATCGCTTCCGTGATTCGCAAAGATGAGGACGGCGAGATTGGCAATAGAATATAGCAGACGCTGAAGGAGTTACTCGCACTTTGTACATACGTATGCCTGTCGCAATTCGAATGGGAGATTTGCGCAGAAACAATGGTACCACATGTGAATTCCATGTGAAATTGGAAAGTAAACGAAAACAACATAAAAGAAAGGAAGACGTGTATTTCCTTTTATTGTTTTCTACTTCTTAAAGTTCATCTAGCAACTATAAGCATCAAATAAACGATTTTCCAATAAGAACAATGTTATTTTAAAATAAAATAAGATAAAACCATGTCACAGTCAATCAAACTCTATTTATTTATTGATTATGTTATTTTGTATGCCGAAATATAACGAGTAAACCTTTCTTCATGTTATCTTCAAGCACATTTTATTACAATTACATTTTGGATAGTACATGATTTAAACGTGCAACTTCTCTTTCAGAAAAGAACCACGTTTGGCGCACCCGTTAGGGATCCTAAACATGTTTAGATAATAATGGAACAGACGACGCGCGGTGAGAAACACAATCATCTTCCAGTAGGAAAATATGCTATGGTCTTTCAAGCAGAGACACACGCAATATTGTATTATGGAACTGAAATCAATCTCAGAGGCTTCAAAAGATATCAGAAGGACTGTGCGTGCGTATTTACGTGTCTATTACTATACTAGTAATAGACACGTAAATACGCACTAGAAAAGATGTGATTAATTCGAGAAGACGTGGGTTCCCATATTAACTAAAGACCGAATGAATCCTGTGAAAATAAGAAAAGATCTGTTACCTAAACATGCACCGTTATCCCCCTCTAAAAAAAGAAATATATTTACAAGTGCTTTTTCTATGCCTACTTGACTCTTCGAAATAGTAAGAATTAGCGACAACTGGATATTTTCTTTTCTACCCTCATAAATCAGTCAAACTGGAGCATTACGGGGGTGCTGCCTCCGTATTCAATAAGTCATCTGATTGTCTTTTCATATGTACGGTTTCGTATGGGTCTAACTCTTTCGATGATTCTACATTTATGTCCGCTATCGTTTATATGTTTAAGTCTACCAAATCGATAATATGCAATGTGTTCTTTGAATCTGATTGCGATCGAGCGTTCAGTTGTCAGTGCCATACCGTTTTAAAAAAACAATTGCATTCGCATATATAAAGCAAAAAGTTACAAATTACTGCAGAATGTATTATTTTAATTGTATAGTGTTCCGACTTTTTTTTTTTGGGAAATTTCCTTAAAAAATGTCATTTTTTTACGAGCGTGATACAGGGTGTATCAGATATAGAGGTAAATATAATAATATGTAGCAGCTGTAATCATATACAATCAAAAAATCTTAATGCACAGGGAGTCTATCTGTAAGCATTAACGAGAAAAAAAATATTTTGTAAATGCCGTGGGCCAGAGCCGCACCTGTGCCCAACCTAAATGCTGTACCGAGTATACCTCCACATACCACCCCATCATTAAGCCATTACCGCTGTTAGTTTTGTGTGAATCGCCGCTTGGACTGCAAGCCACTTCAAACATTTTATTTAAATTCTTCCCGTCTCGAAAAAACGATCCTTTTCAGGACCATCATGATTTCATATAAAGAAAATCGAAGCTTGATGCATCGGCAAAAGCGCAGGAATGTATAGATTCATTTTCGTGCGACATCATAGTAAAAAGGCGTGTTTGCAAATTTTCTGTATCTACATTTATTTCTGTGTAATTCCATTCAATTCTTTTGCGTTATATGATAAATAAATCCAAAAGAAATAACTCAGATTCATGTGGTACCGTTTATTAACAATTAACTCTTGATTCGACAAAGCAAAAGAAAAATATTTACGTTTTTTGTAACTACTGAAGTCGCATATCCGGTGAAACTCGGACGTCTTATCAGGATATTAAAAATAATACTTTGTAGACTTACGTAGAATGCTCTTAACAAAAAAGGAATGTTTATTTTATAAAAAGAAGAAATTTAAAATGCCTCAGTTTTGCTATTTTTACAAGGGCCTTTATTTATTCAGAATGACGTTAAATGAGCTTACGGCATACCATTAAAAATAATACTAAATGAGCGCAATGTATTTATACATAATACCACGTTTAGCGGGTGCTTAACATGACGTTTCCTTGCATCAGGGCCAAACTAAAGAATTTTTGGCTCTAAATTTTACTTTTTTCTATTTTTTAATGCTGAAATCCGCTTTCGGCGGGTTTATGTTTTATATGTCGTGTAATTAACACCCAAGCAAAATTTACTTTTTTATTTGATACACCCTGTATAACGAACGATTACATCGAGTGTAATTCTGCATGAATTATCAACAAATAATGTTTATGTTGTACATACTAACGTTATCCATATATGTATAGATCCTTAACTGACAGGATTAGGCATTACACTGCAGATATATTCGTATACATTGAACCTTTTAATTTACTCAAATTATATGGTTAATTGAACGGCCCCATGTCCGCAAACATTTACTTTAGCAATGTATACACGCAAAACTGACGTCCATGTAAATAGAATTTCATAGGCAATTTACAGGGCTATAGCCAGCAATCTTGTTAATCAAATCACACCACTTAAATATTTTCAGAGTATAAAATTATTAAGTATAGACGGTTCTCCGCGCTAAACGTAAAAGAATTTCCGAAACGAGGAACACGCAAAGCTCTCTTCGAACGATAGTAGATATATATAGGAGAGTCCTTGCGCGGCCGGCCTTGTTCGATTTGTTCAATAGTCCGCGAGAAGTGCGATAAGAACGTCACCTATTATAATCGCATCGCCTCCGCCGGAAGGGAGATCGCAATAGCGGAGATAACGCGATTACGCGGCACGGGTTGATGGTATAGCGATATTAGGAAAATCCACGGGCGACTATGTTTTAGGTATTAGTGGCGACGCGGACGAATCGAATTCGAGACATCGCGTTACGTCACAAGTATAAAGCGATCGCATCAGATAATATGCAAAGTAGTGCCGCACGGCGAAATCAAACGGTACAACCGAAACGACGACGTGGAAATGGATGGTAACGTAAAGCGCCAAAGTAAATATCGAATTTGACGTTCGCGATAAGACGCAGAAACATAAACTTCAAAATAACAACTTTCAGAGGGAACGAGATATCACGTTTAATGACTTTTCATTCTACTTTAATAACGTTTTCTTGTCGGATTAACTTAACAGGCATCGTATATGTGTCATCCACAACGCCCCAAAAAACAATATTCGTATACTCAAGAGAATATTTAGCAGATTATAGTACGGATTATTATCTCTTAATAATTTAATAATACATATGTCTAAGAGAACCACTTACATTAATGAAAAATGGGAGAAAATTGTGTGCATCGTCTATAGTGGGATGTGTAATGTAGGGGTTACAGTAATTTTAAATCATATTTATGCAGAATTGGGAGGGTTAATGATTCGTATTGTGAATCTGTGGTGGGGTAGATATATTTGGAAGTTCACTCGCTGGTGAGTGGCGGTTGCGTATGGAATCTAGGGCATTAGCTAAGGAGTTAAATTGGTCGCGATGCGAAACAGATATTAGAGATAACGTGTCGGTCAAATAGTGGAAATTTTTATTAGTAATGTTGCTTAAGAATTATACAAGCTACGGCATAGTATCCATAGATAGTTAATAGAGTAGTAAGTAGACGTGTTTAAAAACGAATATTTATTGCTCTTTAGTGGTCTGAAGTGTTAAATTACTGGCAAGTACGGATGTATAAATAACTACTTTTAAAATCTAAGTTATGCAAATAAGGCCGTATTCACGGGTTTTAATGCTTCGGTAAGTGAAAGTAGTGATGCAATAGAAGACGAAGTTGACAGTGGCAGAAATCATTGAAGCACTGAAATACAGCAGATAATCCTGAATGTACGAGTATGCAATAATTTGAGGAGTGAGAATTATGTGACTTAAACAGAGATAATTGTTATGATATCGACATTAATGGGAATGTCTTATGGAACAATGCAAAAACAAAAATTGTTCAGAATGATGTATTTATAGAAAAACAAGGAATGACAAGGGACAATCGAAGAAAATTTAACCAGTTTTTTTTTGCTTATGCAATTCTCATTTTCTCTATATAATTTATGTTTAGTTATTTTAGTATTTTTTTTTAGTTTTCATTTTAATTTTTACTTGATATGTATGTATGCCTTCCTGTACTTGGATCTATTGGAAAATAAAATATTATTGCTGTAATATATGTATCGAAAATAACTTATATTATTATTTATTATTATTTATTATACAAAATGAGTACTTTCAGCCGATATGGTACAATTACAATTAGGAATACTCTTATCATATATAGCATTTAAGTTAAGTAAAATGTAAAACATATTACCTACCCTTAATACATATGTATATCTGCATATCAATATATTTTAAAATCGAACATAAATGTTTTTATTTTAATATAATAATCTTGGTGAATGCGTTCCTGAGAACCGAAGGATGTATGTATGTATATTGCGAGGGTGATATTACACTGCGACTTAAAGATTATTGTGTCCTCTTGTTCTTGCTGTTTTACAGCTGGCCTTCCAATACTATTGCCTTTCCAGAAGTGTAGGATATCAGAAGGCCTAGGTTTATGTAAGTCCCCTCTTCCCATTTCACGTCGCTCCCAGGTCAACGCCCTCGAGTTCACATTGCTACGCAATTTGAGGGGGATGGATGCCATTTTGTTTTCCAATATGCTCCAGTCGTTTTGCTCTCCCTTGTTCCTTTCCTGAGGAGGTACTCTCATTTGGAAGTTGGAAGGCTTCTTATGGAGGTCCTGCTCCAATTCCTGTTTATTAGCGGTGTCGTCCCGCTAATAAAATGTCTTTCCTCCATGATTGATCCCACGAGTAGCTAGGGAAGAAAGGTCACCTCCACAAGAGCCCCATGCATCAGAAGGTAAGGCTTAATACAAATGGGGCGCAGGTCCCAGGTTGACTGGTAGACTGGTCTCTATCGCAGCCACGCATCCATCAGCCTAGTCCGCCACCTTAGGATTTACGTTT
This sequence comes from Protaetia brevitarsis, assembly GCA_004143645.1. NCBI lineage: Eukaryota > Metazoa > Arthropoda > Insecta > Coleoptera > Scarabaeidae > Protaetia > Protaetia brevitarsis. The sequence continues at coordinate 258,912 of RXPK01000321.1, read as the reverse complement.
TTATTGAGGTTGTCTCTTCTCGGTCCGTGCAGTTAAGCCAAGATTATTCCAGCATCCCTTTCGGGACCTGGTTTAACAGTTGGGCTTTCGGTAGCCGAAAGAAACAACTGGCATCATGAAGGACTCTGTGCAAGCCCTTAGCCACGACACGACAGCTCGGTCGCAGGGGCAATTGTCACGGTAACATCTTTAAATCATCCCTGCTCCGCGTTTTAAGTAGAGAGACGAACTTAAGCCCGTCATACCAACTTGTCTTGAGCGAACCCTGACAAGATGCCTTTCCCCTATCCACCACCTCGGGGACGCGTCTGATAGGTACTCCCAACCCTCAAGAACCGAAGAATTGCGGGTAAACATTTCTTTTCTGAAGTTCCGGTGCTAGTGAATAAGTAAAATCGTTATATCTTTGGACAGGCTATAACTTTTACTCAATTAGTACGAGGTTCCAAGACATCATAAACTGGTTTTGATTCAATGCAGCGTTCCGGAATATATAAAAGTACTTTTTGAATCCAATTTTTTTACTCGATTCTACCCATCAGTACTCAGAATGGGCTTCTTTCTCAGAATTTGTTAAAAAAATACCACGTTCCCTTAAAAAAAAAAAACAATTCGAATTTCAAGCGTTTTCCTAGAGGTATAACTGTTTAACCATTGGGTTTCTTCTTCTATTACAACTTGATTTTCTTTTTTTCATACTGCTTCTAAATCTTTTTTCTTTGGCAGGGGTGGAGCAAGTAGAAAGGAAGGGTACTTTAAACGAACCACTCGGTATATTGGTTTAATTTTATTTCCTTCCTCTTATATTGTCAGTGCAGGTGCGAACAATTATACAATAGGAATTTTTCATCATCACATTTAGAGATAAGTTTAGCGTACATACGCACAAACAACAATCCTAGCACATGCAATTGTACCCCGACTAATATTTAGCGTTACTTTTATCGTCGGGACAGCAGTTCGCGGACACATTAAAGCCGGGTAGATGAATTTCAATTTTACCCTGGGTCCGCTCGTTAGCCGCCCAAAACGTTTTACGTCCGAGGGGAGGCGTTTACGAGTTCTGCCGGGGTAGAAGATCCCCGGGGCCATCCTAAGAACACATAATCTACCGTTCCGCTTTCCGCTAGCGAATTTACGGCCGGGCACAAAGAAATTTACCGGACGTTTACGGAATTCCTTCCGGTGTGGTACGGAGGGCTCGAAATCGCGAATAAATTTATCCCAGAGAATTTCGCATCTGGCCCCAGTTTCGCCGTTACACCACACCTCCGATTATTATCGGCGAAGGAGCAGGTCTTAAGACGTTTCCCTTTTTCCTGAATGGGGGACGGTATTACTGCTAAAGTTTGATTGTACGTTGATGAGGTATGTGTTATTTTTAATCTTTAATTTATTGCATTTCTTAAATGCGAACTTATTACAGTTTATGATTTAATTTTTTTTATCATGTGGCACCATTTTTACTGTAAACTTCTCCTAGACCTCTCACCACAAACTGTGCTAAACTGCACGTACCGCTGTGTACTGACTGAATTAAATATGCAAAATGAAATTAACAAGGAAAAAGAAAATTAATTTAGCTAGCTCAACGGATAAAATTTTAAAAGGCGCAAAAAAAAAACAATTAACCTCAGAGTTACTCTCGCGAATTAAAACTTCAATCTAACCACGAAAAATAAATTGTGATTGAAAGAAAACTGACTTACTTAATTACCCGTAAAATTGAAAAGGTTTTAATTTAAAATAAAAGAACAGAATTTTTGTAAGAAACTGTCCTAAGTTGGTATCACTGAAAAGGCGCGAGAGAATGCGTAAAATGGCGTATTGGTGTGTACGTGAATAAAGTGATGCAAAACAAGAAAACGTGTATTTAGTGCTTTTATTTAAAAGTATCGGCCCCCTTACATTTTCAACCCAAAGATGCTAATTAACAAACGAATTTATTATTATTCAAAAAGGGTCAAATTACAACTCGTGAAGAAAAAATCGTGAACTGAAAGTTTCGACCTAAAATAAAAACTGCACTTGACTCTAAATTACAATAGGACAATGATATTTCCTATACAAAGCAAAAAATTAGTTTGTTCAGGAAGATAATCCTATATCTTTCAATTTCAAACCACGTGGTTTCAAATTAACACAAACTAAATTAAGCATGGACAAATTCTAGTAAATAACAAAAGAAAAATTTAAATGCAAGCACAAAGCTTCTATTCACCCAACCCGAGGTGATAGATAATTAAAAATGAATCAGCAAAATAGAAAAACGGAAAAATTAACACTTTAAAATATAATGAGAAAAAATAACTGAAAACATATCTTCCTGCACAGAAATAATAAATGATCTTATATCTATAATGTGCACACATAAATATAATAACAATTATTATAAAGCGAACTCCTTGATGGACGAAATAAAAGACAATTTATGCTAATTAAATTACGAGATCAAAATGAAATACAAAATGGCAAACAATGATTTAAAAATACGTGTACTCACGGTAACAATCGACCAAGGAACTGCCTGATAAAATTCTACAGTTGTTTTTCTAACAAAAACAAGCAGACGTACAACTAATACGCCAACATTCAAAAGACAATTAATTGAATGGAATTAATTTAAAAACTGAACATTTAATTAAATAAATCAAACAATAAACTCATTAACTTAATTATTAAATAAAATAAATCTAAATTTGGGAAAACCCTCTCGGAACATTGATAAATGACTGACCGGAGAAAACAAGACAAAATCTATGCAACTAAAAAGTTGTGAAATCGATATTTTTTTAATAACAAATTATTAATCATCAAATTAAAATATTACAGGCATTTTAACTTTACTGAACGAGTCGCAACACCTACATAAAACGAGTCGCTAAATTTGAATGTTTACATGAATGCAAACGATAACTTGGTAACTACATACTTAAATTGCAATTGGATACAGAATACCGATTAAGTAAAAAGCATATAATCTAAACAAAAGGTCAACTTTAAACACATATACAACCGGCGTATACGTAGTACGGAATAGGTTGTATATGTTATTAATATAAATAAAAGTAGTATGGCATGTGTATAATTACCAAGCTATCACGGGCCACAAATAACCAAGGTGGTACTGTGTAAATTTACATAAATCAGTGTGTTTGTAATCTATTCATTTATTAAAAAAAAACGCTAATACCGGAATGTCTACTGTTGACGCATGGGGAGACACGAGAAGAACGAAAGAAAGAATGCCCTTTTTTTGGCAAGAAAGTTATTTCAATCCGCAACTCGCCAATCTCCGCTTAAGCGGTTATTTCTCTTTTGTATACCTATATAGAGCGAGTAGAAAAAGGTTCCGCTCTCCGAATCGAGCAAGCTGTCGAAGACTCGAAACGGCAAAAGTTCTTCAATCTTGTAGACAGCGAGGAGCGCGTCCGGGTCAGGTGCGGCAGTAACTTCATTATAAGCGAGTATAATATTCATGGGTCCGTGAATTCGTAATTCGTCTCTTCGGGACCGCCGCCGCGTCGTCGTCTACACGGGTCCCGTATAATTGGCAATTTCAGGTGCCGAGCCTGCATAGAACACCGAACGTTCAGCCGTTCGATCGGCAGAGGTAGACGCGTCGACCGCCTCGAGCGGTTATTATATAAGACGGCCTTGGCTTGGCTCCTTCGCGCCCCGATCGGCGATTTTTTTCCCACACTCATTCATTCAGGTGGTATTCAAACGTCGCGTCGGCAGTCATTGTTGAGCGAACGTGGGTCCGCTTCGTAACGGATCGAATCGAAGAATAAAATAAAACCGCGAATCCTTTCTTCGAATGAATTGCCTTCTTTCTCTCATTTTAACTTCTTACTTCTCTCTTTTGCCCTTTACTCTTTACTTCTTGCTAGAATACTATTATTATACAGTGCGTTTACGATGAAAGGGATACATTCAATAAAATGCTATCAACTTATAGCAAGTCAGAGTACTCAAACAGGTCAATTTCTATTTTCGGTTCTTTTGATCTATACTACAATGTATTATCAAATCTAGTTTGAGCAGAAATGACATCTACTCTGTCATTTGAAAGTAATCCCTTGAATCACAGATGGCGTTACAAAATAAAATACGTAAAATTAATTTATGTGTTTGACAGGCGGTAAAAAAGGTTATGTTAGCTAGTAATAATTTGACAAGATGCAAAATAAATTAACTAAACTGCTCTATGATTAGCTAAGTAAGTAAGCCAAGGTTGTAATCTACTTAAGCAGTTTTACTTACACATGACTGCAGGTATGTTCAGAAAGCATTATACAAATAAATACGTTCGAAAACTAGATATGAGTGATAAATCAAAGAATGTGCTCTTATATTATTATTATACTATGAGATTTAAAAATATTGTCAAATCCGCTGGTATAGATAGTAACAGGGTGTAGGTATATGCCGCGTGTTTGTAATGAAGGTTTGAACTAAGTCATGTTGTGAACATAAGAAAGTAAACGATCTGTCATAAATAAGGAAAACGTAACCTATTATTTGAACTGCGATTATATAAACGACTATGAATTGGTGTTTCTGCTTGTAAAAATGAAATTACAATTCAGTACTAACTGGGGCCTGTTGCATAAAAGTACAATTACAATTTACAGGTGAAATTTTTTTACAATCTGTCAAAATTTGACTTACAGCTTGCAAAAATATATTATATAAGTCAAATTTTGACAGATTGTAAAAAATTTCACCTGTAAATGTAATTTTACTTTTATGCAAACAGGCCCCTGGTGTTAACTAAATTTATTTATTACTTTAAATATACATACAATTAGTATAATTATTAAGTGACAAAACTGCATCTCTCAGTTCTTCTATGTATGCATGCGTTTCCATAGATCCTATTTTTAGATAGTCGAACATGAAGTAATCTAATGGGTTAATCAGGCGATCTTGTGGACATCTTTGTGCTCTAACGAACCGTCAGCAAAAAACTGTGAAGATATTGGCAGGTTTGTCGAGCAGTATGTGCTGGAGCATTATCGTGCTAAAAATAACCTGCTTCAAGCTCAATTTTCTTATAACGTGCAATAAACAATTCCAACATCTGTTGTAACGTTGGGCTGTTACAGTTTCCTCGAAGAAATTGGCCCTATTATTCGTTGCTGGACATAGCTATCCAAACTCCAACTTTATGGGATGCAATTGCGTTCTCGAATTCGTTGTGGATTTTCTGCAGACAGATACGATACTTTTGTGAATTGATATACCCTTAGATGAAAACCAAGCTTCATCGGAGAAAAATGATTGTTTAGCAAGTCATCGTCCCTTAAATTGTTATAAACCAATGACAACATTCCAATCGCCTATCGTGATCTAATGGTAATTAATCCTGTACCGTAAAACTTTATATGATGAAAATGTAACTTTCTTTTGACAGCTCATTGCGCTGAAGTGTATAAGCTTATAAAATTATAAAATGTAATAAACTATTTCACTTAATGTTAATATTAATTTTTTACGTGTTTGTTGAGCTAATTACCACAGATAAATTCCCTTATTTTCTTACAATATTCAGAAATACTATTGTTGGTGATATTAGATGTAAATATAAACGGTTTGAAAAAAATTATAAGATAAATAATCGAAAGATACTACAACACACGAACGCCAATGTCGTTAAATGTCAAGAAAATTCATTTAATGTATGAAATTTGTATGTAGCTAACTTCGCTCATTAAATTGGTAATAATTATAGATAAATTTTTCCGGAAAACAGTTTTTTTCTTACGACAATCATTTTGAGTCTCATAGTACATACATATATTAAAATAAATTGATACACATTACATTTCAATTCTTAATTACAGTTCTAAATATGATTGCTAAATTAAACAATTTATTTTATGTGAAAGTAAAAAGTTAAAGTTAAACATGTCAATTTCTATGCAACCGCATTTGACCTGTGGCATAGACTCTGTCTCTTTTAAATAGAACACCCTGTTTAATTTTACAGTTTTTGGATGGAGGAATAAAATTAAATAGAGTTTACTGTAAACCTCTCATAGGCAGGCTTACTGTGAATAGTTTTGAGATATCAATTACAGATACAAAAATTAAGTATAATACAAATAAAAAAATAACATTAAGTTTGAAAATATACAGAAATTCTTATTAAACCAAGTACTCAAAGGGTCGCCCATTTACTTCAGAATATTCCCGAAGAGAGAAATAATTGCTTCTTGGATATTTTCCAACAGTGCATGATGAATTTAAACGGATCTCGTTACGTATCCGCTCTTTTAAAACATTTAAATTATTTGCCTTATTTGAATACACTTCGAATTTTAAATAACTCTCCAAAAGAAAATAAGGGTTGGGGGTATTAAAAGATCTAGGTGGCTATTCGAGAGTTCCCTTCCATCTATTAGGGGAAAGTTCATCTAAAAACCTGGGAACATTCTTTCCATAGTGTGCACCATTTCGTTAGAACCAAATTAGGTTATTTGGTAGATCAACCTTGATTGGTTAAAATGACAGTTAGAGCGGGAATTAATTATGCAATATATAGACGACTTTCTTCGTATAATACATTAGGTTGAGCAGTAGCACTGAAGATCCTTGGTAAAGTGAAACACATGTATGCTAATATCAACCTGAGTGTTAAGGCCGTTTTACACCTAGGTATTTATTGCGAAATTTATTGGCAAATTTAAAATTTTACGTGTAAATTGGCCAATAAATTGCGCAATAAATAGCTAGGTGTAAAACAGCCTTTACACACGTTTTTAAAGTGATCTAATAATAAAAGTGATGGGTTTGTTGCGTTACAAAGATACAGGGTGAGTTACTACTCGTCCGCTACCATTTTCTGGAAATCCCTTCCAGTTAGAGTTATGTGATTAGATGGAATAATTGTTACTTTCCCCACCCACCTTCGCTCTTCCCCAACAGTCGATGTAAATTATATTCATCCGTAGAGTGGCAATATAGCAGCGTGTTTGAGAGGCCACCAGCTCGAATTTCACGTTCGAAGGCAAATAAACGACTTTTATCATGTAGTTCGAGCGAATAACGATAAATTTTCACGTAAATGGAACGTAATTTAGGTAGAGCTGACCAATAAGGAGGGCGAAATTATACCATCCGATAACCGTACGGGCGGGTGTAGGTATATAGATTAGAGAAACTTTACCATTAGTTAGAAATAGGCAGGTATGCACATACATTTGTTTCTATTTAGAAGTAAAGCTTGGTTATTATTATTATTATTAGAGATAGAAGATAGGTACATATGTATTCGGTAAATTTTGTCGTTCTTCTAACAGAAGTTCAGTTCTGTTACTGATAAACACCATAGTAAATACAGTTTGCTAGGAAACTTCATACTGCACACGGAATTAATTGATCTTTGGATACTGTCCACTCAAAAAACATTTAGGATCTTAACTTTACGGTTCTAATCTCAATTTACAGAGTGTCTCATTAACCACTGGCACTACATATAAAATTTACTATTGTACTATTTTGATACATACACTTACAAAAATAGATAATAAAGTTACACCATTATTTCCACACAGTACGAAATAGCGCCAGTGTTAATGTTCTTAGTGTTAGGGTTGATCAAATAGAGTTAAAATTGTAGTGTATTTATACACTTTGATTTAACACTAAAAAAAGTAGTGTAAATAATTACACAAAAATTTTTTTAGTGAGAAATAATTACACTAACAGGCTACTTAGTGCAATTCAGCACTGACAGAGTAAAGTATATACTCTATCAGTGTAACAATAGTCAATTCTTTGGAGTGCATATTGTATTTCGCGCGCTGTAATAACACATAATCAGTTACAATGCATTCTGATTGGCCAGAATAGTTGTAATGGTTTAGTGTTCAGTGCTTCAGTGGACAAGACCTACATATGTAGGTACATCAGCCGCCAACACGCTATTCTAGTTAGGTTATGTATTACATACGTGCTGCAGTAAAATAAAAGGTAAGTGATTGTTTATATATTGTAAACAATACATTTATTTAGAATTGTATTATAGGAGGACACCATCAGAAAGGGAGAAAGTAAATAGGTCGAGATTCTTATCAATTTTCTGATTAATAAAGTGCCGCAGTGCTGAGTTACTGCATCGTCAGTAGAAGAACACCTGATAGCAAGGATGATAAGATGTTGAAAAAACTACTTTCGTGTTTTGTCGATTCGTTATTTCAATATTTGAGTTTATTTTTATACCACATAAGTACTGTACATGTATAGAATTATTTTATGTCGGAGTAATTACATTTTATCTCAACGAACACGGTCGTTGCTTTATTTATTAGTGAATAAGGAACTTAATTTACTTTCCTTTCGTTACAGTAGTATTGATAAAACATTTAATAGAGAAAATTACCTCTTTCTAGAGTTAACAATCACTATTCATGTTGTTTAATGCACACTAGTAGTGGCCTTACGATCTACACTAAAAAATTAGATAAACACTAAGAAGCAGTAACATTCGCACTAGTAGTGATCTGCTATATTTACACTAAGGCATATTAAATATCCTCTAACTACTAACACTACTCTTGGTGTTAAAAAAATTACACTATTTAGAGGGACTTCCATGAACTCGGCGTAGTGTAGTTCTAGTGTCCTCAAAATTTTATTTTAGAAACCGTCAAATGTAAATCAGATTATAGTAGTAGTTTGATTTCGGAACGTATCAATTGTTTATTTCTACGATCCACTCAGCCACTGCATCTCCTATGGCAGCTTCAGTTATTCCTAGACCCGGTTCAGGTCCAATGGATATTATTTCATCAGAGCTTGCGTGAAAAGGCTTTTAAGCAAGCTTGTTTGCAAGTTTGTTGCCTGCTATGCCCTTACGAACCGATATCCATATAAAAGTAAATAGGCAATTTCGTTTGGTATACAGTGGTATATTGCCTCAATACCATATATTTTCATGATTACTATGATATATACTACGATTTAGGGTTTATCCATATACAGCGGTTCAAGAACCTGTACTTTTCTCGACACAACTGCATAGCAGTTTTGGTTTTGAATACCCGGTTTTTGCCTGGTTCTTCACTCATCCAAGTCCAAGATATATAATCTTAAAGGGTTTGTCACAGGGGAGTCATCATGTCACTGCCCGTTTCAAAGATAGGGTTTGTGATTTCGGTTGCTACTCTGGCATGTCCAAAAGCATGCTGAGTGCTCTAATTTCCACCACATTGTATTTTCTGTATGCCTCCCTCTTTAACATAAATATTCAAGGGAGGTGGATTTAGTATGGTTTCTATAGCTCCTGTGATGCACAGGCAAGTTAACCTATGAAACATTTTACCAAGTGTGTGGACGATTGATTGTACACTGTTTGAAAATATTATCGGTGTTGGCGTTAATTTTGCGTTAGTCAAATATTTTAGTGTTGATTTTTACAAACTTTGCCAGACGAGTTGACTACGTGTGTTTAATAGAACAGAAATGACTAGAATTTCGTGTAAATTCTTTGTTCAGATATGAGGATTTACTGTTTTTCTAGACATTCAGAACCATCAACCAATGAAAATTTTTCCCTCGGATAGAAATATAGAAACCCCACCTAATCTAATACGGAATTGCGCACCACCTGCATTGTACGTGTACCTGTTTTCGGGTTTGTTTTTGCGTATTAACATATACAAACAAACCACCAAACGTGTATTGACCTGCAAGTGTGACCTTGTGTTATTAAACGTTAATTCCAGTGTGCATAAAAAATTTCAACATCTTAAAGATGTATTGGGAACATCTATTTACGTAATTAGTTCAGATTTGAGTCAAATAGCAGGAACATTCACTTAATTTTATAATGGTTCTCAAAAAATCATTTGAAAATTGGCACGTTTAGTTGAAACCAAAACTTTTGAATGAGTAAGTTCTGCATATTTATAATTGAGAAAACGTTTTAAAGAGAGAATGTTATAGCACTGAGAAATAAAAGTTGCATATTAAAAAAACGTCGGTTTTAGAAAAGGGTGTTAAATCAATTAATAGACCGCATTCATTTAGTTAAATAGCTAGTAAATTTGTCTAGTCTAGATCAAATAAAATGTGACTAGAAGTATTTTATAATTCCACGTGTCAGTTTGACAAAATAATCCCTTAGCAATAGACAAAATACTTGACTATCTTTGCTCGTCAAATTTAAACTTCTATAGTTTTCGACAAAATAACACGAAAAGAGTGTGGACCTCTCCTGACTATTAAATTGATCAAAAAAGTGTTAAAATTTTCAACAGTGTAAACACGATTCTGCTGGTATCAACTTATTAATTATTAGCGAAAAATAGTTTTCTATAAATATCTAACAATAGATAATCACCCCTTCAGATTAAAACAGACAATAAAGCCTACTCGAAAATCCCACATCCTCGCGCAGCCATTCACATATTCGACAAGTGAAATCCTCCAATACGCAGGCGAGGGCATTCTAAACCGCGTCCGGATTACGACGCGCTTATAGAACAGTGGCGGACTAATCCGAAGGCATCAGGTGCAATTCAATTTTAATTCGGATAATAATTATAAATAAATGTGTATCTAGCACAAGGACGTTCCTAAAAAAGAAAAAAAAAAAAAACTAAACAATAACTGATGCGCAGATTTGAGGCCCGCGGCCGACGCGAAAGGTGCTTTCCCATTAGTTCGAATCTCGGCTTACCTATCTCCACTATTTATCTAAAATCCTCGGGATTACGCGGATTTAGAGACTGGAAGTACGGAGAGAGAAAGAGAGAGAGAGAGAGCGAGAGAGGGCCAGGATTTGATTTGAAATCACGACACACGCGTGTTATTATTGTATACGCGCCCTTTGTGTGCGGTGGTTTATTCGTGGAAAAGTGCGCTTTGCCGTTAGCCGTGTATATAGGAACAGAGGCAAAAAAATAAAATTCTTATTTCTGCTAGAGTTGCTCCGGTTTATAGAAGGTAATTTACATAAATCTCTTAACGAATTTTGCGGTATAAACAAGGTAAATAAAATTAAAATTTGCATATAATACATATCCGGACATACATGCTGTATATTTTAAAGTAAGTACATACATAAAACATCATCCAAATATCTGTACATAACATAAAAGCTGATGCAGTAACATGACAAACTATATAATATATGGGAGTTTGTATATAAATGGGATGTGTTCGATAATAGGTATACACACCAAAATTGATACAAACGCCGAAATCGAACATTTAGAACAAGAACACTGAAAAAAAGTATGGTACACAACATTTATAACCATCAGCGTTAATTGACCAAAGTTATATGTATGCGGTAAACTGCTTGTAACATTATGTACATTTTTTCGCTAAATTGTAATTGCGGTTATAGATGGTGTAATAAACTGTACAAAGAAAAATATTTGCTTGTAAGTGTAAACTAAATTAAATGCGCATCTAAAAGCCCTACAAATCTTCGATTGCTTACACTGAAAAACCCATTTGGTTGACTCAACTAAAATTTAGTTGAATTGACTAAAATCTTTCTTTAAATATGGGCAAACAAATACATATATTGTTGGGCGAAGCAAATAATTTTGTTAATAAAATTTGTTTGTTTTAACAATATCTTTAATAGAATTAAACAAAACTTTTTATTTAAACAAAATGCTTAAATAAAAAGTTTTATTGGGTCAAATGTATGTAATACTTAAAATAACTAATTATTTCATCGAAATAATGAGATATATATGTTCAGTTCGAATAAAATTTTGTCAAATTGATCAAATGGAATATTTACTTCAAACAATAAATTTTATTTACTCAAATAGAAATAACACACAGAACAACAAAACATTTTGTTAAAACAATTAAACTTTTTTGCTTATCTGAAATATATATTTTTTATAGTAACAATATTTTTGTTTTAAGTAGAATGTATATTGTGCTTCACTTTACTAAATATTTAAATGAGACTACCGCGTTCCTTTTTTATTTCAAACAATAATTTTGTCAGAATTACTTACCTTGTATCTGTTACGACAACTCTTTTATTCCTTAATCAAATTGAATATCAACTCTTACCACAAAATTTCACTATTCAATAAAGTCTTACTACAATACCGAACAGTGAAGTTTTGTGGTAAAAGTATAAAGAGTAAATCATGCAGTAAGGTGTTTTGATGTACTTAGTGTTTTACCGCAGTTTTTAAGTACTTATTATCTGAAATTGAATATACCTACTATATATATATATGTACGATTTTCAAATCAACTAAGTAGATACTTGATGTAATCAGTGATGGATACCAACTTTAATAAACAAGAAAACGAAATCTGCGGCTATCTTGTTATATGTATAGGTACAAATATGGACGCTAGAAAAGATATGAACGTGCATAGTATTTCTACTACTAAATCTATATGGGTGAGGTGATACATTAAAAAAAAAAACATTTGAATGCATTTCAATGTGAATTAAAGGAAATAATAAAAGTTGTACGCTAAAATAATTTCTATGTAAAATAAACCGTATCATAGACAGAGTATAAAATATTGTTCGTTTACGCCTAAACACACACTAACTCCTTTCCGCAAGTCATTAAAAACAGATGCAACGCTTACGATAAGTTGTTAATCTCTTTACATTTTTCTGTTATGCGATTCCAAGTTTTTTCCAGATTATGTACTGGCGTTGAATGAATGAAACTTTTGATTTATAGCCATACGACAACATCCCATATGTTTAAATCGAAAGACCTACTCCTTGCTTATTATCCTGTCATCAGAATATTCTCTGGGATATTGAAGTGTTTCTCTGATGGTCGTATGTGCTGTTGCGTCATCTTGTTAGAAATACCTATTTCTCTCATTTTGAAAACAATATTATAATTATGTTATTATCATGTATTCCTATACATATATCGTACATAACTAATAAAGCAAGAAATTCAAATGTGCCAAATGCCGGTGCCAACGCAAATATACTATTCTCGACGTAGACAATTGACGTTGATCACATTGTATAGAAAGAGGTAATATCAATCTCGTGCTCTGTATTTTATTGCCATTATACTACAATTTGATAGATATTTTATGTTATATCCAGAATATATTTTAAACTCTTTTTTTAGTTTTATTCAATTCGTTTGTTTTGTTAATGGTATAGTATTAATGGATGCTGGTGATTCAAATGAAATAAAATAGACTTCCCCAGGTACCGATTTTACAATGTAAAAGAGATCTGTTACTTTAGAAATACGTCGCATAAAGTTAGGGTCTGTTTATTACTTTAGATACATGTGCCCGATTTATTTTTATGCGTTGTTTATAAGTGTGCGACTGTAAAACATTACTTCGGCACAATTAAATCTAATTCCGTAACTTTTCTTAAAATATAATTATTCTGAAAAGTAGCGGTATTTTGCTTCTAGTGAATGTTTGTACAGATGCTAGTTATATAGCTTTGTCGGACAATAAAAGCGAATATATAGAACATCTAGCACCTACGTATAGGTGATTCTATCTGGTTGAAAAAATTAAAATCACATGAGCATAAACTGCCGCATTTGGGGCTCGGAAAAGCCACGAATCATTCAGCAGAAAACAATGCATCCAAAAGCGTCACTGTCTGGTGTGCATTGTGTTTAGATAGAGGAATAATTCGACCGTATTTCTTTGAAGATGAGGAAAGTAATGCATTAACGGTGAACGGCGAAAGTTATCGTGCTATGATAACGCAGTTTTTTTGTGCCTCAATCGGACGATATGAGATTTCAGCAGGACGGTGCCACTTGTCATACCGCTCGTGAAACATCGATTGTGTTGTACGAGTTTGCTCCTGTTCGTGTCATCATCCGATTTGGTGACCACACATTAAAAAATGTTTGGTAGAATTCCTGTACGGTTTTGGGGCAATTTTGTTTCGTTAAAACCGTACAGGTATTTTACTTTTAGAAGTCATATTTCTAACTATAAGTAATTCTTTTTTCACATGTAACCTAGAATATTCATAGTAAAATTTCGAAATGTGGGCAACTTTATATGTACTCACATGTAAAAATTTCTAGTAGTAAAGCAGTGATAATTTCCATAGAAGTTTTACTTGTTTAAAAATAAAATTACAAAGAAAAGTTCAGTATTTCTAATTTTTTTTCCTAATAAAAAGGAAAATATCGTCGAAATGAAGATGCCGGTACAGTGGTAGAGTGTATTTAATTAGAATTGAATGCATAAAAGACAAACAAAATACGAAAACTTCTAATGGTTACCCAAAATCACTGCACGTCAGTTACCCGTTGCTTCTCCACATTGGTTTATACGCAAAAACTGTTGTGATGACAGTTCCTAAGAAATATTTATCTATTAGCAAGTAATAGATACATACTTGATAATTACGTCTGCCATGTAGAAAACTTATATCGAGTATGGAAAGTTAGTGTAGTGAAATAGGAGAACCGCCATCTTCAGGGCAATTTCTGTACTTGTAGAATATGTTTAACGTATTTGCTACTATAGACCAGAAAATTTTGCTATTTCATCCTCAGTACGTCATGATGTAATGATTTACAGTTTCGTAATACAATTTTGATGTAAATCTACTACTACTTCAGCTATAACTGTATCGACTTTGTATAAAATAAATACTTCCTTTAAGAAAATCGTAAGTACTTGATATCACACATCCAAAAAATATTTTTTGCTGTTAAGGTAATTTGTTTGAATAAAAGATATTTTTAACCGTAATTTTCTGAATTCTAAAAAATGTCAAGTTTTTCCTGAGAGATATTTTTCTTAGTAATATTATAATGTTAAATATTTTTCTTTTAATAAACGGAAAATTTTCCATTAATATTCATGTAAAACATTTTGTACATTTATCAATTATCCAAAAAAGTGATTTTTACCATGAAATATTACCGAAATTTTTAAGTGTGTGAGTGAGTTTTTAACAGATAATGCTGAATTAATTCCAACGTGAATGCCATTTGTTTCGGATATTCTATGTTTAAATTGTAGCAGAGTGCGTAATAGACTTTAAAGCATTAAAAGATTTTCTAATATGAATTAATACCACTTATTAATAATCAGTATAATAGCTCTAAAACAACAAGAAAATAGAACCACGTGTGGCCCAACACCGTGTCATTTCTGCCTAAGTCTGACTTGAACCAGAACATTCTAAGTTAACCAAATGTATACATTATAAATCAATAAATATTTTAATACTTTGCTAAAGAAAACCATGTTTCATTGATCCTTAAAATCTTGCGCTCTTATTGAAACGCCCTTTATATAACCCACAGGAATTAACTAAATGCTTAATATATTGCGCGTACTATACAGAGCATTCAATTAGTCCGTATGCCATTTCAATGCTTGCATACAATAGTGATATAGTTCTATTTCAAGTTGTTTTTTTTTTAGGTGAAATATCTATATCGAACCTATCAAAGGAGAGTTATTATCCAGTGAAAAAAAAAAGAAGAATCAAGACTCAAAAGCTAGTATATACAGCTATACTAGAGGCGTCGTCTAGGTGAATGTACCGTCTAACATTCGCCTACACGAAGGACGAAAACGACACGTGGTCTCCTGGCGGATATTCCGCGACAACGCCTGCTTTAGAATTCATCCCGTCGCCTAAATAAATATGGTAGGGAACCAATCTCCGGTGGAAAAGCACCCGAAAGCTGAAAAGGAGCTAGACGTCGAGAGTCAGCTGCATCAGCACGAGCAGCCCTCGTCGCCGACGCCTTCGAGGAAGGAACTGGAGTTCCTGCAATCGTTGGTCTCCCTCGGGTCTACGGGCAAGGAGATGAAAAGGACCCGTAAGTAATCGTATTAGTGTTATCACTAAATCTAATCCGTCTTTCGTACGGTTTATTGAACTTATGTTGTTATATAATTTGGAAAGTTTTGGTAATACGGGCATAACTCCACAGTTGTTATGTGCTTCATTAAATTGTTCATATTCATGTAAAGAGGTAATTTCTAGGATCAAGCGAAAATTTCTCAACTGTCTCTCGTTCTCATATATACCTAATATAACCAAATGAATCATGTCTTGGGCGAAGAACATTATTTTCTCAATATCTCAAGAAATTGAATGCTTGGTTGAAGTAATTTTATGTCCGTAAACATGGGAAAGTCAGTTAGGTACTTGTTTTGAGAGAAACAACATTTGACACAAATAAGTATTTTTTTTTGAAAATAAGTAAAATTTTTAATTAGCGCTATAAAAATACCATCGTACATTTAGTAAAAATATTTAGGAACTGTATCTATGTTGGCATTAGAAAACGCTTTTCTGTGTGTTGTTACAATATTGACAATATAAAATTGTTGTACTAACACCAAATATCTAACAATCTTTTCTCATTCTTGCAACAAAAAATTTTGGTTCGCCATATACGACCAAACAGCATTGTTAAATTAACTAAACTTTGGTTAGCTCAACGCAGGTACTTTTCTGAGTGTATTATCTTTGTTTTGTTTGTGTCCATTTTTTAGGCTATTTTTCTTCGATTCTTTTGCTGCTACTATTATTTTCCTATACAGGGTATTCCACGTAACTGGTTCATTAAAAGTTTATGATGTTCTATTATTTACTTATATTTGAGATTTTGGCACCAGTATCTGTTCGATTGGAACTATAAATGTAAAATACCTTAACCAAAATATCACTTCCGATTGACCGGAAATGGATGTCAACTTTCTTATTTTAAATAGAATGATATAATTTTTTATTCATTTTTGGATTCTACAACTATAAATAAGTCAGTTTTCATTAGCAATTTCTATAGCTACATGTTGTCGTTTTTGAGTTATTTAAGTTTTTCTTTTTTTTTAGTCATAATCATTGCATCATTGAGAAATTAATACCTCGGTTAATACTGCAAGTAGAGACTCAAAATTGTTGCTATGTTATGAATGTAGATACAACTCTAAGAAACGGTAAGCACACTTTACATTCTAACATACAGGGTGTTCAAAACTGAGGAACAAAGTGACATATTTTCAAATGCAGAAAACTCATTTTCTTTTTTAAACAGAACACCCTGTATTTTAATTCGGAATTAGGAAGTAAATATCATCCCCTATCCCTTTATATCAGAATTCCCTATACCTATCTTTAATAGATTTTGGGATATGAGCGACTTTTTGTTACATTAGACTAAGTAGCCCTATCTTTGCGTGTTTGTAGCTGGCTCTGAATGGGATTAATGTCAATGGTGCCAACATCTCAAATATAAGTAAATAATAGAACATCATAAACTTTTAATAAACCAGTTACGTGGAATACCCTGTATAACCTTTTTTTTCTTGGGAAACAATCCATATGCAATCCGTAAATCCACGATAGAACAAGGTTCAGGTGCCCTTCCCATCCCATGCGCTTCACTCAATATTTCATGTTTCTTTTTTTGTGGGAGCCGTCTGAGATGGAGTCTCTGGAAATAGTGCAGTCTCTTGCCTTTTTGTATTTAGTTTCCCGTTTCTTTTAGTCATTAAATTATAACCAGCCATTCCAGGATCCTAGTACACTGCACTTATCTGTACAGGTCTGTGGCGGGTTGATATTTCATGTTAGTTGTTAATTTGTTAATTTATTTCTTCTGTTCTCAGCGGTTATAAGCGGAATAGTAGTTCTCATATACGTCTTCTTCTGCGTAAAAATAATCATAGGCGTAGTGAGCCTGCAGACCTGTGCCATCGTAGGCGTTATACCACTGTATTTAATTATAGCAGGTAAGTACGTGCAGTGCTTAACATTAGTTGAGTAGAGGCTTTTACGATCGTAATTCATAGGAAATACGTTTTTCGAGTCTTGTCGCGTTGTGTAGTTATTTACGTTTTTCAAATAAAATAATTAATTTTTAAAAAAATTTTATTTATCAAAACGGAGAGCAACCTGTGTCGTTGAATACAGAATTACATCTAACAATAAGTAAAATACATAGAACTTACGTCTAGCAACACTATACATTGTAATGTGCAGAATAAGCGGTACAAAGATAAGCTCTTAATCTACTAGGTGTAATATACATACACAATATAACATAGGTATAATATACACAATATAACAAGTT
The DNA here is from genome assembly GCA_004143645.1 of Protaetia brevitarsis. NCBI lineage: Eukaryota > Metazoa > Arthropoda > Insecta > Coleoptera > Scarabaeidae > Protaetia > Protaetia brevitarsis. The sequence goes on along the minus strand of RXPK01000321.1, from coordinate 240,850 downwards.
TCACGTTTCTTTGATCTGTCAGCTTATTCAGAAGCGTTTCTTTAGACTGTTTTTTAACCGAAGTCTTGAAGAAGCTGACGGTAAAAGCAATAACGCGAGAAAAGCCGAAAGACATATTTACTATGAGTAGGTATTTAATATTATATTAACGTCCAAATTGACTAAATAAACTAAACTAAACGACATAGTTATTGTTGTCAATTTAATTTTTTTAATTATTCTAGGTGTAACAGGTATAACAGTCAAACTCCTATTCGATACCACAAATAAATACCTGTTAAGGGTTCTCATTGCCCTGGCGGGATTCTATTGCGTTTGGCATATCATATGTAAGTATAAAAAGGTATTGTAATAAAAAAATGCTCTAGTGTGCAAAAAAAACGAAAGCAGATGATAAAAAAGTTTCGGACGAAGCAGGACTTATTTCCTAATTTTTAAAATATTAAGTATCAATTCAAAAATTTTTCATGCATCATACCTATTGACAACTCCATCAGTGGATACAATAATATACAGGCAGAATCGTAGTTGTCGGCGCATTATTGCTAACTTTGTTAATATTACAGCTACGATGTTGATTAAATTATGAAAGATGTAGGGTCTTTAACGCTGATTACAATCGTACAATACATGACATTTTGAAGAAGCACAAGCATGTACCGTTTAAATATCGGTCAGTGCTGGATACGGACTTTAAATGAAGAATGACGTTTTCTAGGCGGTTTTTGGATCGATTTGTAAAAATAGTGCATATATACGAATACATTTTGTGGTAAGATGAGACAAACTTGTCAAACGATGGAATGTATAACGTAAAAAAATGTGCATCATTGGGGTACTATCAGTTTTCTTCTACTAATTCTCTTCTACCAATGACTCGTAGGCCATAACATCACTTTAGTGTCAATGTTTGGTGTGGCATTCGCGATAATAGAATAGTTGGTTCATACTTTTATCAAGGTTCACTTACTGCAGAATGATATGTTAAAATCTGATTACAGATTTTACCATCTGTAATGGATGATTTCGTAGATAATTTAAACTTGGAAGAATTCCGACTTTTTCTTATTCAATAGGACGGGGCTCCATCGCATAATTCGGCATTAACAGCAGAGGTCCTAAAAGAAGTTTATGGGAATAAATAGATTAGTATCAGGGACCAAATAATTGGCCTGCGAAAAATCTAAAAGAGAGAGTAACAGGCGAAGAGAAACTAGCCCTGTAAACTAGCCCGTTTTTGCATTGAAAAATAGGGAGCTTAGTCGAAAATATGTAGATTGTCGCGTAATTTTTCAATCAACAAAAGCAGTAATTAAACAGTGTAAGAAATGCATCATGTTCGAAACTGGAAACATATTCGAACACTTATTATAATTTATTGGTTTTTGTCACTGTTATTAATAAAATTTTTGTGAACTCTTGGATTTTCTTTTTGACTTTTAAAACAAACATTTTAACTTGCCAAACAACAAAGTTTTGGCTGTTATATCGAATCTATCATATTATACGAGTTGTAGTGCTTGTGTTTTTTACTTTAGGGTTATACTATTATAATAATATCGCCTGCAAAAACTAGTTTTCTATCAAGTGTTGACGAAATATACAGGGTGATCCATTAAAAGAAACATAGATGCCTATTATATCTCGTAAACGCGATTTTCAATTGTTTTTCTGATTACACGATTGTATTTAGCGTAGAAAACCCTATATCTCTGATAATAATTTAACTAACATGCAATATTATAAGTTAGCTATACACTGTAAAAAAAGTTGCAGTAAAATTACATGTAAAATCGTTGGTAACAAAGTTGCCTACAATTTTACAGGTAAATTTTCTTCATAAGGTAAAATTTCTACCATCTAGTAAATTTCACATGCTGATGTGTTTTTCAAAGATTGTACTGTAATATTTATATGAACTCTACATTTACCGAACACTGAAGTAATTTTCATATGTATTTTTATTCATTTTCGCTTACGCGAAACCTACGATTGTTTGTGACGTATGTACATGATATCATTGAGCCAATAATAAGTTCGACAAACGAATAGAATTACCTACGCGCACAGATAAATAATCCAATAACCAATCACATTGCGGCGTATGAATTTCGTATTTTCCATGATATCTATAGTTTTACCCGAAAATTCAAGTAAAAACATATATATATTTAAAGGATCCTCATATTTTTACAGCAAAATGAATAGTTCACTAGTAAAATTACTTTTAAAGTGCACTAAATACCCCGAAAAAATGTCAATTTTACACTTTTAAGTAAATTTTGAGAGTAAATACAAAATTGTACATGTTTTTTCCTGTATTTTCTTTTTGAATTTTTGTTACATCTTAAACTTACATGAACAAGCTATAAATTTTACCGAAATTTCTTTTTCCATGTTAAATATCCTAGAAAAAACATGTAAAACAAAATTTACATGATTTATTGTGGTAAATTCACAACGTTATTACATGTAATATTCCTGATTTACCATGGCAAAATTACTGTAATTTTTTACAATGTAGTGCGCCGACAATTTTAAACAGCCTGTATACAGATGTAAAACTGTAAAATAATAGAATAACGTAATAACAATATTTATTGTGTCACAGGTAGCGTCTTAATTTTCAAGGAATATCATCCAAACTACGACCCAGAAGACGCTCCTTACTGCAGCAGATTCACCTATCTAGTGGCTTTCTGGTCACTTATATTACAATATACTGTACTGCTAGTATTCATGCTGCTCTGTATCTGCAATTGTTTAATGCATAGCGAATAAAAAGTATCTGAGTAACTCGTTGTTTGTTTATGCGCACGAGTTCTTTATCTTACATATTATTTACAGATTCGAGTTCTTCTTTAGGTTTAAACTTAATATGCTTGAATAAGCGTTAGAGATAGAGACATCATTCAGTGAAATGCTATAATATATGAAAGGAAAACTTCGCGCGCGTCTTCGACCGCGTCTGAACGGCCTACGATGATATTTGAATGGAATCAAAGAGCCCAAGTAATTATTTTAATAATTCACCGCTGAATTCGCATAAGCGCGCCCCGGGGAAAAATAGACTTTCCACTTAACGAGCTGAATGCGTCGTAACGGACTGGGGTTTGAACGTTTTCAGGGCGTTAATGTCTCGGTGAAAAAAAAAAAGGTCGGAGCATACAGAGCCGTATAGGTATATGGTTTGCAGTGAATTCGTTCTAGAATTAGATCGTGCGGGGTTTTAATGTAAGTGTGTACGTATGATGAGGTGATGTAAAAAAGCGCAACGGCTCTTCGAATAAAGTGGAAAAGATACCGTTGTGTAGCATCGTACATCATAATTGCTGTCTCTATAGAATGGAAACCATGTAGCATACAGTTGCGTTAAGAAAATATATTGAAGTTTTAAATACTTCTATTCAACAACATTACACGAAAGTGCTGCTGTTTATTGATAGTATATAATAATAAATTAAAAGACACGTTTCATAAAGCGCAGCGCACGACAAAATGTTTTTATGGAACGAGTTTTTTATATTTTGTTGTAATTATCGATTTTAACTTATTCTTTTTATTTTAAATTAAAATTCAGTGGTTTTTTATTTGTTGGGTTGCCAGCACTAACTGTTGAATTACAGTTTGACATTTTATTTGAAATTTTATATTTCAATTTTAAATTATAATTACATCTCATAATTTTGATAAGTATTTGTCAAATATTTTGTAAATATGAAAAATGATCAATGTACTTCCGCAGAAATACGCGAAGTAGCGCAAGGGGGAATTGACAAATGCATTCCTCAGAAATCGCAACACGTGTATGAAAAGGAGTTTCACGAATTTACTAATTGGTGTGAGCAAAATGCCACAGACCAAAAAATCTTCTACACTATGGTGTAGTTATTAAATGCTGCGAACCATGTTAAATGTCCGCAGAAATGTGAACATATTCAAATTTGCACAAGTAATAGCACTACATCTTCCCAAGGTTATCAATCTAAAAAGTCAAAAATTTAAGAATTAATTTTGATGTTAACAAATCATCTCGAATATAAAGCGGACACAATTCTTGTAGCAGTACCTAAAACAAAAAGTTATTTACCACCGTTATTTGTAATTACAGATAAGCAATGGGTTAACTTGGTAAAAAAAATAATCCAGAAATGAGACCAAACCATATAACCCACAAACGATTTTTCATAAATTATCACTCTGGAAGGTGGACCACTCAACCAGTTGGCAGCTTCCTTAACAGCGAATTGTTAACTGGTTATTGTTTTAGACGTTCATCTGCCTCACGTTTGGTCGATCGTGGAAGCGATCTGGTAACAATCAAACGTCATGATGTGTGAAAGAGTTCTGCAGTAACAGAAAGCTATATTGAAAGCTCTTTAAGAAAAAAAGTTAAAGTAGCAGAACTACTGTTAGTACGTCCAGCACCTTCCACTTCCAGTACTTCAACAGTCTTTGCAAGTGAAGAACAAGTACCTTTCTCTCAATGACCTTCCACTTTAATAACCTTTGTCAAGGAAAAAACAATACATATAGACAATAATATTAACCGCATAATTCTTAACATTTACCGGCTCTTACCATTAATGCAGATCCAGATTCTAATTAATAACTGTATTGTTTCTAAACATGAGTGAATAAATTGCTATTTGATTATTGCTCAAACGCGAATATGTGTGTGTATTTTCACCGTGAAATATATTTTTAGTGGATTCAACCGACTTCTTAGGCCACTTAGTAGCCAGTTTTTTTGGGAAAAATGCTTACCCTTCGGTTGGCTGTATTGTAACAGCAAAATGCTAATCAAATTTTAATGAATGTCATATTGACAAGTACTGAAGTTAATAGTTTCCAAAATTATTTTAATCTATTTGTTTGCTTCGACAAAAAACGAAATTTTATTTTTTTAGTAGTTGCATTTCACATCTTATAAGTTATTTGAGTTGCATAATTGTTTGGTTAATAGTTTTTGTACTATTTAGTTTTAATATAATCCAGATTGTTATCAACTGTGCCCTCCATTACCACAGTATAAATCTTATCCAGTAGTTTCACTAAGTGTCGGCGCCTTTGATGTTTTGTCTATCAATTTAAGGAAATTCGCGATGGCGTTTGGTGGCTATATTTGCAAGTAATAATTGCAAAGTGGGTACGAAAATAACCTATATACTCAAACAGACTGACAATTAACAGAAAATCGCACAACATCAATGTCACTCCTATAACAAAATAACAGAATGGAAAGGCTTTGTAGGTTAGGTTTTTGCTTGTAAACAAATTCAAATAGTTTTAGTTACAATTTCACCCACCCATGCGACACCGCGAATTTCCTTGGGCGCCATGTTTGAAACCCATGTTACCGGCGATGTGAAACTACTCGATATACTTATATACTGTGCCATTACTGTTATTTTGACGTGTCAAGAAAGTAGTTTTCATGTTCTCAAGCGCCATGTAGATGTCGCTACTTACGAGAATCTGGTGTAACATTCAATTCAATACAAATTACCCACTAACTGCCATTAACAAAACAATCATTTCAAACATCGATTATTTTGTACCTGTTTCCTAACCTCTAAATTCAGAAGAAATCTATTTATTACTGGGAACCTCCACAAATTATTACTAATTTAGTAATCCATAAACTCAAATACAGCTGATGACACCTCACCCCGCGAAATGATGGTAGATTTCAATGGAAAATTAAGCGAGTTGCTTTACGAAGATATACGTGATGCGTACGTTAGAAGTGTTATGAAAATGTCTGCGTTTTCAGAGGGACGACGACACATGCGATCGATAGATATATATATATATATATTTGATATTTGACGGAGCGTCGACTCTAGCCAATATATCTGCACGTCAGGCAAGTGATTCCAGTTATATTCCTGTCGGTTTGAGTCGGATGGGGACTTACCGACCGGAAGATACGTATAAAACGTTCAATAACGCGAATGACACGGATCAAGCGGATCCAAAGTAATCGCCGGCGTTCCTCCCTTAAATATATATATATCGAAAAGCGAGAGGAAATTCGCCACCAAGCGAAAACTAGACCCTTCGAAAATGCAAATGTAAAATTCCCTTCCACTTCGATTCGACAACGATCTGGTTTTAAATAAAAATTAAGGACAATACATGAAACACGGGACAAGCAGAGTGACGAATGATCAGAGTTTTATAACACGATATATAGGGAGATTGAGGACTTTTCCTGTGGCGGCGCGCCCCAAAAGTTTTAACAAATCGGCCGGTCGTAATCCCGGAGACTTTTGATACATTTATTCTCCGATTTCTGCGATTCTTTCTCTCGAATTTCGTGGGCGGCTCGCAATCTTGACACTTTACGCCGACGCGCCCCAACTTTAGATGACGTTTGAACTGGTGCCACGGATGGATTGGCGTTTCGGGAGTTTTTAGCGTCAGGCAATAATCTCTGAGAAGTAAAAAATCGCGAGAGAAACAGCAGTAACTTTTTCGTATATGTATATAAACACTTTGTTTTGTTTCCATATTTTTGTATGCTAACGTACTGTGTACTGATTGAAATAAATGAAAAATGCTAAATGAATTTAAAATAAAAAAGAAAATAAAATTAGCTAGCTCAACAGAAAAGATTTTAATGAACACAAAAGAACTATTAATCTCAGAGTTACTCTCGCGAATTGAAACTTGAATCTAACCACGACAAGTAAATTGTGAGTGAATGAAATCAGACTTCTTAATTACATGAAAAATTGTAAAGGTTTAAATATAAAATAAAAGAACAGAATTTTTTAACACAGTGACGCTAATTAAACAATCAATTTATTTTTAACAAAATGGGTTCAATTTACAAAGGCGCAGAAAAAAAACCTTGAACTGAAGATTCTGGCCTAAAATAAAAACTGCACTTGACTCTAAATTAAAATAGGACAATGCTACTTCCTATACAAAGCAAAAAAGAAAGATTTTATTTGTTCAGGAAGACTATTCAACACATACAAAATCTTTGAATTTCTATCCACGTGGTTTCATAAATTAAAATAATCTAAGCGTGGACAAATGTAAGAAATTTACAAAAAATGAAAAAGCTAAAAGAAAGAACAAAGCTTTTACTCACCCAAACGAGGTGATTGAAAAATAAAAATGATGCAGCAAAATAAATTAACAGAAAACTAACTCTTTAAAAATATAAATGAGAAAAAAAAACTAAAATAAATATTCCTAAACAAAAAAAATTATAATTGATCTTATATCTATAAAGTGCACACTTTAATATATTAACAATTTATTCCAATAAAAATTCCATGATTGACTAAATAATTACAGAATTTATTAACTTTGTCAATATCAAAATGAATAACAAAATGGCAACAATGATATAAATAAAATACGTCTACTCACTTCAATAGTCGAACAAGGAAGTCCTTAACAAAATCCCACAATTGTTTTTCTTACAAAAATCCATCTCTCAAAATCGTGCAACGCAGACGTATAACATTACAATGACAATATTAAATAGAATACGCATAAAATCAGCACAAGCGAACATAAGACATTTGAATGATTGAATTAAATAAAAAAAACTTAACACTACATAATTAAAATCATGCAATAAACTCTTAAACTAAACTTATACAAAATAAAACAAAATTGTGAAAATTCTCGGTAAATTGAAAATCAGCTGATCGGAGAATTAAAAACAACCATAATCTGCAACTTAAAATACATTCAGCGATAAATGGGTTGTATAAACCACAGCAGTATGTATGTACCATCGGTCAAAGTTAAACTTGAACGACTAGCAAGCGACAAGATATTATCGACAGCTCTGTCTCTGTTTTAGTTTTATAAAGGAAATCGCTTTCTAATTAATTAATGTTCAATATATAATAGAAGCTGTCCTAGTTAGTGTCCTCACCATTGTCCGCACTGGTTTCTAGCACCCTATTTTTTGGCCAAAACTATTAAAGTTAACTGAAATATAAAATTTGACGTTGGAAGTATTTTAGATGGTTTAGTAAGTACTTTAATCGTTTCGGCGACTTAGTTGAAGAGGAGAATGAAAAAAAATATAAACTGCGAACCATATATTACAGTTTATTACAAAATTAAGCAATTTGCATAATTAAAGATGTGTCATTATCTTGTGATTGAGCTATAAGTGCAAAGCATCCCTCCTCTTACATCCATCGGACTTTACTTAAAATGCCAATCTTAGCCGGTCACAATACCAGGAAGGCGTAGATAGAGCAGTAATATTTAACTGTTTTGTTGTATTTATCAGAGTTTCGAATATTATATTAAGTCTCCTTGTAACCACGCCATATTTTTTCTTTTAGAAGACTCGATTAGTCTATAAACAGCTTGCCAGTGATCTGAGACATTAATACAAAACTGAGACGGCGTGCTTTTTCCACGTATTGTGAACTCACAAATACCGGGCACATATGTTCTCATCGTAGATAGTTCAGTGAGAGTGTATCGCTTCAATTTTTAAATTTTCATGAGTTTCAAATTATACTTAAAGCAAGTCTTACACGCAAACGTCATTGTAATATTAATGTTTTAATATACAATTAAAGATGTGGTTTTCACAGCAAAAAGGAATACTGACATGCTTCTGGAATAATTCTACCCTGCAGAAGTTTTTAAAGCAACGTATTACCTAGTCCCAAAAGCTACAATAATTTCGTCCTTTCAACTGAAAAGCGCGTCACCTAATAACTTTCTCGCGTGTTTCTCGATGGCATTTAAACACAGGCCCATTGTTAAATTACCTTCAAAACTTTAATAAATATAACGGCTCCGATGTATAGGTAATAGCTATACTAGCGCGAAACCCTGCGCCCATCCTGCACGGTTTCTTCGGATCGATAGCGGATCGCGTGCTTCGAATACAGGTAAGGCGATTTAAAACTGTTCCATCCGGCGTGCAGATGGTAAAACTCGCGATTACTTCGTTCGATTTCTCGCCTTAATTTCCTAATTAGTTTCTAACGTAGACGTAGAAAAAGCATTTTAAATTGATATTTCGTAGTCGACTAACGCTAACTTACCTCCTATCATTTCCTTTTGTTTTGGAAGTTATTCATCAGAATTTCGTCGGTGTCAAATGGTGAAACTTGGCTGCAAATTATTCATTATTCTCGGGGAATTGTTTCAGCCGGAGACGTGACTGTCAGCCACGTAATTTCCGATGAATTGTCGCCGAGATCAGCTGGTGCCCGTCGGGATGAAATAACGTCCATCAGTTGATAGTTTAACCTTATTGTTAGTTAGAAAGTTGTGTATGCGCACGTCGTATAGTTGTTCCGATTTTGTTGGAAAAACTTAACTTACACAATAAATATATGTCACTACGTGCCGTGTTTATTTTTATAAAGAGTTTGTCAGAATTGTTTGATAATGCCTAGTTCTTTCACTAGAAGCATATTACCGACAAAATTCAATTGTTATATATGGAAAGTAGTGTATGTAGTATGTAAATATATTTGGAAGTATGTGTATAAACAATAGTTTTTATAGAACATAGTAAAGAAATTGTAGCGTGTATGTTGGAGTGGGTCAGTCTGAAATAAAGGAATAAAGAGTAAAGACGTATTTAAATTTGAGAGGATACAACATCAATATTACGTCAGATAAAGATCTTTTTTCATTTAACCAATGTTATACAACGTCTGCGATAAGTTCGAAAGACCGATTTAGTGTGTGCGTTTTAAATTTCGTAAACAAATAACTATTTTGATATATGTACTTACAATTTGTTATCGAAAAAAACAGGTTTTGTATTCAAATGAACTCTAGACGCTAATAATTCGACAATATACATAGTACTTAGTTTGAAAACAGATCATACGGCTTATAAAACCGTCACGTTTGCTGTAGAAACACTGTTTGAAATTTCAAATAAATGGGTTGTTGAACAAAATAGTGTTTTGGAAGCACTGCACGCTGTATACATACACTCCGCGACAAAAAGTTACGACTAGAATAATAATACCTATTTTTAATAGAGTAGGCCACGACAATTATCTCACCAGCATAATACTTAAATGTCAAATCTGTTAACAAATAATTTTGTATTGTATATTAGTTTGTCCTTCTTACATGTCAGTGATTGTTTATTTATTTTATTATATAGTTTTTTCTTTTTTTCGTGAGGGTAGTGGCTGGTTTCTATACGATGAATTAAATTTTTTAAACAAATAAACTCTTCATTTTTACGTTTCGACAAACTTTATTTACTGTTGTCTTCTTCAGAAAAAAGTATATTATAATTTAACTTTTTTTTTTAATCTAAAATTAATAATCAATATTGTCATTACTTATAAAAATATGTATGAGTTTTTTTTACTTACATTTAGGGACATTCACAACAACATTTTAAAAACTTTTTTAAAAATTACATTTTTTTTTTAAATTACTGGAAACGTAGTCAATTTACAAAGTACTGTTAACTTAACATTTTAAATTCAAGCTGCCGAAGATTACATTTAAAATAACCCGAAAGGCGAGCTCAACAATGGGCTTTTTTTTTTAAACTGTTATACTAAAAATTGTTGTTTATTTATCCCTTTACTCTACATATATTTAACGGCGAAAAGTATGTTTAATGAATTGGTGCATAAATTTTTGATTAAACTTTCTATATCTTGTTTTATCGTTTACTGCGCGTTTTATGTTTTGTTTATTTGGGATCCATTTCTAAAATTGCATCGCGCTTTATAATTTTTCCTTATTTAAAATACTTGTATTATTGAAATTGAATGTATGACTTATGTTAATTGTATGTTTTTTTAGAGCAGTGAGATTATTCTGATATTTATGACCTTTAATTCTATTATGAAGTTGTGATGTTTGTCCTATGTACACACCATTGCAATTGTTACAGGGGATTTTGTAAACTACGTGACTTTGGTTTTGTAACGGAATAATGGAAATTAATTTTGAGAAACCAAATTTCAAATTATTGTGGTTTTTATGTGCAAGTTTTATATTATGTGGGTATTTTATTAAGTTTTTCGGACAAAATGAGGTAACGTATGGGATGCTAAGATATTTTGAAGAGTATTTGGGTTTGTGTTTTTTGTTGTTTATTGACTTGTCTTCGGTGTTATAATATTGATGTATTTTGTTTTTAATGGTTTTTTGAATTAACGTTAAGGGATAGTAATTTTTTTGTTGGGCAGAGTTTCACTCTGCCCAACCCTTTAGTTATAAAAAAAATGTCATGTCTGCCTTAATCAATAGAGCCATTACATTAACCAGTCCAAAATATAGAACAGAAATTTTAAACACAGTAAAAATCAATTTATATCAGATGTTCAAAAATATATTTCTTTTAGGCATATTTGTACGCCACACAAAGTGATGTTATTTTTCTTCGTAAAATCGGAATGACATATAGGGTGTTCCGTTTAAAATAACGGAGTAAGTATGCATTTTCCTACTTTTGGACCATCTTGTATAGTGAAAACTATTCGATTCTGTAAAACTTTTTTGTATGAGAGACTTTTTTCTGAAATCAAAAATGGAGCTATAATCAAAGACCCAGTCTTCGATCGGACACTTGTACATACAATAATTACTTTTAGAAAACTGCGGTATCTCATACTACATCTGGACAGCTGTCATTATAGTAACTATCGCTTATAATAGTAAGGCATACCACATGCAATTGTGCTGAATTTTACTATACAGCTTTCCCTCTGCGTATACGGTTCAATCTTAGCTGCGTAAATCTAATGGAAGCATTGCGACTTCGCATCGTTAGTCGTAAAATCGAAAATCGAATCCTTCACGCCTAATAACTTGAACCACATAATACTGCTCCCGTTCACGTAGTACGTTGAGTACGTTCGCACCAAGGCTGCATATACAAACGATACCACGGCACTATAATGACCGTTAAAACGGAAAATGTTCACGGCGCCAATCCAAAACTCCTGTGACGGCTTCCCCGTAAAACTTTCCGACCAATCTCCGACGCGAACAATACTTTCCTCCGTTTCCGGTGATTTATAACCGAACCGAACGTGTGCCGCGCGAACTGATTTACAATAATCCGCGGAAATATAGGTAGGTAGGAGCGCCTATGTGCGTCGTCGGTCGGCGGGCAAATTGTTCCTGCCGGTACCCGCCTCTGCCATTTTTTACGGTCGCATTTATTGCGCTCGGATTACCTCGCGCTTCATAATCCATGCTCGACCAGTAAAAAAAGAAAAAACAGAGTTTATACATTGGCCGTCAACCAGGTTTTACCGAATATACTTCGCTCCGGAACACCGTAATAATGTATCGATTGCGGCCATTAAATCCGTCGAAGCAGCGGCGCGTAATTATTCTAAAGCTTTCTTCCGCGTACCTATATCCGATTAATTTGAAGAAAATTGTAGGTACGGCATCGGACGGATTGTTAATTGTATACTACTTAAAAATTCGTAGACCAGAAACGCTGCAGTAAAAGGGTTTTTTAAAATATAATTCATTTCAGAAAACCCATTTTTGCAAATATACGTTGAGAGGAAAAAAAAGATATAAAACAACTGAATATTATGTTTATTTTAAATACAACAATGCATTCCAAAGTCCAATTAACACAAAATACATACTGTTCAACTTGATTACATCTAGATGTTATGATTTTTCCTATTAATTATGTATTTCCGCTTCTGGTAATGGGNCATAAAAAAATCCACTAGTGCCAAGAAGTTGATATAGGTATCAGACGACATGACAGCAATAACCATATCCACCGACATCTTCGATATGCCTCAATATTTACGTTTTGTTATTGTTGAACTCATCTCAATGTCCTCCAAAGATTGCGAATATGGGCCGGATATGTATTGATTATTAATATATAAAAATAATTAACGTAACGTGTTAATAAATATTTTCTTTAATGATTAACCAAAAATTAAAAGTTAGTTTCAACTTTAAACAATATCGATATGTAAATCTAGTTTGAGTAACCTTACGATATAACGCGATATAAGGAAAGCATAGTTTTCGCTTTTGCCAAAGTAAAAATTACACTGTACCAGCTCGAGTATGTCTAGAGTCGGCAGCAGACGCAGATTAGATGGCTATCATCAGAAACCAGCTCCGTCTGCTCCGAGCCTCGAACCAAGTTCAAAATATCAAGTCTGCGACTTTGCAGCCATCTCTAATTTGATACAACAAAAAAAATGTTGTTTCTATTTAGCTTTATAATAAGTTTTTGCTTAAAGTAAAATATTGCTAATATCAAACCATTATTGTTTTGCATCAAATATAATATAATTGCTGGATAAACATATTTCATGCATTGAGTGGACACTTGATTATATTTGTGTTGACACAAATCGGTGCACTTTAACTAAATGTTACTTTTCAACTAACAAAAATAACTTAACATTGGTGGTTATGTTCGTTCAAACAAAAAAAAAACTTCTTTGCCATATTTAAACGAAAATTGTTCTTCAATTTACCATTTTTTGGTTGAATCAATGCATGTATTTTTCTGAGTGCATGCAAGTGTTCACAGACGGAATAGAGCTATATTGTTAGATGTTTGTGGAGAACTAATATGCGAATGTACTAATCAAGAATGCAACAATCTTGGTTAGTTACATTCCATCTATTTAAAGACCTATAACAAAATTGAGACTTACTTTGTTTAATACAGATATCTACGAAACTATGACTTGTTTTGACGTTTTATGTACCTATAAACCGGTTGTAAAAAATATTAAAAAATAAGATTGATTAAAGAACAGCAGTTTTTTGCTATTATCATGTCACATCAAACAAAACTTACTTTTTTTTAATGATAAAGAAACCAGTATGTCAGTTAATATAAATATCTGTACCTTCGATTAAGCTTCTTACCTACTGGTTTCTTTATCATTAAATATTACTCAATTTGAATATAACCATGCATGTTACTTTTTTGTTGAGAATAGTTGTTATTAGCTGTTTTCGCAAGATTTCAATGGTATTTTATTCGCCTGATATAACCCCAAAATCGCATAATTTTCTTGTTCCTATTAGTTCGCATATACAATCAGTAGTTTGTGTAACTGTTTTACCGAAAAATACTATTTTTGAGTGCAACTCATGGTTTGACATTTCAAATTGAACACTTTTATACTGGCTTTCGCATGGAATTGCGCATGGCAAAAGAATTGTATTACCACCATGGAAATACTTAAATTCCCTGCTTGCATGAGAAATCCCATTCTAAATAATAAATAAACGTAAATGAATGTGAAATTATAAAAAAAAAATAGTATGAAAAACATGTGTTACAATGACTGTTATAATACTCAAACTTGTACACGTATAATATACAATTAAAGATGTGGTTTTCACAGCAAACAAAAAAAAAATACTAACATGCTTCTGGAATAATTCCACCCCGCAGAAGTATTTAAAGAAACTTATTACGTAGTCCCAAAAGCTACAATAATATCGCCCTTTCAACTGAAAAGCGCGTCACCTAATAACTTTCTCGCGTGTTTCTCGATGGCATTTAAACACAGGCCCATTGTTAAATTACCTTCAAAACTTTAATAAATATAACGGCTCAGATGTATAGGTAATAGCTGTACTAGCGCGAAACCCTGCGCCCATCCCGCACGGTTTCTTCGGATCGATAGCGGATCGCGTGCTTGGAATACAGGTAAGGCGATTTAAAACTGTTCCATCCGGCGTGCAGATGGTAAAACTCGCGATTACTTCGTTCGATTTCTCGCCTTAATTTCCTAATTAGTTTCTAACGTAGACGTATAAAAAGCATTTTAACCGTGCGCTTCTGTAAAATTGATATTTCGTAGTCGACTAACGCTAACTTACCTCCTATCATTTCCTTTTGTTTTGGAAGTTATTCATCAGAATTTCGTCGGTGTCAAATGGCGAAACTTGGCTGCAAATTATTCATTATTCTCGGCGAATTGTTTCAGCCGGAGACGTGACTGTCAGCCACGTAATTTCCGATGAATTGTCGCCGAGATCAGCTGGTGCCCGTCGGGATGAAATAATGTCCATCAGTTGATAGTTTAACCTTATTGTTAGTTAGAAAGTTGTGTATGCGCACGTCGTATAGTTGTTCCGATTTTGTTGGAAAAACTTAACTTACACAATAAATATATGTCACTACGTGCCGTGTTTATTTTTATAAAGAGTTTGTCAGAATTGTTTGATAATGCCTAGTTCTTTCACTAGAAGCATATTACGGACAAAATTCAATATTACGTCAGATAAAGATCTTTTTTCTTTTAAGCAATGTTATACAACGTCTGCGATAAGTTCGAAAGACCGATTTAGTGTGTGCGTTTTAAATTTCGTAAACAAATAACTATTTTGATATATGTACTTACAATTTGTTATCCAAAAAAAAACAGGTTTTGTATGCAAATGAACTCTAGACGATAATAATTTCGACAATATACATAGTATTTAGTTTGAAAACAGATCATACGGTTTATAAAACCGTCACGTTCGGTGTAGGAACACTGTTTGAAATTTCAAATAAATGGGTTGTTGAACAAAATAGTGTGTTTTGGAAGCACTGCACGCTGTATACATACACTCTGCAACAAAAACTTTGACTAGAATAACCTATTTTTAATAGAGTAGGCCACGACAATTATCTCACCAGCATAATGTCAAATCTGTCAACAAATAATTTTATATTGTATAGTTTGTCCTTCTTGCATGTCAGTGATTGTTTATTTATTTTATTTATTATATGTATATTTACTTAATTACTTAAGTAGTATGTATTTTACTTATAAACCATTAAACCAAGACTTAGTATTTGTCTTTTATTTATGACAAAAACAAATAAACATTAAACCACAACAAAATCCACCCTTAATTAAAAGCATTTACACAAAGTAATTTATTTATCAAAATTTATATCAGATGTTCAAAAATATATTTTTTTTGAGGCATATTTGTATGCCACTTTAACCGAGAGTTTGCAGCAGGGTCTTTTTTATATAAAGTGATGTTATTTTTCTTCCTAAAATTTAAAACTGGAATGATACAGTGACCGGCATAAATATTGCAACATATGGGAAATTTTTTTATTATTAAAATATACTAAAACTTTTTTGGGGGAATAGATTGTGCATGTCTAGAAACCCCAAAATTTATTTTGACACACGTCCACTGACCACTGGTATGGCGGTAAATTTAAAAAATATGCCGTGAATCTGTAAAAGTGAAGTTAGATGACATGATATCCAAAAAAGATACTTGAAAAAGTTGCTTAGAATTCAATTCTGAGGCCGCATGCAAATTTTTGTAAACATATTTAAAAAAAGTAAAAATCATAATTTCTTCAAATATTATTTCATTGAATTACATATTTCCATATTTTCCCCCTAAGCAGCTCAACTGCAGTACTATTTCCAAATTTGGTTGATACTCAAACAGTTTTCTCAATTTTTGCATAATTAACATAGCGAAAACTGAAAAGTACGATTTCAGTGTGACAATTGTTGTTGCAAGGGACTGTATCTGCTAGTAATAAATAAAATTTACCAAACATTTTCTCTCTAAACCACTTAGCAAACATTACTTTTATTGAAGATTATCATATTTTCTTTTGGTTTTCTGCGTTAAAGTGAAAATCGGTAGTCCAAAACTCATAACACTAAACCATCTAAGGCCTCACAATGTTATTGCACGCACCGAAGGTATTATTAGGGTTCGAAATTAAAAAACTCAGTAGAAATAAATAACCAGTATTTTTAGCTAATGATAGAAATATTTAATAAGCAAAAACATTTAAACAATAACTAATAGTAATGAACAACTAAGAAATGAAACTCTAAAAATGCATACCTACTTGTTAGAAATACATATACTTCTGTTTCTTTTAAGTAAGATAAGCTTTGAAATTAGAAACAAAAAAAAATGTAGTAAACTATTTTTTTTTTGGCAAATAAGCAATTACTTACTACCATTTTTATTTTACCTATTGTTTATTATTCGCTGTTTTCCAATTTCAAAATCTACTTTAAAACCTTCGATCGTGCATGTAGTAGTATCGTTTTGACTAACAGTTTCCACTTTAATGCCGAAAACAAACAAGAAATATAATAATTTTCAATAAAAGTAATGTCTGTTAAGTGGTTTAGAGAGAAAATGTTTGTAAAATTTTATTTATTGCTAGTAGATACAGTCCCTTCAACAACAATGGTCACACTGAAAACATACTTTTCAGTTTTCGCTATGTTAATTATGCAAAAATTGAGAAAACTGTTTGAGTATCAACCAAATTTGGAAGTAGTATTACAATTGAGCATCTAAGAGCGATAAAAAATGAAATATGTAATTCAATAAAACAATATTTGGAAAAATTGTGATTTTTTTTTTTTTTAATATGTTTACAAAAATTTGCATACAGCCTCAAAATTGAATTCTAAGCAGCTTTTTCAAATAACTTTTTTCGATATCATGTCATCTAACCTCACTTTTTGCAGATTCACGGCATATTTTTTAAATTTACCGCCATACTAGTGGTCACGTGACGTGTGTCAAAATGAATTTTGGGATTTCTAGACATGCACAACCTATCCCCCAAAAAAAGTTTTAGTATATTTTAACAATAAAAAAAATTTCCCATATGTTGCAATATTTATGCCGGTTACTGTATATAGGCTGTTCCGTTTAAAATAACGGAGTAAGTATGCATTTTTCTACTTTCGGATCATCTTGTATAGTGAAAACTATTGGATTCTGTAAAACTTTTTTGTATGAGGGACTTTTTTCTGAAATCAAAAATGGAGCTATAATCAAAGACCCAGTCTTCGATGGGACACTTGTACATACAATAATTACTTTTAGAAAACTGCGGTATCTCATACTACATCTGGACAGCTGTCATTATAGTAACTATCGCTTATAAGAGTAAGGCATACTACATCATGCAATTGTGCTAAATTTTACTATATAGCTTTCCCTCTGCGTATACGGTTCAATCTTAGCTGCGTAAATCTAATGGAAGCTTTGCGATTTCGCATCGTTAGTCGTAAAATCGAAAATCGAATCCTTCACACCTAATAACTTGAACCACATAATACTGCTCCCGTTCACGTAGTACGTTGAGTACGTTCGCACCAAGGCTGCATATACGAACGATACCCCGGCACTATAATGACCGTTAAAACGCAAAATGTTCACGGCGCCAATCCAAAACTCCTGTGACGGCTTCCCCGTAAAACTTTCCGACCAATCTCCGACGCGAACAATACTTTCCTCCGTTTCCGGTGATTTATAACCGAACCGAACGTGTGCCGCGCGAACTGATTTACAATAATCCGCGGAAATATAGGTAGGTAGGAGCGCCTATGTGCGTCGTCGGTCGGCGAGCAAATTGTTCCTGCCGGTACCCGCCTCTGCCATTTTTTACGGTCGCATTTATCGCGCTCGGATTAACCTCGCGCTCATAATCCATGCTCGACAGTAAAAAAAAAAAAAACAGAGTTTATATTGCCGTCACCGGTTTACCGATATACTCCGCTCCGGAACACCGTAATAATGTATCGATTGCGGCAATTTTATTTCGTCGAACAAGCGGCGCGTAATAATTCTAAAGCTTTATTCGCGTACCTATATCCGATAATTTGGAAGAAAATTGTAGGTACGGCATCGACGGATTGTAATTGTATACTACTTAAAAATTCGTAGACCAGAAACGCTGCAGTAAAAGGGTAAAATATAATTCATTTCAGAAACCCATTTTGCAAATATACGTTGAGAAGAAAAAAGATAAAAACAACTGAATATTATGTTTATTTTAAATACAAGCAATGCATTCCAAACGTCAAATTAAACCACAAAAATACACGACTGTTTCAACATGAATTACATCTAGATGGTTATGAATTTATCCTATAAATTATGATATTCCGCTTTCTGGAAATGGGGATACAGATTAAATATAGTATATAGGTTATCCACCTGTCACTGTCAAAATTTATCGTCGGGCGATGTGTGATGAAATTAATAACAAATACAATTAGATTATTAATTTATTTATAAGATAACTTTAAAGATAAGATATTCATTAAACAACTAAAATAAATAACTTATTTGTAGAAATTTTACTTAGTTATAATTTACAACAAGTGTTCAAAATGGTTACCATTCTGTTGAATGCATAATGCAATACGACGTTTCATGTTCTCAAAAATATTCTGCAATACATTTGCTATTATTTCATTACATTTATTTTTAATATATGAGATAATGGTTTTTTCTTCTTTGCCGTGTTTTAATTTCTATATAATCTTTTTTATTTAAAAAAGAGAAATCTCTTGGGTAACGGCATTTATTTACTAATCTATTTTTCTTTCAAATACAAAAACGTTTCGATGCTTTAGGCATCTTTTTCAATTTTTAATTATACTCATCAGGTCATTTAAGTTATTAATTTTGCTCTTATATACTTCATTGTTTAGCAATACGAAAATAGAAAAATCTAACGGAGTAAGGTCTGGTGATCGCGCTGACACCCCTGCTTATAACTCGATTAGGGAAGTATTGTTCTAATAGCGCTAAATTTTCACGAGTTGTATGTGCAGTAGTCCCATCTTGTACCATCTTGAAACCATGCTTCATCAGTAAAAAACTAAAATCTAGAATATCGTTATAACTTAAATTTTCTTCAAAGGAATTGCAATAATTTATCCTACTAGCGTGATCTCTAGGTAAGATCTGACGAACAAGTGATACTTTATATGGATACGTATGCAAAAGACACTTTAAAATTCTATGAACTGTACTAGAAGATACGTTCGTTTGAAGTGATAAACGGAGAACTTAAAAAGGAACACGGCAATAAACGAATTTAGAGATAAAACAAAATAAGCACCAATTAGAATGAATAAAGCCTTTTTTGCAATACCAATACACAACAAGCTTCGCAGAACTCTGTTAAAATAATTTCGTTATGCCTTAAAACTAAGCAATTAAAACTTGAATTCCTGCTTTGCCGAACAACAAAGTTTTGGCTGTTTTATCCAATCTATCATTATTTTAATCGTAGTACTTTTGTTTTTCATTTTAGGATCATACTATTATAACAATGTTGTGTTCAAAACCTAGTTTTCTATCAATTGACAAAATATACAGAGTGATCCATTTAAAAAAACAAAGTTATCTATTATATTTCGCAAACGCGATTATCAATTGTTTTTCTGATTACACGGTTGTAATCAGCACAAAAAACCTTACATCTTCATCCTACAAAGAGGGAATGCTACAGCACGCAGTATTTAGAAAGAAGACGCACACCGATAGATATCTGCATGCAAGATCTCACCATCATCCGATGCAGAAGAAGATATTAATACAAACATTGCTATCCAGAGCCGAAACCATCAGTGACGAACAACATCTTACCAGTGAAAAGGTACATTTGGAGAAAGCACTAAAGAAGAATGGTTACACTGACATCGACATAAGGAGAGCCACTAAGAAGAAGACGACACTGAGACAACTACAGAACCACGAAGAGGGAAGGAGTGTTTACCTTACATAGCAGGAGCACCGAAAAAGTAGGCGAATTTTGAAGAAACGTAACGTACAAGTTACGCTTCGGGACTGCAACGTCGATCCAGCAGTATCTACCGACCGCAAAGGATAAGATACCCAAGGGGCGCACAGAAGATATCTACAAGATAACATGCCAATGCGGACAGTGCTACGTCGGACAAACAGGAAGAGTCATCGACATAAGAATAAAAGAACACGAGAGGGACGCAAGATTAAAAAGGACCGAGCAATCAGCGGTGGCAGAACACATGCACGACACCGGACACAAAATGGATTTTAAGAATGTAAAAGTAATAACTACCACCAAGAACTATGGGAAAAGACTCATCAGGGAAGCCATAGAAATAGAGAAGAATAAAACCGTTAACAGAGAAGAAGGGTACCACCTTAGCAACACGTGGAAGAGCCTACTACGAACCGTCACGGTCAATGAGCGAAACTACACGGTTGGATGCACCAGGGGCGTATATAAGAAGAATGTCGGACTATGGAGAATCAGTTCAGTTATCCTGAAGAAGCTGTCAGTATGAACAGCGAAACGTCGAACGAAAGTTTTGACACATGGCGAAACCCGTAAGAAGCTCTTAGTTACCCTTACATCTTTGTTAATCTAATCAACATCGTAGCTGTAATATTAACAAAGTTAGCAATAGTGCACCGATAACTTGATACTAACAGCGTGTATAGTCTTAATGTATGTATATTATTTATGGATTATTTGACAATGTATTACCAGTGGGTGGAAACAATAAATTTACCTATATGTTACCTATTATGCGTATTTCTCGACTTTTTTAACTGATAGAAATCAGGTTTTTATTCCTCTTTTATTCATATTACTGGAATCGACAGGTCGAAAGTGCGCGCTCGGTATAATCTGACCTTTCAATCGTTAAATTTCCATGTTCTTCAAAGTATTTTTTTTTTTTAGTTATAGTGCCTCTATTCCCATTGTTTTTATTTTTCATTAATTTACATACATTTGCATAACGGACCTAACAACCTAACTAAACTATCACACGACTATACCTAGTTTCTGGCGCAAATCTTTTTGTAGTTATACCTGACATTGTATATATATCTACTCAAATGAAGATATTGATTTCTTTTTTTTCCCCGCTGCTACAGGCGTTCATTTCTATTACATTTCCTTACACTCCTCGACGCATCGTACATACGTCAGTCCTGATCGTATCTTCCCTCTCTTATCACGTGCCGTGTCATCGCATTTAACAGATTAGAAACGAACGCGATTTTGCGTGCGAGTCGAAAATTGCCAGCCGCATATTATGTATGTACCTCTATATACCTACCTACCTACCAGTATTTAACTATACGCGGCGAACGGTGCGACGTTTCCGCTTAATTTGCAATCTTCGCCGCGTAGCTTTATTATTATTATGGGCGCGCGGGCGCGCGCGCGAGCGGTACTAAAAATAAGCCGAATCGAGGCCGCTGCCGGCGCCGCCGCCATTAGATAAAATAAATTGTTTTTTATCAGAGCTCTCGCATGGCAGTCGCTCGTAAATCAAGGTGGCCGGGCGAACGGTGCTGCTACTGCCGTTGCTGCAGGTTATGTTATATACTTACCTCTTCCGTCTGATGTCTACCTGTGACCGTTCGCACGAATCGCGTCGATTTATTATTCCGGTGTCGGTTTAGTTGTCCGCTTTACAAGATCGCCAACATTACAAAGCCACCACCCATCATGATAGATATCGAACGTTGTAGGAACTTTACATAAATTATACAGGGTGTTTACGGTTTTGTGACTTTATTTTCAAGGGGTGGTTATACATCTTAAACTAAGGTCATTAACCTAAAAATATCTTAACAAAAGTTGCAAAAATGTGGTTTTTATTTTTAAATGACCATTAAACACCTTAACTTGGCTGTATGAACTTAGTAAACTTAACATTATTTCCAAGAATGCTTACAACAACTTTAAACAGAAATACAGGGAAAATTTAAAGCTGGAGAGGCTAGCTTATAATACCTCTGTTATATCTTCATCGAAGAATAAATTAAAGGCTTCCTGGTCAATTATTAAACCTAAACATAACGTTAATACTTGCACTATCTCTGCGGAGGAACTAAATGATGATTTTTGTAACATTGGTAATCAAATAACTATGAAACTAATTGCGGGTAACGAAGGTGACAGTAATCATGTGCGAGCCAAGAGCACTCCTTCATCTTTTTTTCTGAGTCCCGTTGATCGAGATGAGGTGGGTACAATGATTGATAGACTGAGTAATAGTAAATCTTTGGATTATTACGGTTTGCACAGTGCTTGCTTAAAATTGGGTAAAGATGTTTTAAACCGATCATTTAACGTATTTAATATACCTTCTATTTAGTAGTGGTATATTTCCAGAGTGTTTAAAAATAAATAAAGTTACTCCGATATTTAAAAAGGGTGATCATTCCTCGTCGAACAACTATAGACCTATATCTCTTGTACCCATATTATCTAAGTTATTAAAAACTGCCTTTAAAAATAGATTTGTTAAATACTTAGAAAACAAAAATGTTTTAAGTAATTCTCAATACGGCTTCCGTTCCAATAGATCAACTATAAGCTCACTGGTGGATGTTATTACATATATTACGGATGAATTGGAATTGGTTAATGTAGTCATGGGTGAATTTTTGAATTTGACCAAAGCATTCGACTGTCTATCACATGATTTATTATTGGAAAAACTAGCCCATCACGGAATCAGAGGCCCCCCTTTTTCATTTATTGAGTTTTATTAAAAACAGATATCAGTGTGTTATTAAAGACAACGAAACATCATCTTTAAAACATAATTTGTGTGGCGTCCCTGAAGGCTCCGTCTTAGGCCCCATTCTTTTCATTATCTATGTTGACGACATCAGTGATTTTGTAAATGTTAAACACGTGGCATATGCCGATGATACTACCGTTTTAATAAGTCATAAGAAAATAGAACAACTTAATGATCTATCGGAGAAAGCTCTTAAGCAAGTTGAATCTTATTTTGCAAGTATTGATTTGTGCCTCAACAGAGACAAGACACAAAAAATTGTCTTTAACTTAAATTCTTGTAAGGATCACTCTAATAACGAACCTGTCAGGTGTCTCGGTATCTCGCACTTCGTGAGAAGATTGCTCTTACAAAGAGCACAATCAGAATAATTTCAAAACATCACAAATAGAGATTCTTGCAGACTTTTTTCAAAAAATTTCGAATTTTTAACGATTACTAATCAATATATTTTACAATGTCTGATCTACTGCAGGAATAACTTGGACTCTTACTATCGCGAGACGGTGTACGAATACCAGAAATAAACTATATCCTAACCCACAATTTAGACTAACCAAAAACATAAACTCATTTAGATATATTTCTTTAAAACTATATAATTTACTTCCTATTAAATGGAAAGATCTTAATGACATAATGTTACAAAAAGTAATTAAAACTTATTTAATTGATAATCCTTACTATGAAATACAGGAATTCATTAGTAGATAACTACTTGTGGTGTAGAGTAGCGTGTGTCCCTGGCTCACGGACCTGTACTTGTATCTTTGTTTGTTGTCAATGTTTAATTAATATCTTTGTCGGTTGTTAATGTTTAATGTTCTTTGTTAATTCTAGTCTGACATGTGCATACGATTTTTTTTTGTCACGCACGAATAAAATTATCTATCTATCTTAAAAAAGGTTTTTAGCGCTAAAACAATTGATCAACAACCTGTGCAATGTAAATATAAACGATAGATTATTAATGAATTTTTTACTAAGTAGATTGATGTCGGTAACCTTTCCCATCTGTCAAGCTGTTTCATTAGTTGTCACTGTATTGTTGGTTTGACGTAAATCTTAACAAAACAACTGACTGCATGCAAAAAGTCGCTGATAATCATCCGCCAGACTCTCATACACGATGAGCAAGTAGAAATACTACCCCGGCGTGCTCACTCTCCGGATTTAAACATGATAAAGCATGTGTGGGATATGATTGGTCGCTACATAAGACGTTTATTACAAGCAGCAACTAAGTCGTCATCTACAGCAAGCCTGGGATGAGATTCCACAAGATGCCATTGATCATATCATTCAGAGCATGCCTCGTAGAGTTAGACAGTGCATAAATAATCGTACGAATGTGACATTTTCTTGATATATTTTTTTTGGTTGATTGTTTTTGGTATTTCTTTTCCAATTGTTATGATCTATCACTTGAAACTTGCCAAATATCAGCTTCGTGACAGCTTTTTCAAGATGTTGCAATTTTTTTGGCACGCAGTTTAGATAAATATTTTTAGCTGTGCCTGGCGTGCATGTGAAATAATTCTTCTATGATACCTATTTCTTTACTGGAAAGAATATTTGTTTTCAATAATAGAAATAAACATTATACATATACAGTGTGTCCGCTGATCGATGCATGAATAGGTAAAAGGGTCGTGAACATTTTTGAGTCGAACTTCTATTTTTCTAATCTATCAGTTTAGCCTTGCTCGAATAGAAAGTAATTTGTGTCATACTTTTAGTTTTGAAAAATTAAGTATGCCTTTTACAAAAAGGTGATTTTTCTTAATAATAAAGTAGCTTTTCTTTTTATAGGAGGTACTACAAAATGTTACTAAGAAAAGTTATTCAGATTAATAAATTATGCAAGTAAGCAAAATTTAAACAAGGTCAAGCATGCTTTGGAAATTCACGAAAAAGTTATTATTCGCACAAAGTGCTTTTTCTGTATAAGAGATACGATGAATGTTAAAACAATATCGGTTAAACTAAACATGAATATAAAAAAAATAATTAAACTCAAACAACTCACTCCGTTCAAATTAAAATAACAATTCACATGCGTGTAAAATATTTATTCACTCAATACGTCTGCCGCCTTTATTCGCACATTCCTCAAATTTGTTCTGAAAGGCATTGATGCTACTCCAATCTCGTCAAGGGAAATTGAATATAGAGCATCTCTATGCGATTCTCTGCAACATTTAGATTCTTATTTGAATATACTATTGGTTTTAGCCGGCTCCAAATGAAAAAAAATCGTGGTTGTTAAATGAAAAGATCTGGGCGGTCACAATATCGAGTACGCAGAACAAGCGTCGTGTTGAAAATTAGAAGAAAAACTTGCTTCATGTGGTAGTTTTTTCATTAAACCAATTCAAAGCTTCTAAATATGTGTGTTGATTAAATCCTCCGTCAATAAAATACGGACCGATAATATCACAACCATACTAAATTGTATATCAAACGTTGACTTTTTTTAAAATATTGACGTTTAGAATTTATAATTTTATAATTGGGATTATTGTATCTGGACCAATCTCGACAATTCTGTGAGGAAGGCGGACCGGTAGTAGTAAAAATCGATTCACCTGACAAAATGTCGATCTTCCAGAACTTTTTCTACCAAAGTAAAATAAAATTCCATCCTTTGGGCTTCATTCCCTTCTTCTAGGGCCTGCAAAAATCTCACTTTATATGGTTTAACCTTTTTTTTGCTTTATAAACCTGTTGCAAATATGATCTGCTTATTCGAATCTGCTCTGATCGCTTTCTTAGTGACAGTCTGTGAGCTGTTCGCGTACTGAATTCATTGCTAACACAGTACTTATGTCATCTTCATCATTTTTTTTATATTATCTACACTGCTGGTACCTATCGGTAGTCAAATTTTTTTTTAACTAGTTTTCTTTTTATATATAATATATTTCCTATATAAAAAATTACATTCTTTTTAATGAAATTGTCAAAAAAGGGGAGGGGGTCAAATACACATAAATGTATAAAACTAAAGACGACAAACAATATTAAATATTACATTAGCAACTCACTATCAGAATAAAATTAAGATCACAGCTGCGGTGCGTTAAAGTATTCGGCTAGATCACAAAAAACGTGATTAAGTAAGTATGCTTTCAAAGCACGTTTAAACGGAAAAAAGCTTGATATATTTTTGATTTCCTAAGGGAGAGAATTGCAGATTTTGAGACCGATGCATGAGGGCGACTTCATGCCTATATCGTATTTATAAAACGGTATGTAGAAATTATTCTGTTGTCTAGTAATAGCTCTTTGCCCTTGACCGACCCTCTGAAAGCTGTCTTTTCTATTAAATATGTAAAGTAAGGTATTTAAGATAAATAATTCCTAAGTAAATCCCGACTGCTAAACGGACTTTCGACAACTCGCTCGAATTGAAAGACGAGAGTAATGCGTAAATTCTCTTTTGGACCGTAAAGACGCCGGTGCCGAGGTAGACAACCCCACAAACAGATCCATTAGTTAAGCCTTGACTCAACCTGGGCGTAATACAGGGCCAACATTTGGTCTGCAGACAGTACATTCGTCAGACTTCTAAACAAGAAGCATAAAGAATTTAATTTATGAACAAGGTTCTCGCAATGCATCTTCCAACTAAGATGTTGATCAACTTGTAGACCCAGGAAAGTAGTATTATCTAAGTTAGTTAAAGATTCATTATCTAAGTTCAATTTGATCGTATCACAATGCTTTTGTCTGTTATGAAACCTCAGACTAACGGTTTTTGATATATTTAAATGTAAAAAAAATTGGAATTGCACCAATCAGAAAAAAGCTTAAGAATTTTATTACAGTTTTCCTGAAGGAAAATGTCAGAGGTGGCAGAATTCAAAAAAGTGACATCATCGGCATACACTACCAGAAAGCTATCCCGAAATAATACGCCCAGGTCGCTAACGAAAAGAAGAAAAAGGATTGGTCCTAAAACAGAGCTCTGCGGAACTCCTATTATAGTTTGAAAGTTGTAGATTTATCAATTACCGTTGGAAACGTCACATTTAATAACCTAATAACCGCTGGAAAAGATAATTGTACTAATATACCGTCACACTGAATTAGGTAGATCATTCGTGCAAACATTTCCAAGGCATTCTCGATCCTGTTTAAATTTTGAACACTTGCATAATTTATCAATCTGAACAACTTTTATCAATGACATTTTCTCGTATATCCTACAGAAAGGCATTTTATGAGTGGTAAGTGTAAACTTCCAATGCATGTTTGATTTTGTTTAAATTTTGCATACTTGCAATATTCTTTAATCTGAATAACATTTTGTCGTATCTCCTATTTATAAAGATTTATTCATTTTTAGTGAGAAAATTTATCTTTTTATAAAACTCCAAGACATACTTGATTTTTCAAAGCTAAAAGTATGACACAAATTACTTTTTATCCAAGCAGGGCTAAACCCAAGAAGATAAAATTCCAACTAAAAAATTTTCAAACTTTTTTACTTATTAAGGCGTCGATCGAGGAGCCTGTATCGACTTTAAATTACTCAGGGGGGATTTCGTTAAGACGAAGTAATTTAGGACCGTTTCCGTTGTGTTTCCCTAGTTTTGTTGCAATTACGGAAACCTTCGACAGCGGACGCAGAATCGAATTTACGTGATTGCAGGTCGACAAAAGGATAGGTTTCGTATTTTCTTAACCGTTACAGCCACGCAGAATCCGCTAAACTAATAAATAATATGTATATTGGGGAGTTGAGGTGAGGAGAGAAGAGAGAGAGAGAGAGTGAGAGAGAGAGGAGGCGTTCGCCAATTTCATCTTCGCTCGCTACGGTGGAACGACTCGCGACCGAATTGCTTGTTTCCCAGTTGCTGCAAACGCCAAGTTACACGCGACCGAGAAGTTATTCGATGTAAACATATGTATTCATTTATTATTTATATCGCAATAACATCGCATCGAAGTTTAAGATACTTATATGGTACCTACCATACATATACATAAATTTTTACGACCTACGTCCAAATGTATAGGTACGATCGTATTTATACATAACCTGTCGACAACGGCGTGGTTTTAATTTTTCTTATATAATAAGGCAACTGATCCTTATTAAGACTTACAAGTCGGAATAGAGCGCGCCACCTACTACGAAAGTTTTCCTCCGCATAGTGTATAGGAGTAGAGAGACTTAAAGGAGACTTGCGATTGAGAGTTTGTTTCGGTCGGCGAAAGGGCCATTTACAATTTAAACCGCTTGTTAAAGCACTTCTGATGACGCAGAACGTTTTACGCGTGTTCGTCGAAAGTTGAACTAACATGGGGAAGCCTTTTTTGTTATAATTTTCGGAAAGTTTTATTCGGTCATAAAAATTATTAAAAATCATCTATACTAGTACATTTGTTTCTGTTAAAACTAACACCCTGTATAGCAAACTGACTCACATAGAACATCGTCTGTTATCGTAAATGAGGGTATTATTTACTATTTTTTAAGGTCAATTGCAGCTGTGAGAAAAAAAATAAATGTGATCTTTATAAGTTAATGGTTTGTTTATAGCTCAGTCAACAACATATGTAATCTTGACAGATGTCTAGGTGTCGACGGACTGCAATTATCAGTGCTTTATCGTTTTAAAACAAATGCACTTCCATTAGATATGTTTCGGTAATACTTCGGCCATTTTTTACAAGATCTTAAAGACCAGGATTTTTGCNTAATTAACGCTGGAATAGTATAATGTATGTACTATACCATCACACTGGCACTGCACAAGGCATTCTCGATCCTGTTTAAATTTTGAACACTTGCATAATTTATCAATCTGAACATCTTTTATTAATGACAAAATGCCTTTCTGTAGGATATGCGAGAAAACATATCCTACAGAAAGGCATTTTATGAGTGGTAAGTGCATACTTCCAAATCATGCCTAATTTTGTTTAAATTTCGTATACTTGCAAAATTCATTAATCTGCACAACTTTTTCTAATAACATTTTATCGTACCTATCTCTTATAAAGATTTATTTATTTATTAGTGAGAAAATTAATTTTTTTGTAAAATTCCAAGGCATACTTGATTTTTCAAAGCTAAAAGTATGACACAAATTACTTTTTATCCAAGCAGGGCTAAATCCAAGAAGATAAAATTTCAACCAAAAAATTTTTAAACTTTTTTACTTATTAAGGCGTCGATCCGAGGACGCCTGTATCGACTTAAAAATTACTCAGGGGGAAATTTCGTTAAGACGAAGTAATTTACGACCGTTTCCGTTGTGTTTCCCATAAGTTTTCTGGTGCAATTACGGAAACCTTCGACACGGAACGGCAGAGATCGAATTTCACGTGATTGCAGGTCGACAAAAGGATAGGTTTCGTGATTTCCTTAACCGTTACAGCCCACGCAGAACCGCTAAACTAATAAATAACTATATATATATGGGGAGTGAGGTAGAGAGAGAGAGGCGTTCGCAATTTCAATCTTCGCTCGCTACCGTGAAGACTAGCGCGACCGAATTGCTTGTTCCCAGTTGCTTGCAAACGGCAAAGTTACACGCGACCGAGAAGTTATTCGATGTAAAACATATGTATTCATATTATTATTATCATCGCAATAAACATACCATTCGAACGTTTAAGATACTAATATGGTACCTACATACATATACATAAAATTATTACGACCTTTACGTCCAAATGTATAGGTACGATGTATTTATACATAACCTGTCGACAACGGCGTGAGTATTTAATTTTCTAACTATATATATATAAGGCACACTTGATCCTTATTAAGACTTTACAAGTCGGATAGAGCGACGCCACGCTACTTACGAAAGTTTCTCTCCGCATAGTGTATAGGGAGATAGAGAGAACTTGAAGGAGATTAGCGATGAGAAGTTTGTTTCGGTCGTCGAAAGGGCCATTACAATTTTAAACCGCTTGTAAAGCACTTCTGATGACGCAGAACAAATCTTACGCGGTGTCCGTCAGAAAGTTGAACATAAATGGGAAGTCTGTTTTGTTACTAATTTCTCGGGAAGTTTTATTCGTCATAAAAATTAATTAAAAACCAAACAAAATTAATTTATCCTAGTAATATTGTTTCTGTTAAAACTAACACGCTGTATAGCAAACTGACTCACGTAGAATCTCTTATCGTAAATGAGGGTATTATTCACCATTTTTTAAGGTCAATGGGAGCTGTGAGAAAAAAAATAAATGTGATCTTTATAAGTTAAATGGTTTGTTTATAAACTTCAGTAACAATAATATGTAAATCTTGACAGATGTCTAAGATGTCGACAGATGCAATTATCAGTGCTATGTCGTTAAGCAAATGCACTTCCTAGCAAATTGTTTCGGTAATACTATCGGCCATTTTTAAAAGATCTTAAGACAGGTTTGCAGATTTGTTTATAGTTTTCATTAACAACAATCTTGAGAGATGTTTAAGGGAAGGTTTACATATATATATCGGAAAAGTCCAAAAATTTTGAGCTTTTTTTTTCAGACAAAGAAAAAGATATACCAAATACGGCTTTTTGTTAATAAATATATTAAAACTTGAACATTAAAAAAATATATTTTCTTTAATGACAAGACCACTATGACGTTCGCTATTTGTATCTAGGTAGCAGTATGCCCAGAAAACACGGTCAAAGTGCGTAAACTCTAGCATACGCAAAAGTGATCCGAAATTGAAAATAAAAAGAAGTGTTAGAAATATATTAAATTTGTTGGAGGTTATACCTAAATTTAACCAAATAAGTCGAAAGCAAACAATGTGGCAGGTGGTACCTGGACTTTAATTTGATTATTTTCTATTTTTTTTGCGTGTATGACTGGATATAAAAATGTGGAATATTGCAATTTTTAGTGTAATATAGGTATAACTCCAATAAAAACTTTTACATTAAGAAACAAAAAGAATTAAGTTGATATATTGAACACTTGAAGAACTAGAACTTACGCAGATTTGAAAAATCATGTTTCGAGAAAAACACGTTCAAAGTTTCGCAGCAAAAATGTTTACAAATAGTTCTCATACCTTAGTCAGTTATTCCAGCACCATATTTAATCCTCTTCTTCTCATACTTTTGCATTTCAAAATTTGTTGCTTCCATTTAGACAGCACAGCGAGTTTTGCAGCGCTGGACATATCCTGCTCTGCCCGTTGTATGCGCTGACGATCAGAATTGTCGACGAAATTTTTGGCATCAAGTCCTACTGCAATTCCCAACCCATTCATTATTCGTAATACAGAAAAATAACCTTCATTGAATAAATTTGCGGCAATGTAGTAGCAAGTTGAATCGTTTGTGACTCGCAGTGTAAATGTTTTGAGCTAGTTTCTACACACATGAATTAAAACGAGTCGTTTCACGTTTTGACAATTTTTTCAAAGCGTCTTTGCAATAAATCACTGTAGAAAAAACTTCATAAATCGGCCTAATAGCATCTTGATTTTTGCAAAAGAGGGTCATGTTTGAATGAAGCAAGCTTAACCTTGGTTTCTGCAACGCGTCACTTACACAGGCTGTCTACACCTTTTGGACAATAAATATGTCGTGGATCCGCGTCGGTTCAACATTTATAATGAAATGTGGCCCAAATAGCTGCCTTCATTTTTTATGCAGAATCAGGATGTTTCTAATTGCCAGTCCATAGTACACTACTCTTCTACTGTTAAATTATCAATAACTTTGTCAGTCAGTTCACCAGCGCCCTTTTCTCAAAGTCCACTCATTCTTTTTTGTACATTTCCAACGGAATGGCTTTTTTTTATGGACAGAAACATCTTCGTACGACTAAAAACCACAAATTGCTTAAAAAGTTGTCTTGTCGCAGTCGCCTATACGAAAACGTGCGAAAATTTCTTTTATGGCATCGCATTGACTTCCATTTTTCCTGTGCTACTCTGATGATCCGTAGTGCAGTTACCTTTGCCATCATATTCCGCCGTACCTTGCTCTAGTTTCCAATTGGCGCAGTTTTGATTTGCTTTTCTAAGGCGTGGGAGAGTGTGTTTTAAGTAAAAGAAATATTGTTAGACTAGTTTCTTCAAATGTGAATGTAGTGTAGTAAATAGCCACTCTGTCGTTTATTTGTGACCCCGACTGTAGTGACATTTATAATAATTAAAGACAACTATACATATACTAACAAACAATAAGTATGGTATTTCGACCCGAGTAGCCCCGAGTCGAATATGGTATTGCATCTAATATGCTCCGTTTGTGTTCGATACACCCGCTTTTTTAATAAGCCGTAGCGGCTTAGACAATGCGAATATTACGAAACCGCTTTAACCATGTATTTAGATATTTGAGCTTTCAAAAATGCAAAAAAATCCAAAATCGATTTTCCAGTCAAATATATGTAAACCTCCCGTTAAGACATAATTTGACGCTAATTTACGTAATTACAGACAGAAAGCACAATGTATTGTGTCCTTATTATTTATTTATTGTTACATGAAAAAAGAAAATGATGTTTAGGAAGTTGACTTAAAGATTTAATAATAAAGGAAAGGACATTCAGAGAGAATAGGTACTTGCACTGATGGCGTAATATAATATAAGGTACACATGCGTCCGTCGTTTATAATCTTCCACATGCTGACTCTCTCTCTTGAATATGGAAAAAGCATTAGTTTCACCGAATCTTCGCCGACGATGTTGGGCATCGGTTGCGCGCGCGCTCGTTAAAGCTGACGAGATCCCGCGCGCGTACGCAATATTATGTTGGTATAGCAATAAAAATGAACGTCGCCCGAGCGTCTCTCAAGTTCGAGTCTGTTAAGTTTACGGGCCCGGAAAGCAACACTCTGCCGTCATATTACGAACATATTTTACGCGATCTATGTGTAGTTCTATATATATATATATATATGTATATATAGAAAGGAGAGGGTGAGTAAGTGAGAGAGAGTCTAGAGTTTCAGGACTGATGGGAGATACGCGGTTGTGGTGAGCGCTAAATTCGAATTCGAACTTGCCTCCTTCGGCGTTATTCAATATAGAATAGTAAAGTTTTCCGTGGATTTGATAAAAGTTTGCGTGATGCCGTGAATTTCCATTTACGTTCATGGAAACAGGAAATGTAAAGGTATATAATAGCTAGATAACATTGATCTACGAGAAATCTATACTTTTTTCAGCCGTATTTAGCATACCGATATCTACTTGTGTAAGCGAAAGTTACAGTGAAATGTAACAATAAATACAAATTCAAATTCAATTTATTGCCATTTGTAAAGAACAATGTATCGTCAATATATAATAAAATTTAATAAAAATAAAAAAATGATAGTGTACTAAATGTGCACATTGTCATACTGTATATGAAATATATGAATACATATAGAAGATAAAAAATAACAAATATAACTAACAATTAATACAAAACAAAAATACATAAGAACCATAGGTTGTTAGACAAAACAAAATTTTAAAAACGCATCTTCACTATAAAAAATATTTTGTTTAAAGAAATTACACAGCCATCGTCTAAATTGGAATACATTGAGACTTTTTAAGGTGTTCGGTAGTTTGTTGTAGTACTTTATTCCATAATAATTGGGACCAGTAAGAGCTTTGTTGACACGATGAAAAGGCACTACGATGTCACCACAATTACATGTACTGTAACCATGGTTCTGTTGTGATGTTCGGTAATTGTGACAGTTTTCGTGTACGTGGCACAGGCAGGTAAGTATGAAAAGCGCCGGGATCGTGATTATTCCAAACCGCTTGAAATGTTCTCTGCAGCTCTGTCGGGGTCTGATGTTCGCCAGGGCTCTAATCGCGCATATCTCTTTCAGAAAGACTGCTGACGCGTTCGAAGAACCTCCCCATATCAGGATTCCATAAGCCGCTCTACTATGAAAGTTAGCAAAGTAAGCTGTTCTAGCCAAACTCTCACCTCCCACCTGTCTCAAGCGCCGGATAGTGTAGATCGCGCTTGATAATTGCGGAAGAAGGCAATCAATATGGCACTTCCACGAGAGGTCTCCAGCCCAATGAATGCCTAGAAACCTTATTGGATCTGGCTCTCCCGCCTGCATACGTGTTTTAAATTGTAGGTGTTGTGTTTTCCCTAGATTCAGTTTCAGCTGATTGTCAGAAAACCACTCCAGCGCCTCCCCCACAACCTGGTCCGTCCCTTGGTTTCTCATAATGAATGACGTATCGTCAGCATACATAATCATACCATCAGCGCTCACGCTCAAAGGTAAGTCATTTATGTATACTAAAAATAGGATCGGTCCCAGTATGGAGCCTTGGCGTACCCCGCAATTCAACACAACCCTCTTCGATACTTGTTCATTCCAACAAACTCTTTGAGCTCTGTTTCTCAAATAACTACGAAACAAGTCGTTTGCAACTCCGCGTACTCCATATACCTCCATCTTCCTTAGTAGTATATCGTGATTGACACAGTCAAACGCTTTGGACAGGTCGCAACAAGATAGAGGTAACTCTTCCCCGGCATCAAAAGCTTCAGCCACTCCCAGTATTAGATCAACCATCGCTGATATTGTTGACCTACCTTTTCTATATTCGTGTTGTGCTTGGCTTAACAAGTTGTTGTTTTCAAAAAAAGTAACTAGACGTAGCTTAGTAACCATTTCGAAGATCTTGGATATTGCTGGTAGGATGACGATGGGTCTGTAATTTTCTAATGTATTAATATTTCCCTTTTTGTAAATGGGTACAATCTTTGCTTCCTTGAGTTCTTCTGGAAAGACACCATTAAGCAGGCAATTATTAATGGAGTTGCTTAGAGGCTCAGCTATGATATCGATGATGTTCTTTAAGAAGATGGTCGTTATGTGATATATATCGGTGGTAGATTTACTTTTTACTTTCGTTGTAGTCAAGTCTCAGAGCTTTATAAAGTAGAATGTCTTCCGCATCTTTAGTTACTTGACTAATTATATACGCCGCATCTAATGTATTTTTCATTTTTTCTAGGTGCTCAGCATTCACGTTCCAGTGGCAAGCCATGACAGAGAGTCGTTCTTTTGGTAGCTGTTTCTCTGGGAAAGAACAGTCAAAAGCAGTAATTAATAAATTATGAAATTCTGCGTAGTTATCTAGCATAAGACCAGATCCAGTGTGGCTACTAAATGCTACTTGTAGACGCTCTTTGAAGAGGTTAGTATTATTTCGAGTAATCAGCCTTTTCTTAACATATTCTTTTTTATTTAACATAGGTTGGGTGGTTCCAATAGATAACACTTGACCCAGATGATCTGACAGATGCGGTTGAACTGTGAAGCTCTCACATCGTGTGGATAACAAATTAGTGAAGATTTGGTCAATGCACGTGTTTAAAGTTGCAGTGGTGCGGGACGTAGATCATAGTTTAGAAGATTCTTAGACGAATTTAGAAAAAGCATAGACAAATATGTGGTAACTTTGGGATTATTATATTGAGTTATTCCTTGCGCTATTAACGAAATTAGAATTGAATGTAACAAACAATCAGGAATAAATAATAAAATGTAACGAACAATTATCATATCTAAAGTCCCAATGCTATTCCAAACATTTTTGACTCATGTTATTTTTAATTTACTCTTCAATGATGATTAGTTTACTTTAACACAATTTTTTCAACGTTTCCTTAATTTTCGACCACCTCGTTAACATTTCGAACAAAAGACTTTCCGAAGTTAGCAAAATTGTTTATAAAGAATGATTTTCTCTGTAAAATTTAGTAAAGACTAAATAATTTATAGTTCTATCTGGGAGACACACCGTATATAAGATCTGTCCGACGTGGTTGCAACCGTAACAATTTTGCCTCTATATACGACGGACCTATCGTTTCTGAATCCTCTGCGGCTTTCGTTGACCGATCGATAGGCGCCCGGTAAATATCCAACCGTTTCCGGTGACTATCCCGTGAAATATGGCGGCGCTTAGCTTCACCACTTGGGAAATATGAATACGGAATTCCGGGCCGCTTTAACTGCTATCGCGCTCCTATTGACTGTGTTTGCGTGTACACGACGGAAATGTTGATTATCGCCACCGCCATAACTCACAGTCAAGAAGGTCCAAAGTTTAAAACGTATTTACCTATACCAAGTGAAATCGTGCTAGCTGGCGATGGCTACAGAGATAGTGAACGGCTAGAAGGTTTTTATTTGTTAGATTACGCACAACTCTACCGTGCTATATATAATATTTACCACAATTCGTGTAAATATGTAAAAATCGCAAAATTGTACTTATCCCGACGAAGGAACTTAAGAATCGAAACCCAAAAATAGAAAAATGTAAAATTATAAAATGGTGGCATGCTTGCTCCTGCGAGTGCCGACAAAAATCTCTTGAAGGAAGGCGTACAATATCGAAAATGCGTTAAAAACGTAAAATTCTGCCTACAGCAGATGTGCTAAGTACTAAACTTCAAAATAAAGCTCATTCAATGTCTAAGAGTTGCACATAAAACTTTAACAACACTTATCGGAGATCAGCAACGGCCTACACGTGATCGACTCTCTATAGTTCTGGAAAATTCTAGCTGAATCCCTTGATAGAAAGAGAAGGTAAATATGTATGCATAATTTGAAACGTTTCTATACTAATTATATTTTTTTAATTTAGCTCCTCGTATATTCATCGGAAATATACCGAACTACAGATCGACTGAGTGCACACTGTATGTGAGGTGATCGAAAGTAATTAGCTGCAATCTTCCTTTTACAGAAGTTCATCGACGCCCACTACAATCATCGTATATTAGGTGGACGTTGAAAATGTGTCCTTGTCCGCTATACGAACGTGCTATCGCCAAAGCTCCGTTAGATCGAAGTCCGGAAAAAGGAAAAAGAAGGTCAAGTAGGAAACGGGAAGTGGACAATGAACGTGTAGGGAGAGATTCCCATAAATCTACATGATGCGTGACAGTTCGATCTGGCAGGCGTTAATCAAAGTCACGATAGATAGGTTTATTTACGCGTATCGATCCCCACAAGAAGAAGAATAGGTATAGTTACCTATATACCTGCGTGTATAACAGAAAAGAGGAAATTGAGAGGATTGCTATTTATATTATGTGCCGCATTCGTAGTCGCATCGTGTTCAATATGTGAACACGGACGTGCTTATCCCTATACGGAGACGTTTGACCTTTCGGATTTGATTAACGATAACGAAAGTCGTTTGCTAAGTTGAAAGGACTATATTTTCTATTCTACCCGCTATTCCCCTACTGATGTAAGTTAAAAAACAATTGCGAACTAAGACAATGTAGGCTGGAGTAGTTGGATATTTTATGTCAAATAACTGTTTGATTTCTTAATGATAAGTATTTGAAAAACCAAAATCTATTCAAATTTCGGATGCTACGAAGTTGTATTGGTATCTAGTTAGCCTAGATTAGTTGCGTAGATAAAGAAAATATTGCGATACCATAGCAAAGAAAAATTACATATTAGAAGTGTCACTGTAAAGTTTCACGTCTAAACGTCAAACCAAAGTTGCGTAATAGAATTTTAAAAAAAGGATGTCGACCTTTGTGAAAATCGAAAAATTGGAATATCGAGCTGGAAAAGTTCTTGCTTCAGTTTTTTGGGATTGCCATGGAGTAACCATGATTGATTTTCTGGATAAGGGTAGAACAATAACTGGGAATTATTATTCGATTGGCCACTCTACGACAAGAAGTTAAAAAGAGAAGATGCAGAAAGTTGCCCAAAGGTGTTTTGTTTTTGCAAGAAAAAGCCCCTGCACACAAATCGTATGCTGCCATGCAAACAATTCGTGATTTAGGGTTTGAATTACTCAATCATTCCTCTTATATACACCAGATCTGGCTCCGTCCCACTATCATGTCTTTCCTTAACTGAAAAAAAGTTTTAAAAGGTCGTAATTTTTCTTCCAACGAAGACGTGATAGAAGTTGTGGAGCCCTGGTTTCTACAACAAAATAAAAATATCTCTTTGAAAGCTCTAGAGGCGTTGCAGATTCGTTGCAATAAATGTATCCAATTAAGAAGAGAATTTTTCAAATTTTGTACGCTTCTATAGTAGGTTAAGCATTTTTTCAATACATCCTCGTATTTGCGTCATCAAGTTCGTCTAATACGCACAAAATTTGAGCTCGCATCGAAAGTCCGCTAAAAACCGCGACATGTTGTATTATTCAAACATTGTAGTCAACGAATGCGCGAGTTTAGAGAGTTTCCCGGCGCAATTAGTTAGTGAGAGGGCGCTCAGGTCGTTCGTTCGTTCCGCGGCCTGAGCTTTTTCGCAGCCAGCGCTGCTGCCGTCGTCTCTGGAGATGGCATTTTTTCTTTTTTCGAGCGAACGACAACAATTAGCGCGGACTAAATGAAATAGCCCGCTAATGAAATAAAAAGGCTCCCCCCCGCCCGCCTTCTCCTTTTTCTCTCCCTTTCATTCGGACAGAAAACGCGTCGGCGGTGTCGAGTATTCTCATTCTGTTTCCCTCTCTTTCTCCTCTTATATACCGTTCGCAGTCGCCGTTACGGACATTACTATACGTTTTTAGAATTACGCCTTCGGGGAGGTGTGCGGGAACGGCATCAAAAAAGAAAGGAGGCGGGGGGTTATTATTAATTTCGCATGATCCCCTCTCTCTACCTCCGGCTCGTATAAAGATGAAAATAATTAACAGAAAGAGAGGGAAATAGAAATAGAGCGCCTTTTAAAAAATATAATTACGGTTCATGACAAAGGCGCTAATGGGCGAATTCTATAAACTCGTATAAAGCTAACCTTCTCCAGTTTACTTTACTTACCTTTACTTCGAGACTGAAAGGAACGACCAGGTTCAATTTCAATTGGATGTCGCTAACCAGACAAATAACGCCTGGAAATTTGGATATTATCGGATTAATTGAAGGAAGGATCTATTCAAGATATTAGCACGTGTTAATTATGTTTTGACAATGTATTTATATGTATAAGTATTTATATATATTGATACTTATATATTCACTTTCTATACATTTTTACTCTTATACATTTTACAATTTTATAAAATTGTATGTTTTATGTATTGAGAATGACTGTTTCAACGCCTATGGCCTTTACAGAAATATATATTATTATTATTATATTAATGCTTGATAAAAAAAATAATCATAAATCTCATCCATATACAATTGATAAAAATCTGCGAATGTTGAAATTTGAACTATTGTGTTTCCTTTTTAAATTTTTACATACATTTTTCACATTCATGTACCACTATTTTTGGCAAGCCAAAAATGAACCCAGATGATTAATTATCCAGCCAGAGACCTGTACAGATTAGTGCAGGCTACTAAGGTCCTGGATGATTTAATGCGTAAAAGCAATTGGAGACTAAATATAAAAAAGCCAAGAGGCTGCAGTGTTTCCGAAAACTCCATATCATATTGCATCCATAACAGTAAAAAAAAAAACACGATCCTATACTATTTAAAAAATCAGATATTCTCGAAATAAACTTTATTAATAATCTTACAGATAATTATTCTTGGAGACCCACACTAATTACATACAGTGTTACACATAAAGTCAACATGTTGAGTAGCAAACACATTATTCCTAAAGGACGGACAAACTCGTTCGCAGAAGCAGGGAAGCGGAAAACACAGTAGCGTTGTCGTTCGTGTCGAACAAACAAGTTATGTATATACGCGTCATCACCGTGCATTGAAATATTCCACGTGATTTACAGGCGCATGTAGTTTTTATACATGGGTGTGTTTTTCTTACTCGGCCAAAACAACTAGAGGATTTATACGGGCAATCGGGTGCTTTTCTATCAACACCCGTATGTGCTTGTTTTCGTTCGGAACGGGAACCACCTTGCTTTAATTATTCCTTATGCCATGCATATTTATGTATGTTGACTCAGATGTGAGATATTCTTATTATCATTATGCAAATCCGTACACATTTAATTCTTTGTGACTAGAATTCCAATTTATTCTCCTTGTTAAATATTGCCTTAGATTAGATAACCTATTTTTACGCCAATCATAAATGCACTATTGCAACTAAAGTGAATTTAAAATTAAACATGCCAATGTATTCGCCATAAACAACCATATAAAATATATCTGAACATATTTCCTCCATAATTATCTCCCTCCATTAAAAGTTTATGATGTTCTATTATTTACTTATATATATATTTGAGATTTGGCACCATTATCTGTTCGATTGGAACTATAAATGTGGAATACTTTAACCAAAATATCACTTCCGGTTGACCGGAAATGGTCGTCAACGTTGTTATTTTAAATAGAACGAGTGTAATAATGTAAAGCTTCAAAAGCGGTCACATTAAGGATTATCGAATTATTAAGAAAAAGTGAAAACCATAAATTTTGATTTTTCTAAAATATCTAGAAATTTAAAAAAGTTAGGATAAATTTGAAATGGTATTTGTTGAGATTATTGAATCACAAAACATTTCCCATTTAACTGCGTTCCGATCTCTTCTAATTACCAAGATCTTTTAATCTTAAATTCTAAAAAAAAAAAAAAAAAAAAACTTCATGAAAGAAGAGACTTTTCGAAGCCAGGTTAATTTACACTGTGTGGAAAAAGTTTTATGAAAAAGATAATACTCGCTTAACATATTACAAAACAATTATTATAGTAGATATAGTATGTATCAAAAAATTCATATTTTTCACATTGTTTTTCTTTTTCACGTTAATGTTATAACATTCACATTTAAAAGCTAATACATTTTTTCTTATGTTTATTGACGTCATGTCATATAAAGCCATTATATTAAACAAATAATTTAAAATAAAAGTGTCATCTTCCATTTTTTAATTGTTGAAATATTACAGCATTTAACTAATTTAAGAGTTAAGAAAAAGTAACGTATTTACTTGATGAGCAAAGAATTCACCCGATGTAATGAATAATAAAAAATATTCCCATATCCGATGTCGACTTCATTCATGTGTGCATATAGGTAAGTCATAGGTATGCAATTCTGCGTTTATTTCAGGGAATATTCTAATAGTTTCATAATTGCCTAGATAGTGCGATTTCATAATGTCAACATTCTGTTAATTGAGAATTTTTGCCGGACCCTGTAAGCATTACTGGCAGTCACGCTCTATTCTGGTCGGCGTCCTGACCGCCCGACAAATTACAATACAGAGGATGTGCAAACCTGAATATGCAAATAGGTGCCGCCCTTTATAGCTGCTACTGAGTGGGGTGTGGGCGAAAGGGGCTTCGTTATAGACCGAAGCGTGCCGCATACAAAATTATTTCAATTCCACTTTGTTTAGTCTACATCTACATGCGTACAGCTGTTACCGTTAAAATTACAGTAATATGTAAGTACCCGTTAAACGCAAGAAGATGTCATATAGAATTATAGAACAACGAATTACTATAAAAAAAATCCAGTAGGTATGTAAAATTTCATTACTAACCGATATACCTAAGAAATCATCCAGTCATGACGTGAACACGGAATTGATTTATCGAACAAACAACCCATCATAAA
Organism: Protaetia brevitarsis; assembly: GCA_004143645.1. Lineage (NCBI taxonomy): Eukaryota > Metazoa > Arthropoda > Insecta > Coleoptera > Scarabaeidae > Protaetia > Protaetia brevitarsis. The sequence continues at coordinate 199,014 of RXPK01000321.1, read as the reverse complement.
CGCAAATATACTGACATACATGCTTCTAGTAATAGACTCTTTGAGAATAAATGCATTAGAAAAGATTATACAAAGTCCGTTGCAAATAGCTCTTTGGAAATAATCATGTTTACATAACTAATAAGCCGCAACTGGCGCTTATTTTTTAAGTAATCCGCAATCATTTTTCTCTTTTACTCATTTGCGATATTTGCATACTATGATAGATGGCTAAAATTAAATTAAGATTATCTAAGATTATCAATTTCTTGATTATTTTGACTGAATTTTATTCAGAGTTGGTTCCATTTTCTCTCTAATATTTTGTAATTTCATTTAGAATTTTGTATAGCATAACCTTGGTCGTTCGGTATTATTATATTTTATTATTTTAATATGTTAATTTTATTTCATTTCGCTTTCAATTTAATAATTATGGATATCTCTGAGTGAAATTTTTAATAAAAAACTTCACTTAAAAAAAATATATTAATTTTGGGTTAGTACCTTATTATATATTGATAAACATACAAAATCAAAAATACGCTATTGAAACCACATTAAAGCTCATGCAAAATTTATTTTATTTGTACAAATTGTTAAAAAAAACTAACATTATTACGACTTTTATTAATTATAAACATAAATTAAATCTAGCTCTTTCAAACAATACAGATTAAAGTATTTTTTTTTTTGTATTGGCTTACTAACTTTACTAATGTACAGTAGGTAATTTAACTTAATATTAAGTAATGCAGAATAAAAACACTTTCGCCAGATAGCAGTAAATAGATATATTTTAACATTTTCAATAATCAGGTATTACATCTCTTTACGATCTTATCTCAAAATCGCAAACAAACACAGAGATACAGTCGCGAGCAAATGTTATAGGCACAAAACTAATGGGTTTCATGTTTCTTGCATTTTTTTGTGAGAGTTATTTCAACGTTTATATAATCGTATTTATGGTTAAAATAGTCTTTATAGATACCTTTTGTAAATGTATTATTTTTTTTAATATATTTTCAAGTCTTCGAGATGTTACTTTCCCCCTCCCATCTAAAAACTATTATAGCTGCACTAAAAACACTCTAATATGCAACAAATTAATACGATCCCTTAAACTACTACATATTTATAATGTATTACCTACAAGTTTTTATTTTTTCATTTCTTAGTGTGATATTCGCCTAAAATTTAGGGTACCTATAACATTTGCTCGTGACTGTATACATATACATTAGAACTTTTAATTAAAAAACATCAAATGGTGCAAAACACATTATATTACATTATAAATTATACCATTCGACGGGTAATTAAAAAATGCATTTGCTGCTAAGTTAAAAAATTTTATGTTCTATTAATACTTCAAATGGAACAGGCATTTTTTTTTCGATACTGAAAAAAATATGTAATTAAGTAAATGAAGTTGAATAGGGTTTCATTTTCAGATTCAAAAGAGGGTTGCGTGGGTGTAGCCGAGTTCTGCATTAATGCAGAACTCGGCTACAAACGTTGGTTGCAGCAAACGTTCTATACTGGCGCACACAGGACACGCTTATATTCGTGCCGGTAATGAAGTTAAAGGCATCGACGCGACATACCGGACTTTATCAACGTCACTAGTTGAAAAATTAAAACGCCGCCTTCAATAACGGGAACGAACGAGATTAAAAGGCAGTCGATGGAAAAGCCTGTGGGATTAATGCACAGCGATGCCGGTTGGGAATCTCTTTTATAATAAAAGTGCTGATAACGGCGAAATATTTCGAATTACCTACTTGACTTTTTATTTTTTTACAAAATAAAAACGACTATTCCTGAACATTTACGGTTATCACCTTTCATACCATTAACTCTTACGCTTAAATATTTTCTCATTACGAAACAAAGGCAAATACGGTAATAAATCCTCATAGATTTGAAGACATATTCTCTATTCTATTTTATATATTGCTATGTCCTTTTTTCTCTCTTTTTGCAGCCGTGATACTTTAAATGAAACAATTCTTTTTCTTTATTAACTATTGGCTGACTTTAACTATTCAAATTCAAATAAAATTCATTTTTCTATAGAAAGGTTACGATTTTTTTTCCCTAAAGTCTTCTTAAATGATTTTCATATATTTTTTAAACCTAAAATTCATAATTTACCCGATAATTTTAATGTCGATTTTCCTGTCAATTTTTTGTAAAATGTTATAAGATCTGGATTAGTCATTTACATCTAATTGTCAAATTATTTACTAATAATTCACATAAATTTAAAGTAACACAATTTTACGGTATTTTTGCTGAGATTTCTGGGCATTTAGCCATCTAGTGAAAAAGCACTGTATTTCATTATACTCTTAAAAGCTGGAAGGAAAGTTTCTGTATAGCAAAAAGATTAGATGGAAAATTCAAAAAAAAAATGTTTATTATTTTATAAAATATTAGTTGAGCAATTATTTTTTAATACTTTTCAACATGCTGGCCGAATGTATCGCTTTGTGTATAATAAAAATTGTGTTTAAGAATAAGTATTTAATATTTATTAATTATAGTAATAAAGTGTAGTATTATTCAAGGATGACATCGCGCCAAAATTAATAATTACAGTATTTCAAAACGAACTGCCGCTCATATCTTTCTTAGGGTAAAAATTATGAAAATGAAATGATAAATATAATAAGGGAATTATTCTGAAAAATTGATCATAATAGTGTTTCAAGTAAACAAACACAGAAAATAAAAATTGTGTTTTTCGTTCTTCGTAGGAAATAGTTAACACGAGATTGGCCTCACCACTCAGTATTAACATGAGTCGCACTGTATAAATGAACCAATCATCAGAAGTTTTTCGATGCAGTATTTTTCTGTTTAAACTCATTATTTATAACTTTCAAATAGGTAAGTTCAATTAAATTTTGATGCATTCAACAGAACGTGACAAATAACTAAAATGTTTAAAAAAACTAAGTATCCCACTTGCTCTAATTGTACTCTACAGTCAATACAAAGAAAAGGTATTAGATTTTGGATAGGATCAGTGGCGATGTTTTCACTTTTTGAAATAATATTTTTTAAAGTATAGGTATTTTTAAGCCCCATGTATAGAGTGACAGCGTCTATCTCAAAATGCAGCAAAAATGCTATGTAACCATTTGAAAAAAAATACATGACGTCACTTTTCAAAGTTATAGCAAAAACGACACTACTGTTATTAAAAGATAGCTTTTTTAAAATATTAATTGACATGTTTTATGTTTTTTTTTTCAAAACACGTTACTTATTTATGTTGTTATTTGGGTGTTTCCAGACTTTCCGGACGCACTGTATATGTAAACGAATCGCGAAACCATGTTCTTATGCTGTGCGGATAATCCCGCGAATCTATACCATGATGTCAGATTCGCGCTGGATATGCCGGGTCTGCGAGGGCGTGCGAGCAAGCCACTTTAATATGCGAGACGCTTTCGACCGCCTAATCAGCGTTATATATTGCGTTAATTTCGCGTGGCGTCTTCTTGTCTGGTCGCATTCTCTCGCGCGTATTCCAGACGCGACGTGTAGCGTGTGTCATGTCGACTTTATATATAGGTGCGTGTATGTCTAGGTATGTACGCCCCAGAAGTTGTTATCGCTGGCGTACGAGATTAAATTTTCCAAGTTTTTAGAGTTTTTTCTTATTTGTTTTTTTTTTCGAAGAAGGAACCCGTAAATCTAGGGGAAGCTAGAATGATTTAGGGTGCGATGTGACAAGCAAACTCTTTTTTTTCCGATATTAAGAACAACATATCTGTTTGTTTTATTTGAAACACTATTATGACCAATTTTTTCAGGATAACTCCTATATTATATTTATTATTTCATTTTCATAATTTTTTACCCTAAGAAAGATATAAATGGTAGTTCATTTTGATTGGAAATACTATAGTTAATATTAATTTGCGATGTCATCCTAGAATGATACTACACTTTATTACTATAATTAATAAATATTAAATATTCTTCAACCCAATTTTTATTGCGGGAAAGTATCTAAACCCAAGTCCGCATGCCACGATCCTTTAGATATGTTTCTACTTTTAATAGTCGATCTTGTGATAGTGAGACACCCTTCCTCACAGTGCCGAGTACTGACGTATGCTGATGACGCGTGACTCGATCAACCACCGGGCCACGGAACGGCTGGCCTCACTTCAATGTAATTTTTGTCATGTAGTCTTCCGCTAGTTCCACGCCGAGATTAACAAACGTCTGAAATCCTTGCCAATCTAGACGTGGCTTAAATAAATAAATACAAAGCGTGTTTCGTCGCTTCAAATCATATACATATAGGAATCGCAATATTCGTTCTGTACTTAAATGTGTATACTATGAGATTCAAAAAGATTGTCAATTCCGCTCCTATAGATAGTAACAGGGTGTAGGTATATGCCGCGTGTTTGTAATGAAGGTTTGAACTAAGTCAGTGTTCGAACATAAGAAAGTAAACGGATCTGTCATAAATAAGGAAAACGTAACCTATATTTGAACTCGCATTATATAAACGACTATGGATTGGTGTTTCTGCTTGTAAAAATCAAATGTAATTAATTTAACTTTACTAAATTATGATTTTACAATTCAGTACTAACTGGTGTTTAACTAAATTTATTTATTACTTTAAATTATAACATACAATTAGTACAATTATTAAGTGACAAAACTGCATCTCTCAGTTCTTCTATGGTATGCATGCGGTTTCTATAGATCCTATTTTTTAGATAGCCGAACATGAAGTAATCTAATGGGGTTAGATCAAGCGATCTTGGTGGCCATCTTTGTGCTCTAACAAAACCTGTCAGCAAAAAACTGTTGAAGATATTGGCAGGTTTGTCGAGCAGTATGTGCTGGAGCATTATCGTGCTGAAAATAACCTGCTTCAAGCTCATTTTCTTGTAACTCTGCAATTAACAATTTCAACATCTGTTGATAATGTTGGGCTGTTACAGCTTCCTCGAAAAAAATTGGCCCTATTATTCGTTGCCTGGACATAGCTAACCAAACTCCAACTTTTATGGATTGCAATTGCGTTTCTTAAAATTCGTGTGGATTTTCTGCAGACCAGATACGATAGTTTTGTAAATTGATATAGTCTGTTAGATAAAACCAGCCTTCATCCGAGAAAAATGATTTTTTTAGCAAGTCATCGTCCCTTAAATTGTTATTAAACTAATGACAATATTTCAATCGCCTATCGTGATCTAATGGTAATGATTGCTGTACCGTAGAGACTTTATAGGGATGAAAATGTAACTTTCTTTTGACAGCTCATTGCGCTGAAGTGTATGATAAACCTATAAAATTATAAAATGTAATAAACTATTTCATTTAATGTTAATATTGATTTTTTACCTGTTTGTTGAGCTAATTACCACAGATAAATTCCCTTATTTTCTTACAGTATTCAGAAATACTACTGTTGGTGATATTAGATGTAAAAATAACGGGTTTGAAAAAAATTATAAGATAAATAATCGAAAGATACTACAACACGAACGCCAATGTCGCTAAATGACAAGAAAATTCATTTAATGTATGAAATTTGTATGTAGCTAACTTCGCTCATTAAATTGGTAATAAATATAGATAATTTTTTCCGGAAAACAGTTTTTTTATTACGACAATCATTTTGAATCTCATAGTATGTGTGTACGTGTATTTTTCGCTATTTTTACAGAAAATAAAAGCTTTTTAATGATTAATTTGTGATTAGCAATTGACGCATTTTTTTTAAATGAAAGCCCGGTATATTTATTCTCTTATGCTGTGAAAAGTAAAATTTTGATTTAATGTCACGTTCCTATTTCTTTTTTATTATTCTTTAGATATAATTTTTCGCGGGCTTATTTCTCGGTGTGATTAGAATTGCCGGAGCACCTACTCGTGAAGAGTTACATTTCTTACAGTTGTTTTTGAACTTTCTTCTATGGGAGCTTATAATGCCAATTATACTGTGTGATGTGCTATGATGGTATCGTATCGTGTCTGTCATTATTATTTATGATGTGAATGGCGTAAGAAAGGCGCCAAAGTTGCTCGAACGCCAAATTTCTCTAATTAACGAAGAAGAAGACAAATTCGTTACGGATGTGTAATTCGTAAAAATTATAATACCTGAGGATTCGCATTATCTGAAACAGCATCCAGGATGGATATTGGAAGTCTAATGGAGTCTTATGCTTGTCCTTTTCTAGAGTCATCGATACTCAACTGGCGTGCGCCTGCGGTGGAAGTGGATGTCTTCCGTGCATTATTTAGGAATATCCGAGGAGATACGGCGACGATGTAAGCCCGTTAACAAAGGCCGGATTTCGGGCATAAGCTCTGCGAAAGGCGAGCGTCGTTATATACGAGTTGACGCGATCTTATAGCTTCTCCGAGAGGGTCCTCCTCATAATGAACGGCGAAACGGCCTGCGTTAATAATTCAGATTATTACGTTTAGGTAGATGCGTACCGCCCGCCCTCTCGTTTGTCGTTTCTCTGGGAGCGCGTTTCATTTCGCCACGCCGTCTCGACGTCCCATTCATTCTGCTAATATGCCTCTTAAGTGCCCGCTTATATGGCAGTATAATTACACTATAGAGTAAGCCGTGGAAAGATCTCGAAATAAAAAGGCGAATCGATTAGGCATTACAAGTACGTCGATGTGTTTTTGGTTGACTAATAAAGCTTAATATGAAATTATCACAAGTATATATATATATATTTGCAATATTTCATTAGTTGATTGTATTGAAAGTATATTATTGTTATATTGTACTGAAAGGTAATTATTTTACTATTGTTTCACAACAATGGATTTTTAAAATATTAGACTATATTGCTTAAATGGATTCATTTAGGTATGTAATAATAATAATGAAGGATTCAGTTATAATAAATATAGAATGACGTAAGGTTGTAAACTAAAAATACATAATTTATATTATTTCGTAAACAAAATTAATGTTAAAATTTATTACAAACATAATATACAACATATTAGGAATGTCCAATATTCAAACAGAATTTGTCTAAAGTCTAGATATAGAATAGTTTTTAAAATTAAAAGGAATGAAATTGTCAAAATGGTGTGTGATAAATGGGAAGCTGTATACGCTATGACATAACATTCATCGAATATGTTCTAGTACGCATGGCAAAAAAAAAGAAAAGCGATTATTTATTATTGATTAGTAACAAAAATTTTGATTGAAAGGTACCTAGTAAAAGTTCTTAAACTAAGATCGTAAAATGATAAGAAATATTGAATATAAAACATAATTTATTATTAAAACGATTAGATTTGAATCATGCAATTGGGGAATTTTAATTATTGCATTACCTGGAATTAGTATATATGGAAAGAATTATTGTATAATAGCCTATATTACGTGAAGGTTGGTTAAAGAAAGAAGAGGTTGAAGAATTAATTTTTAAGAAGAAAATCTAAATCAAGGTGTTTGATAAATAATCAAAGAGGAGATTCTAAATTAAGGTCGGACTTTTATTTCTTATTATTATTAAATTCAAATACATATTATTACACAAAAGATTTTAACTAATTTTAACTATTGAATTAGGTTTCCGTTTTTTTTGTACAAAATTTGTAAGAAATAATATTAATTATCAAAATTATATGATGCAATACCCACGTACCATCAGAAATGAAAACGGCTCGCCGCCATTTGCATAAATTTTTGATTAACTTATTCTCCGTCGGGATCACGTCAGCCTTTTAATTATTGGGTTGGCACCTTTCTCGCTGTTACGCCGGCCTTTATTGTTTCAGCAGTGGGTTTTCTTTAATTCACAAAAACGCTCTCCGCTTTCGTTTCCAACCAGGCACACAAGCCAGAGGTCTGTGGTTAAACATTGTATGATGATGGGTATATGTATATACGCATATAGTAACTAACGTATTGTATATAAAGTACTTACGTAGGTAATATGAAACATGCCCCGTATGCATATACATAGCTATTTAGTAAAAGCGCCTGGCTTAATGTTGCTTTTGCGTTCCCTTTTAATTTTCTGCAACATATCCGGTACTAAGCGTGAACCATTTGCTCGTCAGAGGTATATAACTCTTATTTACTTAGTTCTTATTCTGTCTGATGGTATTTATCGCAAGTTCTTTATGCTTGGTGTAAATTTCCTTCATTTAGAAAGCTAGAGAATGTTGTGCTAAAGTATTAAAGAAATCCTAGAAGTCATTCTTATAATAGTAATATAGGTATTTTTAACCAGCATGAAGTTGGAAAATACGTCGTTATTACTGGACGAAAAGTATTTCTCTATAGGATTGAAAGTGACATTTCTCTCAATAATCAAAAATATCAAAAGTCAGTTTAAGGTTTATGTATTTAGCTATTAATAATTTTAATTCGAGAAATAATCGATAAAAATGAGTATTAAATTGTTGCAGGTGTGTTATTTATTAAAAAAAAAAAAACACCTTTTATGCATAACAGTTTTACAATCGAATCTCATCGATCATATAGGTGATTCACGGAAGCCCTCCATTAAAAGTTTTTGACTTTGCAATGGCATCTCGATTTTGAAACTTTGGAGTTAAGCACAGTTGGCTATAATCTTTTAGAAAAAACAACTTCATCTATGTCGCACTTTTGGTTACATCATGGCCAACTTTGATATTTTAAAGAGAAACCTATACTTTTTAGTGCATTTTTCGGTCCTACTAGGAATTTTAATGCCAATTTTATTCGACATCTACTTACTATCGGTTACCCTTTCCGAATCATTTTAGTTTTTGTGAAAAAAAAAAAGCTCAAAAAATATGCGTAATACAGTAAAAGATAGTGTTTAGAACAGAATTATATACATTTGTTTGGTCCTAACCCGACTCCGTAGTTTAGTGTTGTTATGTCCCCATATTTAGATTTAAGTTCCTTCAGTTCTAAGAAGTTAATAGTGTGAAGACATGTTTCCCTTTTTCGATTCTTTCTTTATTCTGTCAGACACCCTCTTCATTTGTAATTTACGACCACTAGAGTTCCTTTGTACAAATGGATTGACAAATTTGTGAAAATGCTCAGTGTAACAAGAGACTACTAGTTCAAAACCATATTGTAATAAGCAGTTCTGTTCCGACATTTCAAGCGACAATATATTTGTAAATATCTTACTATGTAAATATATGAAATTACAAAAAAAAGGTTTTGTGTGTTTTGTTATTTAAACACATCAACGTAAAAGTGACCAATCCAGCACCAACGCATTCACAAAATTCTACAGATAGAGAGTTTTTATGTTGACTGCAGAGGGTATGAGTGCTCTACTATTTAACCAGAGAATAAAAAGTAAACAACATTATATAGGGTGTCCCATAATGAAAATTTAATAAAAGAAATATTTCTTATATACAAAGCGAGTCAAAACTCGGATCCTTAATTTTCTCATTAAACTTAAATGGAACATCCTAATATTTGCTATGATGTTTCGATGGATATTTATCGGCTCCTTCATTTTGGTTAACCATTCCCTATACTTAATTCTTTAGCTTTAGTAGTTACTTCGAATTAAAAATGAAAATTCATTCTGTTTTTTGAAATTTTATTAATTAACAAGTTATACGTTGTGCGTTATTGATAAAAAAAGCTTTCCTTATTTTTGCCTTATATCTTCTCGTGTTGTTACGGTACTTTGTTTCTTTTTTCGGCTGCCTTCGTATTTTCTTGTAATAGTATCGGTTATTCAGTGTATACTGCAAACGGAAGTTGAGGTCAGATGTTGTCCTGCGCGTTTTCTGTAGCATATTTAGATGTTTATGTGATTTATTATTTCTAGCCAATTGAATACGTCATTTTCCATACAAAGTGCAGCGTTGTGCACCGAAAAAAAAAAAGATGCGTTGATTCAACCAATAATTGGTTCACTCAACAAATTTTTGTATTTAAATATGCTCAAACCACCGGAATGTTTAAATCAATTACGCAGAATTAGTTGCACTAATGTTTTGAATCAATCTACAATTGCGGTTCATCCAATAATCTTAATGTTGAATTAAAATAAATGTTTGTTCAAATCGACCGCACATGCATTCAGTTAACTAATTTTGTAGTTCCATTTACGGTTAAAGCAAATAATTGTTTGAAACAACACATATAATTCAACTAAAATATGCGTTTTCTTTCAACAATGAGGTTACTGTTTTGCAATAAAATTTAAGTGTGCTGATTTAAACGAAAACTGGTTGAGTGAATGCAAAAAGTTCAAAATAATAATGTTTGTTGTACCGACATTTTCATTTTTCTCAGTGTAGTCGCTATACATGACGATTCTTGCATTAGATGCGTCTTTCGCCTGAAAACTTCAAAGCGAAGTGAAACGCTAATTCCCCGACGAACGTGTGGATGCGGGACACAATTCGGCGTCAATAGTTCGGTTTGACATCTCGTACCTGGTCACGGTCGCCGCGTAAAGACAGCGTGATTTATCACCTGCGGAGAGGGCCGACTCATCAATCAACCCGACCGAACGCGTCCCGGAAAGAAAACCAGTCGACAAACGGGGCCGCGCTCCGGCCGCATAAAAATTTCCTCCTGATGGCGACAATGACGGTCCTCTCTCTCTCTCTCTTAATTCCCCATTGTGTACGATGGCCGACTTCCGCCTTTAGGACCGATTCTCCACCCGCTAATGTTCTCGACGTTTACGCTACATTTCCCGGAAAATGGAGATCTCTTCCTTTTCCTCCGACATCAGCGGACGGCGGAAATTTTTTGTCAATCTTTAAGTGGCGGTAACGCGAAAAACCGAAATGCATGCGTTGGTGTTCGGGATCCTCTTCGTTTCTATGAGTTAACGATGATGAATGATCAATTTTTCCATGTAAAAAATAATTGCCAAATAGCCTCTTTTATCAAAATATAGCACACAAAATGCGTATATAGACAACGAACAAATGGTGTCATTTATACTACACTTCCTTTCCAGTCCTGTGGAGATTCTTTCAAAAATTATGTAAACATCACAACAGAAAAGAATTGTGGAAATTATCGAAAATCACATTTTGAATTTATTCTATTTATAGAAAATACGCAATAAAAGAAAAACTGTTATATATGAAACAATAGATGCCGAACATTTACGAAACCAAAACAAAATTCCAAAGAAAATTAAAGGATACATGCTAATAATCACGAAATTAGTTTACGGTTGGCATTACTTCCATGACTCATTTATAATCTCTTGCTTTTAATTTATTTTTTTCTTTCGATTTTTATTAAAGTCTTTTTCAATTAACAATTCTGAAAATAACACTAATTGTTATTATTATTTGACACAGAAAACCCTCACGAATTCGTAGAAACTTCATTACATTCGCAAAAAATACAAACTCTCGAAGTGAACAGTGCGTGCACGCACTGTGATCAATGATTTAAAAAAAAGCATAGTCTATCCTAAGCAAAAAAGTATTGAAAGCGTGCCATGTCTTAATGCTTAATGAAATTAAGTAAGAAATAATGATAAAATGTCTCAATGCGATACATAACTGGTTGCCTACTCGCCAGTCAACAAAGCATTGGCAATTTTTTAGAACTGTATATAGGAAAAATGAATGTGTAATGAATAGTATTAGTAGAAATATATTTCCACTTCATACATTTATCGTGGAAGCGGCACCGAATTGTAGGGTATTTTGCATAGAGGCCGCGTTGCAGCTATGTAAATAGTGGTTCGATTTATCAAAACACCTGTGGCACAATAGAAAACAACTGCGCGGATACGTCTTACGTAAACACAATTCCACTTCGACCATAGGCAGTACAGAAAAGTCCCACATGATTTAATTTATCATTTATGTTGTAAGATTCATTTATTGACATTAATTACCACATTTCGTTCTATATTTCTTTCCATAAGTCTCTTTCTCTTTGAGAGCAAAATGTTTGTGAAAATGGAGAACGATGGCTCAAGATCAGTACTGCTAAGTGGGGGATGATCAAAATAATCTTTTAGTATTCTATATTTTTTGTCAAGCTACTCTGTCTGTAAAATATCCAAGGGGAAATTGTTTCAATATATCGATATCGGGGTTTCTATCAAATATATTTTTCACTCTTTGCTGCAGACGTCTAAATTCACCCAGAACCGAATTAGTATTAGTATTAAGTACCTTTAGTTTAAATACATATTCTTTTGGCGAAATACTTTAACCTTCAAAAAAATTATTTTATACAGGAATTAACAATCTGGCAAATGTTTAAAATTTACATGTATGTATAAAGTTAGCTGATTAATTGAAGAGGGATTTTTAATAATATTTTTACATTCTGCTATTGAACGTGAGTCATCTTTTAGATTAAATACTATGTCTCAGATATGGCAAATATTTTTGCAATAAAAAAAACTTACTTTCGCCAAGTGCCCCATCTTGTTGTAACTGATGCCGCAAGTGGTAAAAGGCAAATCTGGAAGTTATGACATATTTTGACAATAATATTTATAGCTCAAAAGCCTAAAATATCAATTGTTTCGTCTGCAGATATCCAAATAAAGATGTTAGAAATATTAGATTTAATAAAAGCCACTACTTTGATGTGGCACTGAGGTAAATATATCTGGCTTCATGAGGGATGTGCCTATTGGCATATTTATTCAAAAATGTATGCAGAACAGGATTTTGCAATTTAGATAAAAGAACGTTTGACGCAACAAATGTTTCACATAATTCCGAATAGACGCTATCATATAAAATCAGTTTTTCAAATATGACAACAATGCGAGATTACAAACAAAAAAATTTCAATGTATTTTTGTCAAATTATCACTAATAAAAAAAATACATTTACATCATTCAGCGCCATCTCTGACGTATGCCTTGGAAAGATATTATTTACTTCCCTCTCTCCGAATGTATGTTTCTTTTTTTTTGTTGCCCGCATCAAAACGATGAACACTGGTATATGTACGTTTGTGACGTAGCAAATATTTGTGACACATCCGATATAAATCGCGGCCGAATCAACCTACGCACTCCACCTAAATACAATGGTATAGTGGGAAATTCCGTGAGCAAACAAAAAGAAAAAAGAAAAAACGAAAATAAAAATTGTTTACTTGATTAATCGGTGTAACAGTTGTTGGCACCTACACGTGCCAATTTTCATGGCGTGTGGAAGGAACTGCGAAAGAGTTCTCTAAATCGTTAATCAAAAAAAAATAAAAAGTTACGACCCGTGTCTAATCCGTATCAGATATGTTCATTAGTTCCATTAACGAGATGACGCGTAGAAATAGGAAAGAACATTGTCATTCGATAATTATCCGTGTAACGGCAGCTTTATTATACTTCGAACCTGCTTTAACCTATTTTAAAACCACCTAACAACTGGAACGACTATAAAACGGGTCGTAAATTAATTTGATGATTTCCAAACGTCTACCTACCGCATATAAGAATCTAACGTGAAGCTAGAATATTGTCGAGATATCTGTATAGGGCTAATATATACCGAACGTTTGATGTGAAATATTCAAATATTCAAAGCACGTACAATTTATCTAACAATCGCATCCATATATGTTGAAAGGGCGACTCATGAATAATTCACGGATCGACCAATCTTTCAGCACGAAACGGCAAAGGCAAAAAGTGCATCGCTTTATGAGATTCCAACACGAATGGTTGCGTTATGTCAGATAAATACTGTATTACTTTTTATCATTATATTAATTATGGAGTTGCTATTGAGAAGGAAGTCTTTACCATCGTTTGTATTGTACGTTTGGGTAGATTGTCATATACGATTTTAAGCAGTCTATTTAATTCGTTGTCAAAGTGAAAAAATAAATGAAGCGCTTGTGCATCAAGAGATAAATCTATCGGGGGGGGATTACATTCATTCTTTCCTAGTAAGGATGACATGTGTTTTGAAATAATCGTTTTTTAAAACCTTTCTGAAAGAAATCATTAAATGTGTTACAGTGAATGTTGACATTCCAATGAAGGCTAACAGTACTTAGCTAGTTACACTAATTACTTTAGGGAAATACTTATAATATTATGCATAATCAGCTTTCATTAGTGAAAGCCGACTATCCCTAGGTGAATGTCAACCTACCCTGCTACTCTTTAGGAAAAGTGTACCGACTTTAAAAATACAAAGGAATAAATTACAGTAATGGATATATTGCTTTGGGATGAACAAATTCAGCCTTGCAAAATTCTGCAACCTGCTAAAAAATCTCAAGGTATGAAAAAATAATAATTATACAATTTTGCTCCTCTTACTTGAAATTACCATTACTTGACTACGAACAATCATGTACATTAAAGCTAACATTAAAGTTACGATTAGAGCTAACATTAAAGCTGTTCTTGGGGTTAACATTAAAGCTACAGTTAAAGCTCGCATTAGAACTCAAATTAGAGCTAATTCCGTTAGAGCTAACATCGGAACGCACATTAGAGCTAATATTAAAGCTATGTCTGTGGCTAGAGCTAACTTTAGAGCTCGCGTCTAATCGTAGCTCCAATGTTAACTCTAATGACAGTTTTAACCGCAGCTCTAATGTTAGTCCTAAGTTAAATCTAACCTTAGCTCTAAAGTTATCCATAGCGTTAAATCTAATCACAGCTCTGGTATTAGCCCTAGTGTTAGCTCTAAGGTTACTTCTAACGTTATTTCTAATCGTTGCCCCAATTTTAGCCCTAAGTCATAGCTTTAGTGCTAGTTCTAATATTTAGTCTAATCGTAGTTCTGGTTTTAGCTCTAGTGCAAGTTCTATAATTAGAGCTAAAGTTAGCTACGATCAAAGTGAGTTCCAACAACCGCTCTAATGTTAGCTCTAACAATAAATTTATTCATAACTCTACTGTTAACTCAAATTGTAGCTCTAATGGACGTTCTAGTGCTAGCGCTAATCGCAGGTGTAACTTTAGCTCTAATCACAGCTTTAGTGTTAGTTTTAATGACAGGTCTAATCGTAGTTCTGATTTTAGCTCTAGTATAAGTTCTACCATTAGACCTAACGTTAGTTAACTTCTTAATTCTAACCGTAGCCCTAAAGTGAACTCCAACGGCATCTCTAATGTTAGCTCTAATGGTAGCTCTAATGTTAGCCCTAAACGTACTTTATAGATTTTAACTCTAGTATTAGCTCTAATCTTGACTTAAATGACTGCTCTAATGTTAGCTCTAACCGTAACTCTAATGTTAGCTCCAGAGTTACCTTTAATATTAGCTGTAATGTAAATGTTAATGCTAATCGTAGCTCTAATAACAGCTTTAGTGTTAGTTCTAATGATAGGTCTAATCGTAGTTCTGATTTCAACTCTACTGTAAGTTCTTCTACTAGACTTCTGTTAGCTAACATCTTAGCTTTAACCAAAGCCCTAAAGAGAGCTCTAATGGCAGCTTTAATGTTAACTCTAACCGTAGTTCTAATGGTATAGCTCATGTTAGCCTTAACGTTGAATTTAATTATTGCTCTAGTGCTAGCTCTAAAGTTAGGTCTGATTTTAGCTGTAGTGAGGTTTATTGCAAAGCGTAAATATTAATAAAAAAGCAATATTAATAAAAAATAAATGAACTGACATGATTTAATATTTGGCAAGGGAAATACATAGATAGAAACATTACAATAAAGATCTTATATATATTATTTTATTTTTACATCTGTTACACCCTGTATAAAATATTGTTTGGAGTTTATAATAAAAGGCAACTGTGTACTACACCTTTATTTACCATACCCAAATTAAACATTGCATGTTTAACTCTAGAAATTTATAAATAAAAATCTTAGAAGATAATTTTTATAGCTGTTAAAATTCAAAATAAATCTCGTTAAATTTATTTTGTTGGATGCCGTTTTCAATAGGCAAATCTTTACCAATTTCTTTTTACATATGTTTGTTATAAATATGCCTCATTTCGAATAACTACTGAACAATTTACTATTTACGAAAACAACAGTCAATAAGTAATACCTGTTATTTGTTAAAAATCTCTTGTAAAAGCCGGTATAAACGCGACTTCTTGCTCCTATCTTTCACGAAATGTATACGTTCATGTTGGAAGGCAACTTCGAGAATTAGCGTCACTCATTCTATCGCCTCACACTGCAATATTCACTTATATACAGTTATAAAAGTTAATGAGAACTACGTTCATCCCATCAATACTATACTATACAGAATAGTGATAAAATGTGTTAAATCTGACAATTTACACAAACTGTAAAAATGCCAAACTTCCTATTAATAGAAACTAAGCGGAGATTCAGATCCAGATGTCGTATATTCTGTTTGAACTTTGAAAAATTGCAAAATCTACCATTTTGATTTCAATTTCTTATATCACAATACAACCGTTTTTTATTTCGTATCAAAATCCTTCAGATAATATTTGAATTATTACCATCCGATGATATATTACAAGTAAATTGAAAAAGAAATTGCCTGTAAATTCGACTAAATCCTATACACTTGGGCGGCCGATGTTAGTCGATCTTCCCGGTGTTCTTGAAAGGGGACGTTCTAATCCGGCAAAATCTGCAGCGGTAGGTAAGTAGCTAGGTACTTATTCCAATCGTCTTTTGTCTTTGCCGTCGACGACGTTCAACTGAGAGGTAAGCAAAAAAAAAAAAGTTATCCCAGGATTTTGGGACCCCTTTGAGTCGCGGGATCGAACGGTCGATAAAAGCTGACATAAGTACGTAATTGAAGCTTTCAGAAAGACGTCTAGTTAGAAAGAGGGCACTTCGTCTACAATCTGAAGTTATCCGAATTTGCTTCCATGCAATTTTTAGCTGGTGGTTTACAAGGTGTTGTAGTTTTGGGGAGCGCTGAGTAAGACTTTTCTATTATGACGTTACACGATTACCTCTTCAATGTATTCGTTATTAAGGATATATTTTTTTTTAATTACTGGGAAGACTGTCAAAATAATAGTAGGTCTGGTGACTGCTCACTGCACACTAAATAGGCATCTGTACAACATAGGACTGGTAGATGCTGTTATTTGCTGATTCTGTCAAGAGGAGGGAGAAACACCAGTTGATATACTGTGCCAATGTGATGATCTGGCCAGGACAAGGTTTCTAAAGATGGGCGTAGAGAACCTCGCAGCTAATAGCAACACAAAGAAGCCGGTCTCAAAGATAATAGGCCTATTTAAGACCGCAAAATGAGAAAGTCTGAACGCGCGGTGAAATAGGTCAGTAGTAGGCCTCTCCAACCCTAGTTGAATCTAACCTAAATTTTCTCATACAAAAAAAAAATACTGTTATTATAATCTCCGCGTTGGAATAAATATTTCTCAATGTTGTTTCTGTTCATTTTATATGTGGTACCTCTGTAAGTATATTCGGGATGCATTTAAGTTTGATTATTCACCAAACATATTTTAAAGATAAATCTAAAGTTTATGATGAACTTTTATAGTTAAAGTCGTCGTTACTGCATTCGTAATCATGAGGAACTTTAAAGATTCCACTGGTGCTCTATTATACTACTTAGTACTTATAGGTACTTCTAAAGTGCTTTAGTGTCTCCAATTTATTATGTCAAAACTAAGCGGAAATTGCAGTGACAAAACTTGCTTCAAACATCAAACTAGAAACTTGCAGCAATATATCCGCTTAAGTAATTCTCGTCCAACGTTTCTTTCCTGTATAGGATTTACCTTTTTCCATTTAAATCTACGATATGAATCATCATCGGGCGGAATTGTGTAGCCGGATTAAGTCTCGTAGTGACTGTTAATTGCAAACTTTACGAGCGCAAGAGACATCAACCGTTTTATAAGCGTTAAAACGTCTAGCGCACGATAAATGATTATCGCGGAACAAAAATATCTCGTAAAAAATGTAAAACCGTGACTTAAAATGCCTAATAACTAATTATACGGCTAATGTTTATTGTTTGGCTCTATGTATGATGTACGTATCTACATACATATCAGATATGAGGCATTTAATTTACATTACACCGGTTAGTACGGTAAGCAATAAAAAAAGTATTGTTTCTGGAATAATTCACTTTCTATATATTTTATTAGTTATTTTCGTCTGCGCGCCAGGTCAGTACTAAGTTTCATATATGTGACATTAACGTTTAACACAAATATACAGTACAGCGTCGGGAAAGAGCAAAAAAAATTATTTATTTATTTAACTATATATATATTATATATAAGCCCCCTTACTTTACTTAAGTAGCAGAAATGGTATAGGATTGCTAAAAAAATTGTATCATTAAGTGTTTTAAGACTTTTCTCACTAAACCGCTTTTGTCGCGTAAATTTTTTAGTGTGTACTTTCTTGTAAGGATAAAAAGCATAACAGTTACTATGTATATAATTATTAGTGTGTGTTTTCTTTATATATATTTGAAAATTAAAACTGCATTATTATTTTAAGTGGAAATGGTGAAAAGATGTTTGACGCAGAAGGCATCTCAAAAGTAAATTTGATTGAATCATATTTCTCAATCTTTTAATTAATGTTTCTACGTCAAAGTTAGAATCAACGATAGCAAAAGTATCATTTATATAGCGAAACTGTAATTTAGCCATTGGTGTGCTAAATGTTACAACTTTATATTTGTTTGAGTAGTAGTAAGTTTGCAGTAAAGCGTGCAGTGCCCTAAAATAGGAGTACAATAAAAATTTTATAGTTTGTGTTAAAGTTGGACTTTATCATTTGAATATTGTCTTCACACTAGCAATTTCATTGCTTCCTGTTAAACCGGGAATATAGTTATAATAAAAAATTCGAAATGAGATGTATTTATTATGCTTCATTAACACACTTACGGCCGTTTGCACCGTTCGTGATAGAGTTTAATTAAAATTTAATCATAATTAAAGTTTAAATTTCCTTGCACCGACTGCTTAACTAATAATTAAATCCTTAATTCGTGATTATCTTTAATCAGTACCCAAGGTACGAATTAACTCATAATTAAAGTTGGCGCAAGCGTAGTTTCTTTGTTGACAGTCGTGTTTAATAGGTTATGTTATGCGGTTTTGGTTATAATACAAATATCTGTGACTGTAAATTGAAATAGCTAGCTAATTAAAGTGTTCACTTTGAAGGTTAGGACAAGGAATAGCGGCGTGCAAGAAGTGTATATTTGGTAGGGTTTTAGAAAGTCCAAGGTAAATCAAAAATTAATTCGAAATAAAAACTAACAATAAATGTATTTGAGGATTACTCGTGGTTTCAGATGGGAATGACCCGGAGGTATTTCGTAATAGGAACGGATATCTTTCTATAAATTCACAATTTTTATATGATGCTAATTTAAAAATAATGGATACCGTAGTACGATGCCCAGGGAATACATACTTTAACGATCCATTCTTGTCCATAAGCGACAGTGGATATGCCTCAAAAACATATTTATTGACCTCACTGTTAAATTCTGAAACAGTTGTGAAAAATCGTTATAATGAAAGCCATATTACAACACGGTGTCATTGAAAGCATGTTTCTAAGAAGAATGTTTTCCAATACTGGCATATGGTTGTCGCTTAAAGCTGGATACCTTTATGGCAATAGTTGGTACCTCAGTATTGCACAATATAGCCACAAATGTGGGTGAAGAGGAAATCAATGAACAAGAATTAAATCAAGAAATTTTAAATGGACAACTTCATGAGATTAATTATGACGCTGTTGATGATGTACCTGCTGCGACACAAGCATTACTAATTAATTATTATTAACTTTGGAACATTTTTTTTTGTATTTGTTTTCTTTGGCTTTTGTATAAACGAAATATATTTTATTTATTCTAAATACATTATCACTTTGATTTTTTAAAAGAAATATCGTGTATGTAATTAACCATTTATTTATTAAATAAAAGGAACAAAATATATAAGGAAATGATGGTAATAATAAAATAATTCTAACAAGTAATAGCAGAGGTCAAATAAAATATAAAAAATTGGAGCATTTGCAGAACAAACAAATAAAAGAATTGCATAATGAAAAAAAACCTGCATTCATATATTAATTTCCATTCTAAAACTACTACTCAACTTTTTTTATTTCAATATCTAATTCTTTAGCAATTTCCCGCATTCGCATAGCGGCAATTTTCAATATGATGGAACAGTGTTCCCAATATAAATACAATTTTTGACTAAAAACTAAACTTAACGCACTACCAACCTATATTTCTGTCGCAAACTTTTTAATTAACTAATCATTAATTAAATTTGTTCGGTGCAATGCTATTCATATTTAATTCGTAATTAAATTTAATCTTTGATTAGTTCATTAAAATGTTAATCACAGACGGTGCAAATTATTTGCAAATTTCTAAAGGTACTTCTTTGACTCTATACTTTATACCAACTCGGCACTTATAAATCAAAACCTCCCGTATAACGAGAAATAATGTAAACGACTAGTCGGTAAGGTGTGTATAGGTAGACACATACGTAGATAAAAACAAAAAATTTAGATTTCGGTCGTGCTGCGTCAACGGGAGAGCTTCCCTTTACAAACTCGACACAAACGAAATCTTTTTTCCCCATTGTCGTTCGCTCGTCGGCATCCCGATGCGTAGCGTCGTGCCGTCGCAAACACGCCCCGCCCACCGAAAACAACGGCGACGCGACCACAGATTGAAGTACGCTTTTAGGAGTAGAGAGAAATTTCCTAGCGTGCTCCAAGGGCGGCATTGCCCGCATCTCTTCCTCTCTAATCTGACTAATGGCCGGATGGTATGTGGATAATGTTTTCACTGGCGAGTGTGCCATGTCTCTGGTTTGTGTATTAAAATCGGCCGCTGGATTCCAACGAAAAGCGATTTAATTTAATGTCGACGGCGCTCATCTAGGTAACACGAGTACATAATTTTTATCTGAATGAGATTCCGACCCATACCATATATGAAAGTGGATTTTAATAAATTAAGTCTCATCAGATGCTTTAAAGATATTTTCATCTATATACAATTTTGGTATCAAATGTATACTCAACCCAAAAAATAATGACATAAGGAAAATAAGCCATAAGGAAAGCTACATCTCCATTAATCTACCTGATGCATTGGTTATGCGCAAATTCTAAAAATTATTTTCAAAAATTTTCACGGCAAATACAAAGGCCAAATTCTGCGAATCTGCGCGCAAGCCGAAAAGATTGAGGTATGTTCGTCACCTACCGCAAAGGGTATTTATTATCTTTCCGAACGATAGTTCGCTTTGTTGCTGGTTACAACGGTATTGCATTTAATAAAGTAGATATAAAAGCGAATATCCCTTTTACTTACTCAGGTCATTTGGTGTTGATTGCACCTATGCATTACTATTCGACATTTGTATTCTTCGTGGTTATTCGAAATCACTCCTCGGAGAATATACGCGATATATTATCACGCAGGAGGCGTCTACCGTATACCAAGTTAATTATTCCATCTAGACAGTATTGAAATATTAACCGGTCTCCTGTTAATTATCGTGTTGTAATATCGCGATTAAAGTTGCATATTTCGTTTGTGAGCGTAACGTCGTAAACACTGAATAGGAAAGGTATCCTTATTAGTATAGGTAATGCGGCGAGTCCAGATGTGGCCAATATTCCACATGTAGCCACATCTCATCTTAAATGCATACTATAAGCTCCACCTGGTGTTACTTTTTAGAACGTAGTGAAAGTTCTGTTATTGATATTGTTATTATTATTATTATTATTATTATTATTATTATATTTCATTTACATATTCAATTACAGAAATCTTAAACTAAAGTTCAGATTTTAACATTATGTAATTTAATTAAAGTAAATGAGTGAAAATTGCAGAGATATGTTTAGTTAAGATGTGTAACATCATTACTACTCTTATCTATGAGATATACTTGTTACACTCAAAAATGCAGTACCCTGCTCATAAATGTTTTAAATTCATTCATTGCAGATAATTATATCATCTAAAAATACATTTCACATTATTATTTTACCCGTATATACTTTAGAACTACCAGCAACTGTAAAGCCAACAATCGTCTCGAAAGGTAATAAATACCCTGCCGCAAAGATGTCGCAACTTTTTCGGCTTACACATGGATTTGCATGAATCGCAGAATTTTACCTTTACAGTTTCCGTCAAAGGATTAAACGTAAAAATAATTTTATCTAGAAATCCCATCCGTAAGTGAATATGTGTGGTAGTACCTACTGACTCTACTATGTTGGAAGTAGAGCTAGAAGCATAGTACAGTCAGTAAAACTAATATTAGAATGTGCGGATGCACCATCACCAGTAGGTGTGAATTTTAATTCTTCGATTCACGTCGAAATTTCGTTCCAATCCACTGTTCATCTTTTCCTCTGTCGCATTTCATTAGTACGCGATACAAGCAATTGACAGACTATCAGCAGAAGCTAAAAAGAGACGTTTTCAGAAGAATGTCTTCATCGATTTATCTAGTAATAATCTAGGCTCTCAACACTTCTGTGCTACAGTTTCTCCGACTGGCATAACACTTCTGTTTCAATTTTTAGCATTAAAGGTTCTTTTTATGGATCATTTTGGTTGGCGTGATTTTAAAGTTTGAGCGGATCGTTTAGAAGAGTTAATAAAGATGCATTGGTCCGTGTGAAAAAAAAAAACCTGCACTACCTGCATTAAACAAGTCTTACTTTGTTTACAAACGATATAGCCTGTATATAAAAACGGAACATTTGATCCTGATCTGAACAATTTGAAAACCAGCTTATAATGACATTGACGTAAAAATAAATTACGTCAAGAATATTCAGAGAAACCCATCAGTTGTGAATGTATTAGAATTACTAACGAAGAGGATTGTTATTATTGAGAAATCTTTACAGAATAAATGGTATAATGGTCTTCTCAAATATCAAATGGTAGATACCATAATTTTCTATTAGATTACAATTTTCAAGGCTGTTAGATAAATTGATACCAAATAATCTGGATATTTTCAATATAATATAGCTTGTAGCTTCCTATTTTCAATACCATATAATGGATTTTCAGGAAATCGTTTTAGTTTTTCTATTGAAAAAGAGATAAATTTCTGAAAAAATGAAACAACCGCACCATTTGGGAAGCATATTTCTGATCGAGCAGGATAACTTAGGAGATAATTTTGTAAATGATGTTCCTGAGAAAAACTGGTTTTCGATTTTTTTAAAAAAACATTTACTCGAAAGCAAAAAAAAAAAACTACGGAAAATGAATGGAATATGGAACCATTTGCAAAAATAGTTTCCTTCGCGTCTATAGAGCACCCTCTACGTGAGGTTTCATTATCTAAAATGATTAATGTACTATACAGGTAGCGCCATCTGTGCTAGCGTAGATAGACATTTAATTCAAACAAATGCATGTAATAATACGAAAAAAAATATATTCTATCAGTGAAATAAATAATTCGCAAAAACCATTAGGTAGTTGGCGATGAATATTTAAAATACCCAGGTTTCAAATCCCGTATGAGTTATTTGATGTGCAATAAGGATTTATGGTTTCAAGCGATCGCAATTTGAACAACATGTTATATCAATAACGTAAACCGCAAATGGAAAAAGGGCGGTGAAAAATTGTACGTCCAATTTTAAATCGATTTCATATTCATGATGAATTCCATTTAAATCAGAAAGAGCAATCTCGTATCTTTTTTTTACTCTCACACAGTCACACCAGATTACGCTTCTTTAGACATATCAACATTGTATATAATCGATGACCTACCTTTTCAAAACTTTGGAACAAATTAAGGCACTAACACACAGCATCTACAAATTATATTAATAAAAACAAACTTTACAAGCTAAATTCTCAATTAACATATTTTATATTATAAATTGCTTTTATTCACGTTATGTTGGCCGTAAACACATTCAAATAATCAGCGCTACGGGTCCTAAACAAGGATTGTGTGCGATTTAACAGATCGAGTTGGTTTAATGTACAATTAAAAACTTAAATAAAAAACAGGTTAACCCTCGAAATGCATGCTCACGTGCGAATAAATACCCGACATTATTACAATTCTTTGACACGTAAATGGAAATTTCTCTTTCGTATATATAATGGTAATTAAATTGGTAAGTTTGTATGCTTGAAACGTTAAATAACATTAAGTTACTATTAAGATCGTATTTTGTACATATTACGCCAACCACTGGGATTTAATTTCAACAACGAAACTCTATATACACAAATGGTAACTCTTGCTACTTATAACTGTTATTAATGGAGACGATATTAATAACTAAACACAAACAAATATAAAATCTACAGATTAGTATTCATTGAAAACGATAGATAAATACCATGCTTTCAAATGCTATGCTGATTAGAGTAGGTCATACTTTTTTTTAATCGTTGGTCACAGTGCATGGTCGCACTAATCACTTTGCCAGTTTGTATGTCACCAAAATGTGTGCAAAAGTAAGTTAAAAAGATAATAGGACTACAAGTGATGCTGTAAATGTTTGCTGTAAATTATTTTGCAGACACAGTAGAACTCTACGTTGCGTGGTTGTAGGGTTATGTCGGCACAGAAATCTTTAATAGCTTTTCGATTGTGTGATGTCTGGTCTTAAACATGGCATTCTTTAAATGTGGGAAAATAAAATATGTAATCTAAAATTGTCAAGTCCAGAGAGCTTGCAGAAAAATTGATAATTTTTGTATCGAAAAATGGTTCCAAGAAAGCTATTGTTTTTCGAGATTTGTGTGCCGGTGCAAACGGCTGTAATGATTCGTTTCGATATCTTTCAGCAGTTATCGTTTGGTTAAAAAGGATATTCATCTCCCTAAAACTGTTAGGCAGAAATAACTGTAAATCCTTTTTTTTTGAACGGCACGACATGTTCCCATTGATAACTGAACTTATTGAAAAAGCTTTGGAATTGATTTGTTAAGTGAGTTATCCATTCGATGTCGAATATCCTCTACACAATTTGCGGCTCGCTTTTTGGGTGCACCAGCGCCAGGTCTACTAACCACTGTCTCAGTTGCACGAAATTTGTTAATACAAGCATGAACATGACAAAAGCTGTGCGTAAGTAACTGCCAGATTAGGAAAATGTTTTCGGAAATCCTGCATGCATTAATCAATGTAATAAACCCATTCTCCATTATGTCATTTTCGACTTGTTCTGACGTAACTTTCGATAATAAATATTTTGTGTTGTAATTCTAGACGATAATTCTAACATGTTGCAATAAAATGAAACCGATCAAAGGCAACTGTATCCAATTTTGTTTTACAACTGACAGCTGTCACAATTTGAAGTACCATTTAAAAATACCTCAGTATCATCGATCTTACTAAAGAATTTGTTTAAAAAAACAATCCTCTAATCAAGAAAGTACATATTTGAAGGCACAGTATTTCCAATTTCTCTATATCCTATGAAGAAAATGAAAGAGTCAAGGGTTTAATGACAATGAAAGAGAAAAAGTCCAATAATCATCGTACACATTTTAGCGATCATGGTTAGATTTTAACACGTTAAAAAAATTTAACGAAGATCGCTAAAATGTTTACGATGTGATACGGAATAGACCCTTATAATAATAATAATAAAAAAACAAGAGATGTTAGCTCACTCACCTTCTTAAGGTCTTTGTTCGGCTCACCGTCGTCTGCCTTCCTTTTCTCCGTTCCCGCCAATTTTCCCTTGTCCTTTTCGTTTCCGCATATCTGAAATCAAGAACGTAATTAGCGATGCTTAATTACCCGCTCCGCAATACCGTCGTCTTATTGTTCCATCTCAAAGGGAGAAGGTTGCATAATAGGGGATGGAAGAGAATAATGGCTGTGTCTTTGAATGAATTTTTAAACAGGTTAAAGGTCGTTAGCGGGATAACATCCACTGTTTACAGACACAAATGATGATCTATTAAAGATATCTGTGCGAAAATCTACTTTTTAGGACCTCTGTATATTCAGAAATTTATCATATTGAACCGCCTGTCTTATCCTCTGATTATACACCTGCACTAAATCTGTATTTTTACGTATATACTAAAATTCGCAAATCTGAAATTCTTCAAGTATTATATTAAGCTAATATTAATCTATATAGGTTCGGTAGTATAATGTTGTAAGAATTTTTTAAAAATTAACTTATCTACCTTGAAACTGTGTATCAGTGGCAAGTAAGTTAATAATGATATGGGTAAACCAGGATTTCCTATTCTCTCTAATCGCTCATTGAAAAACGACGAAAAAAGTGCATGGAATATTTTGTTTGGAAAAACAATATCGCTTTCTAAATTTTGTGGATCTCTGATGTATCATTTCGTTTGTCTATTATTATTACATCTCTATATAATCAAAAAAATCCTGCATATCTGCCATTGCATCTCATTATTTAGATTAATAAATGACTAATAGCATCCAAAATCGCAAACATGTTTCAGATACTTCAATTTTTATCAAGTATTTTTTCTTAAGGTATGGAGGAAAAATATCTCCTATGAAACTCCTATGAAAATTTTATGTTTATGCTTGTTATACTTTGTGCGGGCAACACTAAACAGAATCAATTAATTGCTGCTATACTAAGCTGGTTTCTTCTACCAATAGCTTACGTAAGATAAGACAAGGTCATCATTGCTGACGCTAAAAATTAAATCTGAGCATTGCGAAAACTGGTAACACATCTCGTTGCCAATAATATTATTATACAAGAGAAAATATTTATATACATTCATGGTTACGGATGTATAATAAAATGCAACAATATCAGCGCTAAATGTAAACTTTTGACCCCGGGAAATTTTGCTTAATTCATTTAGACATATCAATGAAAGAGTATTATGTATTTTTTGCGGTCAAGTCGATCAAATGTTATATATAGTATTTATCATGTATGTGAAATTTTAATTACTGTTAGTACACCCAATTCTGTGAACGGAGCTGAATATTCCTCGTAATATAATTACACAATGTTAAACATATATTTCGTATGTTCGTTTCTAGTAATACTGACAAGAACAGTAGCCGGTAAGTTTCTTTGTACATATATACAAGGCGTTCCTCATATCGTTTTATTAAAACGTTGGTAGTTTAAGGCAGTCTTAATTTAATTTTATTTTTTATTTTATTATTACTACTTGTATTTTACATTTTTTAAACTGCTATTGACGCTTTCCATACATTTTTTTTGTAAACAATGGAACCAAACAAGCAAATAAATAAATAAAAAATATGACTAAAAATAATAAAAGTGGTAGGTCAATTCCGTATTTATTTTAACAAATATGGGCTGCGTTTCAGATCATTTGAAGTTGTAATAACAAGAAGCTTATATTTTGCTCTTTAAAAATGCCGCGTATACACTGAAAAAAAAAACAGATTCCATTCAATGAAAAGTTTTGGTTTTTATCATGTTAGACGGAAAGGAAATCATTTCGTAAAAAAGTTTCCCTGAAAACTGTGTTCTTTTTTAAAATACATGGTTTTGTATGACGCGTAACTGTAATTGAATGGATGGCCCTCATTTTTGATTTATATTTTATAATGTATGTATGTATCAGTTCTACTTTTATTCAGATAATACGCAAGTAGGCATATTAGGTATACTGTTATTTTTGCATATACCTCTATGAAACAAAATTTTGTATGTATTTAGTTTCTTTCAAGTATATGTTATCATCCTATAGAATTACGAACAGTATTAGTATGTACATAATAAAACCCCTGCGTTTTGTTTTATTCGCTTGAACACGAACGAATACACTGATTTAAAACTATTGTCTTTTAGCGGAAAATGAAAGCGGCTGCATTCAAACCGAGTGATGCTTTTTTAAGCGAAATTGCGTAAGCTTTATTCGTATTTCAACTAGTATAAGTCCCAGATATGTATGTACCATCTTTAACAAATTAAATGCGAAGATAAGCTGCACGAATCTTCGATTATTAATGCAATCGAAGCTACATTACACTCTGAAACAGTAATTAAAAATTACTTGCAAACAATTTTAAATTACGCATTGCTTGGTACGCGGTACTTGTAGTTTCGGTTGCATAAATAATCGAAGATTTGTGGAGCTTCAATTCGCATTCAATTTGTTAAAAAGATGGTAGTGATGTATAAAACTGCTTCTTTACGTTAGCAGCTACAACGTGCTTCTGCTACTTTTGATTAGCAGTTTAAAAAAGCTGCTGGTTTTTGTAGCAGATTTCCTTAAATAGCGGTATACGTTAAACAGATACACTGTTTCTACAACTTTGCACACCGTCTCAAAGTATCTTTTGTTACCGCTATTCACTCAGTATTTATATGTATTTATATTGCGGAAGACTCTATTTGATTCAGTAACGAGTGGAGATACATACACTTACATACGTGCTTATTTGAATAGCTTTATATACAGATCAAACAGTCGGCCTATAGTCGGGGCATCGCAGGTCGGAACTATTCGCAAAGGGATTTAGCATGAATTATTCCATTTCGCTAACAATTTCGATATGAAAACTAGGAAAACTACTCAGCGAAACTTACATTGTGTGGGATTGTTACACAAAATGATTATTATTACTTGGAATAAAATTGTCTCCACCGCATGGGCTTGACAAAAACAATATTTCTAAGTAGTTGTTAGAGAATTCTGTTTATTTTTTATTCTCTTATTTACTTAGAAGTCTTCCTTGCTGGGGGCTTCACCACTAGAAAGAATTTATCACAAAGTTTTAAATTGCAGAAGCGGGTAATGCGCGTGGTCGGTAAAGTGAACGCCAGAGCTCACTGCCAGCCGTTTTTTGTTTCTCATAATATTCTTACTTTATATCATTTGATTATCTACCAGTCATTGAGTATTGTGCATAAACATAAAAATAGTCATATTTACACGTTGGGCATTCGTTTTTATAATATCCGTACCTGAATAATATTAATCTTCTAAAGACAGACACCTCTCTTTGTAAAAATTCGCTCTATTATGCATGGGTTTCTCTTTTTTCAATAAATCCCTCTTTTACAGCAGATTTTCCGAGTTTAAACGCATTTTGTCATAAATTGCTGGAGCATTTTAGTAATAGTAAAAATTAAGTATCATTTTATTCATTTAATGAAATTATGGATTAAGGTAAACCTGACTTTACCTGTGTGTAGTAAAAATTGCATAGTGCGAAGAAAATGTAACACTGTTCACATAATAAGACATTTTGATAAATTTTACACATAGAAGTACGTAATATATGCTCAGTTGAAAGCCTTCAATAGATACACTTTTTATAATTATCAACGGTTTACTAGAAAAAAAAGCAAAATGGGGCAAGTGTGTAATCGTTCCGCATTTTATATATTAATAGCAGTATCCTTTAGTTCGGCCAAGAGTATAATACTAAAACTGATGCCTGTTTAATAAGGTATGATATATTCACAACATATTCAAGTTATTACACGTTAGGAGATGCGAACTTTTGTTTGTAAAACTAGTATAAAGTTCAGTACATTAGTATTATAACAAGAGGACGTCTATATTTCAATTTTAAAAATAAATATAAACAAACTACACACTTGCCCCGGTTACACACTTACCTGACTTTACCTTATAAATTTTGAGTCGTTTCCTTGTTGCGGACGTATACTTGTGAAGTACATTAGTCAATTTTTATTTTTTGTGTATGCTTTTGCACTTTTTACTTAATTGAAATAATTATTTTATATTATGTTTTAATTACTACGTAATGTTGCATTTACGTTTAATGACAATACATATACAATGTAGTAACGGCACATCATTTATACACAAACGTCAAGCAATATGAGTAATAATTTTAAAAATAGACAAAGGATTAATGCACGTACAGTTCATATAAACTTGAGGTCATTTGAGAAATTGCCACTGTACGGAGATAGAAAACCGTTTCTCCTTGCCTACGCGCTAATTCAGCCCTAGAGTCCCTAGTCCGTCGTAATTTTAGAGGGGTCGCGCGTATCTTGTTCCCTAAAGTGACCCCACGGTACCGTTCGCATCCGGCGCAGACACTTCCACCTGTAAATCATATTTAAATCTTCCTCCAGGTGCGTCTTGCCCCCGAATAGTGACCAGGCAGGAGTGGAGTTCCAGCATCACGTCCGGCCCATCGGAGACTTCAAATCCTGCCCTTTACGTCATCGCGCATCACACGGAGACGCCCGAATGTACGACGCGGCGCGAATGTGAAAGGATACTCAGGTCTTTGCAGACGAAACACGAGATCTACGGCAATCGGATAATCGTCGGGTACAACTTCATGGTAAGCACAATAATTTACATGCTGCTTGCTAATTGTTGTGTTATAATGATTGCCGTCGGAATTTCAGATAGGCAATGATGGGAATGTCTATGAAGGCATGGGCTGGGATAGGAAAACCAGGAACACTTCTCCGAACAGCGAAGACAGCATACGTATCGCCCTAATAGGGAACTATACTTGTAATTATTCTTTAAGTGATATATTCTGTTTTCAAGTTGACCTCAGGAATGCGGATAAATACATCATGAATTTTAATATGGGATTAAAGAAGTTAGAGTGTATACTTAAAAAGTGGAATGGGTTGAAGTTACATACCTACCAATCTAAATATAAAAAATTTTACTATAGGATCAATAACAATAATAATGCATGCGTTGAAATACAAAAAAAATATCACATTTAATTAAATTCCATGAGACCAATCATCACTTATGCATCAGTGGCTTAGAGCAAAAGAACTAATCTGGACACCGCGAGAATTAACATCTCGAAAGTGGAAAGGTTGAGGTAGTATTAGATCTTACCCCTCTCCATATTGTGGTAGAGGATGTAGAAAAAAGAACCACACTCAGAATGGTCAAGGAAGGAACGATTAGGCATAGGCCTCAATCTCCTGACGGTGATCAAACCTGGGACATGCCCCGGGATGATAAAAAAATCAGCTTTGTGAAGGAATTCATCATAAAGCTCAGTAACAGGAGCGAGTGGAATCATAACGCCATCCTGAAATTGAGAAGAAACGCCATCAAATGGTACAATGTGGCTCCAAAACGGCAAAGAGAAACTGGAATAGAAATATATGGTGGGCTTAGAACCAAGTAGTTCGAAAGCTTGGGAAAATACTCAAGTATTTTTCAGGCGGATTTACACACTCTTGAAATATGTGTCCAGTTCAATATCGAAATCAGGAGATTATCATCATGTCTGATAATCAAGCAGCAATCAAGGCCTTGAGCTCATATGAAATCAGTTCCGAGATGGTCTGGGAATGCCTAAGAAAATTAAACGAACTGGGCAAAAGGAACAAAGTAACCCTCCTGTGAGTTTCGGGTCACACAGGAGTGGAAGGAAACGAGATAACGAATAATTTCGCAAAAAAAAGCGTCTGGAATACTTTTTATAGGGCCTGAACCCTTTTACGGGATAAGTAGCAGTACAATACTGAAGAAACTGAAAAGAGAAATGGAGCAGAGAAAATCTAATGATTTGGTGAATCTCCAGGGAATGAGGCAAGGTAAAATTCTTCTGGGAAGCTATAACTAGAAAAGATTTACAGAATGCATCAACCTGAGTAAGAACAATGTTCGTATATTAACAGGAATATTTTCAGGCCCTTATAAAACTGAAAGGATATCTGAGAGTATGTTCGGATTCGCAAAGGAATCTAGGTTATCAAAGGTTATTCCAATTTAAAGTATTATACCTATGAAGATTTCGTTAATCAACCACGAAACTCTTATATTTAAATACCAAACGTATGGATTAATTTTATTTTGATTGACCTTTAATGCCAAATTAAAATTCATCTGTATTTATCTTGCAATTATTAAGACAGTCGGTGAATGACTTTAGAATCCTAATACAGATAATATCTTCTCTTTTAGCGGTAGCACCTAAGCCTGAAATGTTAAGTGTCATGGAACGATTGATAGAATGCGGAATCAGCCAAGGGGCTATCCTTCAGAGTAATAAACGATATTATTGGTAACACAGATATGAAAAACAGACATGCATATGCTTTTATGTAAATGTTAATCACTCTTTTACAAAGATTAATTCTTCCAGCGGCCAAGAGAATCATTTCGTAAATAGTGCCTTTCATTTATTACTGATAAATACCATTTTGGAATCATCATTCGATTTAAGTTGGTTTCTTCGTTTTTGCGAAATACACCATATGCATAGGTATTATGTATTTTTTAATGCATGAATAATATATGTATAAGTATGTGTTCAGAAATATATTTATCGTATATCACATGATGAGTATCTCTATATTAATCTACATGCTTTTCCTTGTCAAAACGTATGTGCTGATGTGCTTGTTGTGTTTACTACCAATACCGATTTATTTACGCCAGATTAAAAGAATAAGTTCGATGTATATATTCCAGATAAAAGGGAAAGAAAAGGCATGAAACAAATCTTAACGTATTTCAATAAAGCAATATAAATTCCGCACATCAGAAAAGCTTTTCTTGACAAAATATACTTTGTCGCCGCAAATAAATCGGTTTTTCTGTGTAGTAAGGTGTTTTTAGTACTTTTCTTAAAAAAGAGGATTTCAATGTATACGGCAGTTTCTTTCGATGTTTAGTATGCACGGAGAAAAATGTATTGTTACGATAAAGGTAAAGATTGTTATTGAAGTTATCGTTTTATAATCCTAAATAATAAGTTCAATAAATATCGTTTGTCGGGCACCACTAAAAGTCCCGTGTGTTGGTGCTTGATCCCAAGGATCAGGCTTACCACGTTATGCTGGTGTGATCACTGCTTGAATAATAACGATTCCTAAAAGATGTTCATCTGATAAATCTACCAGATTATAATATTTGATAAACGTGTCTGTGTTGATATGCGGCATATACAGTTTTGTTGGAGTGAAATAGGAGAAGGGCCTATCTTTACGACAATATCTGTGATAAGTCATCCAAATATGCATCCATATATTACTGTATGGATAGAGTAAGTGCTTCTACAACACTCATATTATGCATTACCTCAGCAGAAATTAAAGAACAGAATTTGGAAATTGTAAATAATACAGATTACTTTACATTGTACGCAAACATACATTTTTGTCATTTTGCTAGCGAATGTTTATTATTCAGTTAGCGTTACAACACAAGAAGTAGTTTGTAGTATTAACGATATTTTCCACTCGCTATAAAGATATGTTTATCAGTGGTCAATTGGCTTGTTATCTGCTTACATTATGTTCTAATTAGAACAGAGACATTTTCTTAGCAATACAAACTTTACAACACATTTTTCTCCGTGTTAGGTATTTCTTTTTTTTTAGTATTTCGATCTGAGGTTAGCACAAAAGTGTAAAGAAGAAAGTTGCAGATAATTATATGCTTAATAACAAAATTTAATTAACACTTTGATTTAAGTTATAGTTTTCGAAATATGTTATAAAAATGCGTTTTTTTTTTGGTTAATTTATTTTATTGAGCATATTATTACTTTGCTTAGAAGTCTCTCTAGTACATCTTTTCTCCAATGTATAATAATAATAACAGAGTTATAATATAAGTAAAACGATTTCGAGATTTATTTACCAGATATTTAGTTAGGTAGCTTAGTAACTTTTAAAAAAAAATAAAAAACAGTTAATTAAGTTATCTCCCTTTGTATAAATTCTTCAATGCTTTCTCAGATCCATATATTGGGTTAAACATCAGAAAAAACTTACTCTCTGTAAATGTATTTGTTATTATAATACAATATCGGTGTTGGTTTCTAAATAAGCATACAAGGAATTTCACCCGTAAACATACAAATGGTGTGAACTTTTTCGCATTGTAGCACGCGATGAGATTTATCGTATTACAATTATAATCGCGTAAGCTTCGATCTTTTGTTTTTGTTTCTTTTTGACTCAATTATAAAAACACATTGTAAATAAAATTGACATTAGATTTAGATACCTGGAGGGTATTATACTATTAAATCATACATCGGTAGGGTCGTGCGCAAAACAGAATGTATACTCAAGCTCAAAGACATGCTCTATATCGAGATAAAAATCTTAGGATAATCTCTATTATGTATAAAGTAAATTTTATTGTCGGATTAGGTATGCGTGAAATGAATGCAAAATATCATATTATCGTAGTTGCATATGTATATTGATATAATAACTTGGGTAGATGCCTATACGAGGGTTATGTACGAAAATTTAAATAATAAGTAAAAATGTACCTTATTAAAATTAAATATATAAGAATGGGCCCGGTACCTCTTTCCAATATATTTTTTTCTATTTATGAAATTTGTTTGCCAGAGAAAAAAAAAAATAGTAAACAAGTATGTTAGTACTTATTGCTAAATAAACAAACAAAAAAATAAATATGTGGGGTATAGAGTATAGAGTAAGTACCTACACGATAAGCTCCCGTTATTTATTATTTTCGAAAACAGTTTTCGTCATTCGTGAGACTACATACCTCAAATTGTAATAATAATTTACTATCCAACAGTAAATTAAAAACAGTGTGTGATAAACAACAAATAAACAAACAATTGTGTGTACATATAGAAAAGATATAACAAAAAAAATCAACAAAATAAAATCTTTAAAAAAAAAAATTGGTATAGTATGCGAATTTTCTTAAAAAAATTAGAAAGAATCCATATTTTTGGACGAGTTTTAGACTAAAACTATTCTTTCAATCTCTACAATTTCATCTAAATCTGAGTTGGCAAATTTTCACTGTTCTCTTGTTACCTGGTCAAGTATCTTCGACAAAAATTCTTCGAGAAAGCAGGAAATGGGTTTTTCTTCCATATTTACGCGCTCAAAAGCTTCGCAATGCTATTAGAGATTCCTGTGCCGATATAAACCCACAACTCCTTCTAAATGGTTTCGAGAACATGGGGCGTAGAGTTCCACTGTGTCTTCAAAATAATGGACAGCATTTTCAGCGTCGCTTTTTACTACTATTATCTTTTTAACTTATGATAAATATTTTTTGCACTTAAATTGGTGACATACAAACTGTCAAAGTGATTACTACATATGTACATACGGAAGTATGTATTCAAAACTATGGTTTATATTGAGGTAGCAGCTGTTCGCAATTGCACAAAAATGTTTGTACGTTGTTGTTCTTCATTCGTAGAATTTGCAGCAGAATATTTATGCAATTTACATATACATCGCATTCGTGTGTTTTACGTTCAAGATGTTGACGTGTTTTCAATTAATTGAAAACGTAAACAAAATACTTTAAGAGCAAGAGATCTATAAGAAAGCGTGTAATTGAAAAATTTTCCAAACAACCTACGTATATGAGGAATGCCAGGTGTCCGAAATCCCAGCATAAGGCTCAAGATAAAGCGCGATTATGTTGGATTTTCGAGAGTGTATATATATAAACAACGGCGAGAACATTCCGCATACAGTTCTATAGCGGCAACATGAAGTAGTTGTTCGTGTACTTTTCGTCTTGCAATTGGCAGCAGTCAGTGGTAAGTAATAGACATCTGGATTTTCACTTTCGGCGGTTATAAATGGAGCCCCTTTTCTACGTTAAGGCCAGGCGTGTCCCACGATAGTGACGAGGGCGCAATGGGGCGCTCGCGCTGCTAACACCGCTGCTCTGACAACGTTCCAACCGACGCACGTCGTTATCCATCATTCGGCAACCCAAGGATGCACCACCCAAGCCGCATGCGCCGCCCTAGTTAGGTCCTTCCAGAACTTCCACATGGATACCAACGGTTGGGCGGACATCGGTTACAATTTTGTCGTAAGTCGTTGGCTGTTCCTTCTAAATCGTGCTTGCATGTAGCACCATTGCGTTGCAGATTGGCGGCGACGGTTTGGTGTACCAAGGAAGAGGTTGGGGCAGAACGGGCGCTCATGCAGTCAGTTTTAACGCTAGGAGTATAGGCATCGCGTTCGCAGGCACGTTCACAAGTAAGTACATATTGCAAACCCGCCTTTGGTGTGTGGTACATCTGAGCGAATGACTGTGTAATGTTCATAGGCGGATTGCCGCCGGCCGCATCTCTTAACGCGGCTCACGCCCTCATCGCTTGCGGAAGAAGTCAAGGTCAAATAGCGTGGAGCTACAGACTCATCGGTCATCGTCAGGCTTCGGCTACCGCGTGCCCCGGAAACGCTCTCTTCAATCACATCCAAGGATGGCTCATCTTTGTTACCACTCCTTAAGATCATTCTGTTTTTGTTTTGGAAACAATACGTGTTATCTATTCCTTTGATAATTATTAAAAGCATATGTAAATAAAAAAGAGTATAATATTCAACAGCAATCGTGTAATTTCATTTCGAAGTATAGATGTGAAAACTTCAAATGAAGTTGTCTTTCTCAAACTGTAGCCTTTACCTTATAATCCATTTACTTGTGTTTTGCATTCGTATATGTTCTAATGGATGATACTAGAACTCTAAGAAAATGTAATTATTAAAAATGGTTTATTGGGTTTGCATCGACAAAAACTACACTATTCCATATTAGTGACTACGTTTACACGGGCATTTAGCACGGGTGTAGTTAAATCGGTGTAATTTAAAAAAAAAACGATTTAATGGGATGTTAATAATATCGACTTTACATACAACTGTAATGAATTTAGTCATAAAATGTGGTGCTTGTAAAATAAAAAAAAATATTTTCACCAAACAGTAATTGACAGAAGTATAGTTTGTTTATATGTTAGGTTTGCATCGGTTTATACGTAAAATCTTGTTTCTTTCACATTACATAACCTATACCAATATCGCCATATCCAACTATATATAAATTTTATATTACATTTTGGCTTATCTAGGTAATAGTGAAATAAAATGCTTTAAACTGTTTACACGGAATTTTACGTCGGATGTTATTACAATAAAGCTAACAGCGTTTGATTTACTAACATATTTTTATTAAAACTAGTGTAATTCGCTGTTTACACAATGTCTCACTATGCTTTAAGAAAAAATGTTTTATGTAAAGATAATGTTAAATACTCGTGTACACGTAATCAATGGTGAGCGAAATTGCGATTTAGTAATAGTGCAGTTATCCGCTATTGCTATTTGATTAATAGTAGTTACTTTCAGACGCTATCGCGTTCACTTTTGGATTGTTCTTGCTTTAAAAGGGTCTAACATAAATAGGTGCTGGTCGCACAATAATTAATCCGCTATTACGATTAAGGAGTGTATTTAGTTCCGAAATTGTGATCGGGAAAATAATGATAATACAACATTAAATAAATAGGAGAAAAAGTA
Organism: Protaetia brevitarsis; assembly: GCA_004143645.1. Classification (NCBI taxonomy): domain Eukaryota; kingdom Metazoa; phylum Arthropoda; class Insecta; order Coleoptera; family Scarabaeidae; genus Protaetia; species Protaetia brevitarsis. The sequence continues at coordinate 161,824 of RXPK01000321.1, read as the reverse complement.
AGCAACAAAATTAATGAATAGTTCTCATTCTATGAGGAGCTAAAGTTAGATACCTACACACAAAATTAATAACACTAATGCTTATTGTCGCAAATTTTAAAAAATTATAAAAAATAAACTAATGTAACTTTTTTTTGACATAATACGAATTTTAGACATTTTAAGCAAAAATCAATTATGACATGTATAAATAAAATAAAGAAATAAATTTATGGTCATTTTAAATAGTGTTTCTCAAGTGTAGTGTAGTGTACAGTTAGGGAAGACACTGCATTTATTTCTAAAGTACAAATGTAGACAAAATATAACTCTTTACTATTTTTGTAATTTTTTAATTTGTATGCAGTAAAAGTTCGTTATTTTTAGCGATAACGGTTTTATTAATCACGCGACGAAAAAAATCTATGGTAATTTCAGAATAAAAGAACATGTTTAGCTTAAAGAGTTTATTTTTTGTTCTCGATTTACAAGCCGAAAGCTTCTATTTGCTCTATTAGAGCATTCGTCTGCTTATGACACGTAGGAGTCAGACCCGGGGTGCTACGGATTACATCCTCGAAACTTCGTCCCTCGCATTCGTAGTAGCCGCACTGCAGATGCTGCTCCTCTGTACGCTTTATCCACAGATAATCCTCCAAGATTTCGCGCTTTTCTATGGCGCACTGGACGAGTTTCACCGCAGCCCTGAACGCATCATCAGACGGATACCTGACTGTAAATGGCTCCTTCAAAGTGCGAAACGTGACTGTAAAGGAGTACCCACCTTTGAACTTCCCTATGAAGCAGATCATTACGAAGCGTACGTTCAGCTTCTTGCTGAACAACCACATCCTACGCCAACCCCTGCCTTCGTAAATGTTACCGTCTCCGCCGATCTACAACAGTGCTTACTATACCTAATATAGATTCTATCATTACGATTGGCGATAACACGCTCATGATTTACTAATTGCAAGTACCGTATGGTCAAATATTTCTACCCTCTAGAAGGTTATAGAACTTTTCTTCTTCAAACTTAAGTTGGCAGTATAAGTTGACTATCTCTGTGACATGGGTCTCGTGCAAGTTATGTTGTACCGTCGACAGATTGTTGGTTTTATGGTTTTGACAAATAATTACCTACAAACGTTTCAGATGAAAAAACAAAGTTCAAATTTATTTTCTATACATATCGCCACTCTTCGTTTCCTGTTATTGAAGGCATTTGTTAAATTATGTGGCGTAATTTCCTTACAGACATTTCGGGTAGTTTCAGAAAGTTCTTCAATTGCATGAGGACGATTTGTAAATACTCTATTTTTTAGGTGTGGATAAATGAATAAATCCAGAATTATCAAATATCGTATAATGGTCTACCACTGCCTGGTTTCCGAGACACAGACGCTGTTTCACGGAATTTTGCCATTGATTCTTGTATCAATTGCCGCAAACTGTCATATGTTATTGGAAAATTTCTATTACATTCTCAATTTTCTAATTTTACACCGTTTCTAAAGTATGATTCGATAATAAAAACTATATGATTTATCGTAAACGTTTTTGAGTGTTAATAAATCAAGACAGTACACACGACAGATGTATTTTATTTGTCACTATCAACATGATATTTTTAATAAATAACGTTATAACTTAGTAGAGGGTAAATCTAATTGGTCATATTGTATACGTTATAGCATACCAGAAAGCTGCATTTGATATCTTTGGAATCCTGAACGTCCATGTGTTCGTTCTGAATCTTTCTGCATTGGGCAGAACACTGCTTGAAATTAGTGCAAGTATCACCTTCCGCTTGGAAGGCTAGTATCGTCCCAACGTTACCCACATTTGTTATATTCGCTCCTGAATGTCGAGCCTTCCATTCGTTTCTGCTAATTATTGTAGGGCAGGCTAAAAATAGTAATGTCATGCGTAGGTACCTAATTTATACGGAATCGGGGTTAGGCAAATGTATGGATCCATTCGAATATCTTTTCTTATGGCTAGTTTGATTTTAATAACACTTTTCACATTTAATTAAGTACAAATCGAAGACTCGATGAGTGTATTTATATTTGAATTATACTACCGGTTTAGTCGTAAACGATGCTAACGCTGTATGTTTTTCTAACGAATTTCAGTAGAATCCTGCCTCAGGAGTACAGCATTAAGGTGTACTATCTATATGTTTAATAACGACAAAGATATATAATTAAAACCAATGCAAATTTAATGCAGAACAAGAAAAATTAATACAAAAAATGTATAAACCGCACAAAGTTTTCGAAATGATCACCGTTCTTGGCAATATGCAAGTCTATGAACAAATTCTTGAATGACATTTACCAAAGTCTCCTCACGAATTCGTTGCACTTCCACAATCATTTTCCGCAGTAACTCGTCCAACCAAATTATGCGGTCGTCTAGTATAAGTCACAGAGTTTAAATGAGCCCAAAGGAAAAAAAAATCTGGAGACCGTGAGGTAGCATGGTGAGGGGATGCTTCATTTCGCTAGAACCAAACATTTACAGGTAATTCGCCATCTTCATCAATATTAGGAACAACCTGATCACTTAAAAGATCTAAATATCTTTGTCGAATGAATGAAAAAACAAGATCAAAAAAAAAGATCTTCCTGAAAATAGTAAAAGTAAAAGTTAAGTACTGAATTTTAATTCCATGGATTATTAAAAATAAACAATAATTAAACAAAAAAAAAAATATTAAATATCTTTGTCGTTATTAAAAATAGGGGTGCTAAAAGTTGAAACTGTATTCTTAAGGCAATGTTCTATTGAAGAGAAAATTACCTATAACGTCTGTCAACTCCCATCCAAATATAATGAAAAAGCACGTCACTAATTTCACCATTTTCTTGCCATAAATTATCAGGAGATTACCCTTTCCCATGTTTAACGACTGTATTATTTGGAAAATTATTACCGAGTGTCTAAAAGTTTTTTAATGTACTTCCGACCCACGCAATTCGTATAAATTATATACAGTGCTTGCGAAAAGTTGCACATACATATATATGATATCGTACGCAAAACGCAATTCGATTATTATGTATTCAAGTTATACGAAATCCTAAAGAAGGTGATTCACAGTTGATAGATAGCGTCAAAGAAAATATCACCTTTCCGATCATATTCTGTCTGCAATAACGCATGCGGAACCACGCCTATTTTGTTTGTTTGTTCATATATTTTGTAAGTATCTGTAGGTACATACATCACAAAAAACACTTACAATTAGACACAAGAGGGCGAAGAATTGTTTATAAATGATTGTACTGAGAAAAATGGCGATATTTTTACAGAATTTGTATAGTATATATTACAGAATAAGTTATATAACCTGAAAATTATATAATGGCTTGTCATGTTTTGTTTTACGTATAGCATAATGGCCATTTACAACCGAATTACAGATAACTTGTAAAAATACTTATAGCTTTTTCATAATAAAATGTGTAACTTAAGCGCAAACTCATTATCAACGAAAGCAGATTATTTCTTAAATTAATACAAAATTAAATTAGTGTTATTCTGTTTTGTGTTCGGTGTTTAATCAGCTTGTAGGACATCATGAAAGTAATAAATAATAAACTTTTAGAATATGAAGTGTGGTATATTACATATTTATAGGTGCTCTAGAATTAAGAAATCTTATACAGATCATTCTGTAGGTATACCAGAATTAAATGGGTGTGCTATTGTGTGGAATACTTTTTAAAACGCTGTTATTATACGTAATTAAAAATTTATGATGTTCTACTATAATCTACTTATATTTGAGATCTTAGCACCATTACCTCTTGGTACGCGCACTTCACATTCTAACATACAGAGTGTTCCAAAATGAAGAACAAAGCGACATATTTTCAAATGCAGAAAACTCTTTTTTTTTAGAGAGAACATCCTGTATTTTAATTCGCATTTAGGAAGCAAATATCATCCTTTATCATTTTATATGAGCATTCCCTATACCTATCTTTAATAGATTTTGAGATATGAGCGACTTTTTGTTAAACAGACTAACTAGCCTTATCTTTAAATATTTGTAGCTGGCTCTGAATGGGCATCTTACATGTGAAAATTCAAACACTTAAGTGAATATATATATATTAATTTATGCGCCACATATATCTACAAATATATGAAAATCGAAATGCACGTTATTAACAATTGTTCTCGGTCCATTACATACCTATAGCATTAGTTTTTTCATACTACATGTAAACGAAAAAATATCCAATGAATGTCGAGAGAATACCGAAGCGAACAAGGTAAACCTAATCGGGCTTAACGCGAGCCTTGGCAGTGAGCCAGTGTAGCGAGAGAGGCATGCCGCCACTGGCGGGGTACAGGCTTTATGTCGCCACATTTAAATTAGATTATTTATAGTAAATAAAACTCTATACATATCAAGTCCCTACTGATATGTGTGAACGTATATTGTGTAAGTAAAGAAGAGTATATATCTATCTGCTTTTTGCATTCTGTAAATTGTATTGTTTACATTTGTATTTACGTCACTCATGAAAAGATTCTTTAGAACTTGCACAGAGTAATTTTTTTTGCTGCAGCATATTTAAGGTCAGGTTTAGACAAAATTAACAGTATAATTGTAAACTCATATAAACGAACATCATTGCTATTAGGGAAATAATGGAAAATTAGTTTTTAACGAGTAATTTTACTGATTTGAATCATAGTTTTCATGTATACACTTTCTTGAGGGTAGGCCATGCTTTTTTTAATCGTTGGTCGCAGTCTATGCACGCGATTTCACAGTTTGTATGTTACTAAGATGTGTGTACAAAAATATTAAAAAAAAAAAACACTGACCATTGGCATATTGTGTTCTCGTAATAAAATCTACCTGCGTGAGTTCATGAACCAACCATGACCCCGTCCTTTAAGTCTTTTTAGAAACAGAATGGGATATTCCCATTGTCCACTGAACTCCTTGAAAAAGCTTTGAAATTAAGTTATTAGGTAAGTCATCCATTCGAAATTGAATATCTTCTACTTATGCAATTTACGGTTCGTTTTTTAGGTGCATCAAATTTACGAATTACTGCCCCAGTTGCACAAAATTTGTCAATACAAGCATAAACATTAATTAAAAGCTGTGCGGGAGTAACTGTCAGATTAAGAAGCTCTTGTCAGCAATCCTGGATGCACTGATTAATAGAATCAACCCATTCCCATTATCCAATTTTTGACCAGTTCTAAAGTGATTTTTGGTAATAAATGTTTTGTGTTGTAATTCTAACATGTTATAATAAAATATCACAATCAATCAAATGCCACTGTTTCCACACAATTTAAATATAATCCAGTGTCACCAATCTTAAAGAACTTGTTTAAAAAACAGCCTACTCTAATCAGGAAAGTATTTGAAAGCATGGTACATAACATTTAGAAAGACCAAAATGTCAAACAAAAACATACTATGTCTTACAGTAAATACGCGAGTTATTACAGGACTACTTCCATCTTCTCGTTGTCTATCTGAATAGGATTAGTAATTTAGGTACGCATTACACACATTGCGTGTATATTTGTTGTACGAGCTCTATCTATCAGCTATATTTATGACTATTGTTATGTAAATGTGTGGAACTGAGTTGTTCGGATGCCAATTAAAATTACACAGACATGACGTAACGAGGACTAATTCGTCTCGTCTGGCAGGAACAAGGCCCGGCCGGCCGGCCAGCGCCGGAGAACAGGTGGAGCCTCTTGTGATTTATTATCCCTTTATGAGGCCGAACACAGAAGATCGGCGCGGCACGCTGCGGCTGCCAGTTCAGTCCGCGGACGAGACACAATTCGTAACGCCACATTCATTTCTCAACGAGAAGGGAAACAATTGCATTCCTTACAGATATATATCTACATATATATATATATTTACGTAAATACGTAGCATTGCAAGCTATATTCAATAATACAATAATTTGATATCTAACGAAATCAAAGTAAAGTCCATAGGGTCCATAGGTCCAATATGTTCCAATTGTAAAATTAGCTCGAGTAGATATGCTAAACCGATTCTAGTTCAAAATCTCAGAGAGTTTACATAGGAGCTTTCAGTTCACATTTTATCCCCACCACTCTCACCTTTCGCCTTGGTCACGTCCATTTGGTGTCATCTCATTAGTAAAACGACACCTGGATCAGTTAAACAACTCCTGGAATATGTAACTTACGCATCTCCTAAAACAGCTTAAAAAACTTTTGAAACAACTTAAACAATTACCTGGAGTTATCAAATGAGAAAGATATGCATTTTTTAATACGCTAGCTATGATAATATTTCGTCTTTCTCTGGGTTTTTTAAAACACCAAACGTTATTTTCATAACGTGGTTTATTTTATCATCGTTCAAAACACTGCTTGTCAATGCATCCAATTACATCATATGTATTAGGTAACTACAGTAAATTTTCATTATAATAACAAGCTCAGATTTTTCATGGTAGATAAACGTAACTGCATATTTGAATGTAGTTTTCAAATCTAATCAACTATTTTTTATTACAATTGTGCATATTGTTAAAAATAAAGGTACTTTACTCTTAAGCAAAATTCATATTTATTGACAGAAAATTGATATCCGATTATTTGATTTTTGATTTTAGACCATGCACAACTTTTTATGAAAAAAAAAAAAACTTTTTTCTTAAATTTAATAATAAAAATTTTTCCATATGATTACAACTTAAGTAGACATACTGTATAAAGACTTCAGCTGTTGCCCACGGTGTGGTTTCGCCCCAGATATTAGTTTAAAGAAATAGTTTGACCGCTTCAAAACAAAAAAAATTACAGAACATTAATCTTAATTTACTATATCTAATCTAATTCAAATAAAGTATCTTTATATGAACTATTTTTTTCAAAGATCGTTGGAACGATATGAAACCTAATGGGTCGGACAAGAATATTATCGAAAAAATCCCATCGATGTCTAAGATAAAGATGCATCAAGTCAAAATGGGAAACGATAGACTGTGATCGTGCCGTGGTTATCGACACCAACGGGGCAGTCTGAGTGTCTTTGATCGTACACACGAGTATACTCAAGTAAAGCATAAAACGAACCGACGACTATATGCATAGAGAACACGATGTTATACGTAAGTACATCATGTCGTGTGGGGTTTTCCCACACCATCACAAAATACCAGTTTCCAGTCTCGCCTCCTCGTCAACAGCGTGGCGGTCAGTTGGGACCGAATGCACGTTGCAGAAGCGTGTAATATCACTGTCATTGGAGTCCATCATGAATCTGCCAAGTAAATCTTTGCAATTCCTTCCGCCCTTGTTGATGTTACATCGACAGAACGGGGAGCGTTCATTTTTTCCCGTCGATTAACTGTGTGTTCTTTTAGTTCGTTTGATCGGTGTGACCTTACTTTCGATTGCCGTCCGCACGGAAAGCCCTGCTGTCGAGGATGTCTCCGCCAGTAATGCGTTAAATGCGTTCGGCCTAAAATTCTTAGCGGTAAGTTCTAATGTTATATGAACGCGTACTACTACCATCAATTGCACGGAAATTGCACTCGTAATAACCGGTTTGAATTTAAATTGATACGTCCATGGAAGAAACACATTCAATTTCAATCCATCTATATACAATTGATAACCTTGTCCTTGTTTTCACCGGTTTTTTTGTCTGTTCTTTTTTTATAAAAGAACATACAAAAACAACAACAGATTTTATTATCATCGTTCAAAACACTGCTTTAACTGTAAAGTATTGTACCCGTAAAACATCATACGGAAGGTTATATCGAAATATAATAATCTATTGCGTGGACACGCAAGGGATCTAAAAAAAAATAGCCACTATCATTTTTAATTAATTACTTAGTAAATATAGTAAAAAAAAAAATGATTACAGGCTACATAATTTATTTTCGATCCTCACCATTAAAATCTCGCTTGTTCTTGAAGATTGACGATAGGTTTAAATTTGGCAAAGTTGCTAAATTTTGCGATTATTATGATCCCGACAAAGAAGTGAATTTAGAAGAAACGATTTAAAAAAAAACGGAGAAATCTTATTTTCTTATTTTACCTCTAGCACTTTTATTTCCTGACTCTTGGAAGTAATATGTTGTACTGTCCTTACCCAAAAAGTATTCGGTGGAAAATTATGGTGATCTGCGTCCGATTAGTACATATTACCTATTTTGAGTAAAGTTTTGGAAAAGGCGTGCTGTATCGCTAAATCAGTGACCATTTGGACTTTTATAATTTGCTAGCGTCTTGTCAATCTGGTTTCAGGCGCAATTATAGTTGCACAACTAATATGCTTCTAAAGGTGATTGATGATATAATTACTGCCGCGGACAGAAATCAAATAACACTCTTGGTACTGCTTGATTACAGTCGTGCGTTTGACACTATTCATCACTCTTTCCAGCGATGTCAAAATCCAATATGGGTCTCATAAGAAATAAAAAAAGTTGATGATGTGGCTTTTTCGGTTTTTTTTTTAATTCTCTAACGTCATTTGTTTTGAGTCTACTTTCGGAATCACAATAACCATACAAAATTTAGCAACTTCGCCTTTAAACCTACCTATATACTGTTAGCATATATATATGTCAGTAATAACATAATAACAGACAAAATAAGACTCCGTAATTATTCTTAATTACTGGAAAGAAACATTAAAACAAAATTTATAAGTATAACTGATATCGTAACCGCATTTGTTGTTGTTTTGTTTCCTGGAAACGATTATTGTAATCTGTTTATTCTCAGTTAAGTCATCACCTTTAAATGTAAATATATAATACCGTATAATATGAAATTAGTTTAATAATAATATAATGATGTTTTTTCCACCAAAACCAACCACCAAATTTTAAAATGTTTGTGATGTGCTTGTTAAATGTATAATATATAAATGCATTAATGATTTTCTGAAGAAGATAATAAAAAAATTGTCGAAACGTTAAAAAATGACTTAATTTAGTAAAATTTTTCATTAAATGGTTCAAAAAAAAAAAGCCGCTATCTCAAGAAAGGAAAAAAACATACTTTACACTATCGGCTAAGAATAAACTTTCATCAAAATAATATAATGTGAATCCCAGGAGGCAGGTCGTCAACTGCCCAAGGATACAAATCTAGCCATCAGCCCCTATACGGTATGGACCGCTATGTCGATAGTAAACGAAGGAGCGCGTGGAAACACCGCCCGCGAACTAGAAACAACCCTATTCATCCCACCGAATGGTACAGAGAGACAGTCGTTCAGACAATCACAGCAGCGTTTGATACAGAACTTAAAAGTAAGTTTCAATATACCTTGTTCAGGGATTCTTCCTATGATGTACAGAGAACATATCTTTGAATATAAATAAATAAATATATAAAAAAAGGTAAAATAATTGGTTGGATGCACTTTCCTTTTGCAGCAAAAGATCGAAGGTGTCACATTAGAGACCCTTAATTCTATATTCACACGTGCCGAAGCGACGCTGAATCCGAACTACGTACAATTAGTAGAACAAATTTACGGTGTCAAAGTAGAAGCATTGGATTTTAAAAATGCCCAAGTTGCCGCCGATCATATAAACCAAATCATTTCGGGCGCCACCAAAGGACGACTCACAAAACTCGTGGACGCAGGTATGTATACATTATATATTTTAAGTATACAGCGCGATGGAATGTTTAGTTTCTAGTAGGTCAGATGAATGGTCATAATGTTAGTTTAAATGTTCTATCTCAAGGTAGAGAGCATCATTTGTGCATTTAATGATTAAATAATTAATCAACTTGAATATAATTGAATATTTATGAGACTTTTAAGAGGTCTTAACATTCAAGCGATAAGAACGAATCCAAATTTTAACAACAAATAATAGTTTTATTGATTACAAGCACTGCTTTTATTTGTATTAGAAGTTAGAATACAACTAATCACTCTCATCCAGACAGAATATAGACGCAATAATGTTTATTTTGGAGGAGACACCAAGAAACATCCCTCAAAACTCATAACATCCTCTCGACTATTGTATTAGATAGAGTATGTTTCAGTAGAGGAAGGTACATCACCAAAACCTGCGCGAATGGTGACTTTTATTACACTCTAGCAGGCTACCATTGGTTGTTATCTAAACAATGAAAGCCGGTTATCAATATTCAATCATACGCGCATACCATGAAATGTACAGTGAAGAGCACTTAAATCAACACCATTATAGAATTATTTGCCTTTTACTAGCAATACATTCGAGCAAGTCATTCGAAACACTCTGTATAGTATTTCTCGAAATGATGCATTATCTCTTCTTGCCTTCATTTGTAGTAATACTTGAAGTATTTATTGTGACTAGTTTAAAATTACAGTGGTTCATTTGTGTACTGTCCCTAGCAAGGAGATCTACTTTACTTTAAGTATGAAAACTTAAATAATTACAATTCATCCTAAACTCATATACCAGGGGCCTATAATTATATAGATAAGACAAAAGCCTTGTATGTATAAATAACATTAGTAAGTCTGTAAACAAAAACAAACCCATTAATATTTTACTATTTAGCTTTTCAACAATAACATTTTCCAAGAATAATATCTAAACCTAAATATCCTTAATATCTAATTAAGAGAATCTAGGAAATATTAAAGTAGTTTTTATTTCAAGACAGTTGTTAAATGTAAGTCAACCGCAGTATTAGTGCTATCATTCTGTTGAGTGAATTTCAATTAAATAAATAAAATAAAAAATATTGCTTGAAAAAATGTTTTTAAAAAAAGCTGATTCATGAAACTCGAGCCAAATTCTATTCTAAGTACTAATATGGATTCCATAACAACTGTAATGTTCCTACTCTAATTAAATAATTTCCCTATGATTATTAAATCTGCTTTACTCTCATATAGTATAGATAAGGTTGGAGTTTGCTTACAAGAGTAGTGATGTGCTTAACGTGCGATTTTTGCACTCGGTTATATCAAATGAACGATCTATCGTTCATTAGCTTATCCAGTATTCGAAAATCGGCAAGGCAAAGATTTCGAAATATGCGTCTATATAATACATATGTAATTGAATTGTTTTGCTGGTAGATCATCAAATTAAAAATTAATACATCAGCTTTACCACTTATTGTATATTATAAGTATTTTAGAAAATTTTAAAACAAGCATTTCAATAGGGGGATCATCACCATAATATTCCATGTATACTCAATACAGTTCTAAAATGGAAACTATAAAACGCAAAGTAGATATCAATTGACGCACAAAAATATCAACGTTATTGATTAAGCGTGCAAATCGGAAAGCATTCAGACAATCGACGTAGGTATACGTGAAATATTTAAATGCCTAAATGGCTGATTGGACGTATTACGTCACCACACATGTATTTTATCACATTCGTCCTACATGTGAAATTAATCCAAATGTGGTGTAATATTGTTACCTCTAAATGACAATTAAACTGACTGTGGGCACTGGTCATCCCATATTACTATTTGCCATCTATAAATGAAGGTGTGAATAAAGCATGACTGCATATTTAAATACTTATAATCAATTAATTAATAGGGGAATAAGTGAAAGATTCCGAATATATTGACTGCGAAATTCTTTCCAAAATATTAGTTATTCATTTTATTTCTATAGATGCCGTTAAGGACTCCTTCATGTTCATAACTAGTGCGCTCTTCTTCAAGGGCCTCTGGGATATGAAATTCGACAAAGAGCTTACAACAACACAACCGTTCTACAACGAACAGAGGCAGCAGATCGGGACAGTCGATATGATGCGGACTGGCGGTTCGTTTCCATTCGGTTACATATTAAATGGAAAAGCGATCGCCGTCGAATTGCCTTACATTGTAAGTTGATCCATAGTTATGTCCTAATTGAGTTGAAATGTAATGATAGATAAATAACAACTGGTATAAAACTCAATCAGTCACTAGTACAAGATCTGTTTTAATTGGCTAACTAGTTTTGGCTAAAAGTCATCATGCGTTTGATTCTGACACGGCTCTGACGATGACTTTTAGCCGAAACTAGTTGGCCAATAATCTTGTACTAGCGGCTGATGAGTTTTATACCAGTTGAATTTAGTAAATACCTGGCACCTATTTTCGAATATTTTTCCGAATTTCTTAATAGCAATCAATAAATTTGTGTGTAAGTATGTAAGAATATATTACCATGCTTTCAAATATATTCCTGAGTAGAGAAAGCCATGCTTTTTTTTTTAATCGTTGGTCACACTGCATGCTCGCACTTATCACTTTAACAGTTTGTATGTCGCCAAAATGTAGGCGAAAAATATTTAAAAACAATATTTATTACAAGTTAAAAAGACAATAGTGCTAAAGGTGATGCTAAAAAAATCTATTATTTTGAAGACACAGTCGAACTCTACACTTCATGTTGAAAACCATTTAGGAGGAGTTGTGGGGTTATGTCGGCACATGAATCTCTAATAGCATTGCGAAGTTCTTCGATTGTGTGATGGCTGGTCTTAAAAATGGCATTCTTTAACTATGGCAAAAAAAAAATAACCTAAAATTGTCAAGTCCGGAGATCTTACAGGAAAATTAATAATTCTTGTATCGAAAGAAAAATTGTTCAAAAACAGCTATTGTCTGTCGAAATTTCGGTGCATTATCTAAAAAAATCCTTCTGTAAGTTCGTCATCATGAAGTTCATTGATAAACGGTTGCAATAATTCGTTTCGATATCTTTCAGCAGTTATCGTTTGGTTAAAGACCCCTATTTTTTTGCGTATGTAATGAAGTTTCCACGAATTCGTGAGAGTTTTCTGCCGACCACATTCTCATATTTTCCTTATTTAAATAACCAGAAACATGGAACCAAGCTTCATCAGGAAAAAAGCATTTATTGAGTATGTTGTTATTAATTATATTCTGTACCGTGTTCTCGTATCAAAATCTACTTGCATGAGTTCATGAACTACTTGAATTTTATACGGAAATAGCTTTAAATCCTTTTTTTTAAAACGGCACATGTTCCCACTGATAACTGAACTTATTGAAAAAGCTTTGGAATTGATTTGTTAAGTGAGTTATCCATTCGATGTCGAATATCCTCTACGCAATTTGCGATTCGTTTTTACGCCAGGTTTACGAGTTACTGTCCCAGTTGCATGAAATTTCTCATTACAAACATGAACATCATTTGAAAGCTGTACGTAAGTAACTGCCAGATTAGAAAACAGTTGCCGGAAATCCTACACGCATTAATTAATGTAATAAACCCATTCTTCATTATGTAATTTTCCACTTGTTCTGGAGTAACTTTCGATAATTAATGTTTTGTGTTGTAATTTTAACATGTTGCAATAAAATAATACAATCAAATGCAACCGCTGCTAGTTTTGGTTTGTCACTGACAGTTCTCATAATTTGAAGTACCTATCTACGATTTAAAAGTAGCCCAGTGTCGTTAATCTTTCTAAAGAATTTTCTTTAAAAAACAGGCTAATCTAATCAGGAAAGTATCTGAAAGCATAGTAATTGGCTTCCTCCAAATATCCCTTTTCTTTCTCAATGTATAAGTCGATTTATACAATTAGAAAAGATTTCTTTTTTAAACGAGCAACGATGCCAATGTAAAACATTGAAAATATCGCTAACTTGCCATTATTATCGATCCAATATAGCTATTTTGGTCGAGTGACACTTATCTCTTGTCTTTTATCAAGTATATTCTCTATATCAACAAAAAGATCCAATTGAAGCGAGAAGCATGTCTTCATTGTATCTATTCTTTTTAATTTTTGTCAGTTAACTGGTTTATATTTATAATAGGGTGGAAAACTATCTATGATCCTAGTGTTGCCGACTAGCAGCAATTCGGTTTACGATATCCTGCGCTCCATCGCAGAGACATCTATCTTCCACATCGTGGACCAACTGAAAAAGGCGAAAGAGATGTTCGGTAATCAAGTCACAGTGCACCTGCCCAGATTCAAAATAGCCACCAAACTGCCGCTGAACGATCTGCTTAGCAGTATGGGCGTCGTAGACGTCTTCGATTCGTCCACAGCCGACCTAGGTGGCGTTTCAGAGTCCAGTCTGTTCGTTTCGCGAGTAATGCATGAAACCGAGATCGAAGTGAACGAGGAAGGCACCACGGGCTCCTCGGCCACGACACTCGAAGTGAACAATAAATCGGCAGCGGACATATTCAAGGCCAATAAACCGTTCGCGATTCTTCGTGGTCGACAAAGAAACCAAGACGCTCCTTTTTATGGGAAAAGTGTACAATCCGAGCGCTTAAATTTATTGTTTTTTTTTATCCGTATCTGTTAATTTAAACACGCAATCTTTGTATCTTAATTTTTTTTTTGGTTCTTTGTTTTCTTTATTTTTATTAAATCGTTAATTGTTTACGGTGTGTATATATATATAAACTACAGAGATGTGGATAAAGTGAATGTAATTATTAGCAATACGAAACGCAAGTGGAGATCGTGAGAGCGTTTATCTCTTTATATTTCCAAGTCCTTTTCTCTTTCAACCGTTAAAAGGGAGTTGATACATATCTATATATAGACGTAGAAGCAAGGTATATCTCTATAAGTTTTTCGCTTTTTGACATTTAACCTAACGATACACGCTTCTTGTCGCACTTAGTACCTTGACACAGATTATATCCTTATCACAAAATAACGAATATAACATCAGTATAAATTAATATAGAAAAATTTGCCACTTTATTTTACCTTTTCCTCAAAGCACATTAATATCGACAATGCTTCTTGCAAGGTACCGAAATAGAGCAACGCAATTTTAGAAAAACAGCAATGCCTATTAGAAGAAGCCTAGCTAATAGAAATAGAAATATGTACTGGCGTCTCACCATTTATGCGATCTTTGATTACAGCGGACGTAATTCTTAAATCTCCATCAACGATTTTCGAAAAATAAGTTTAATAAAAATTAGTAAATAAATCTGCATAGTTATCTATAAAATACAGCAAAAAAAAACAATAATGTAATCATTATTTTATAATTATTACATTATATATTACATAGTCGTACAAGTCCAAATTTACACCAATCAAAATTAATACAATACTTGCCTCTTATTATCTAGATGTGAATTTGTCTTTTTAAATAGGTTTAGTGGAATATTGGCTGGGTGATAAAAAATTTGAAATCCATTGGGAGATATAACAAATATACACGTTTTTTTTAAATACTTTAAAGTACTGAAGAATAATTTTAAATGTTAAGGAGGTCGGTGCTCATTGTTATTTACGAGGACAAATTGTATTCTTTCTAATTCCGTTTTTATGAAAACAAAATGCAATCTTTACAAAAAAAAGAATTGTTTTTAATGCAGCATTGATCTTTTATTTTCATTATTAAAGAAATAAGTTTATTAAAATTGTTATACCTTTTCCGATAATTCATAGCGAAAAAAGGTTTTAATAATTCTCACAATATTTAAAAGTGTTTGAAGAATTTCGCCCCCGGATCGACGTATGAATAGGTAAAAAGATGTGAACATTTTTGAGTTGAATAGAAAGTAATTTGTGCCATACTTTTAGTTTTGAAAAATTAAACAATCAAAAACAACTCTTTTTGTAGATTTCTAAAGCTAGAAGTATGGTACAAACTACTTTCTATCCAAGCAGGGCTAAATTCCAGAAGATGAAATAATAATTCGAAAGTTTTCAGACCTTTTCATCTATACATACGTCCATCCGGGGGCACACTGTATATATTATTATTTTTTGAAAATCAAATTTATCAAAAACTACTTAAGTTTTTGTTTCGGCTAGTCAAAGGGTAATTTCGTAACTGTGTGACTTCTTCTATTGTGTCGGCTACTTAAAGTCATTACAACTTATAGTCATTTAAATGTTAAAGTTAGGTATTAGAATAACCAAAAAGAAATAAGTTCTATCTAATCCTTGAGGATTGGATAGAACTTGAATAGAATTATCTAACTTCAAAATCCATCAATCCAAAACTTACAATAATATTTGAATTTTGATTCCTAAAAAATTTATATTAACAGCATACTACTACCTAGTATAGACAACGCGTAGAATGTTTTAATTCTTATTAGTTTTTGTTTCCACAATTAAAATTAGCCCTGTACTCAAAAAAGATCTCATTTTGGTTGGACATGCTGTTCTCGTACATTTGTATATAATAAGTATCTAATCTAGATCGATGTAAAATTCAAACGCACTTTTCAATGTTTCCGTCCGACCGTCACTAATCAAGTTCTGATTTTGTTCAAGGGAAATAAAGCGTCGATGGTGGCCATCCTGCCGGCGGAAGGAGTGAGCTTGACTACCGTTCTGGATCTCCTAACTGAGACGTCCATAAGCAAGCTGGTGCGCGACCTCAACAGCACCAGAGAGCAATTCTCAACTACCGACGTCATGGTGCAATTGCCCAGATTCAATGTCTCCTCCAGATTGGCTTTGAACGCCATTCTGTACTCCATGGGCGTCGCGGACGTCTTCGACGTTAGTCACGCCAATCTGAGCGCTATATCGGGGGCGCCCTTGTTCGTATCCCGTCTCCTTCACCAGACCGAAGTCGAGGTAACCGAGGAAGGTACCACGGGCTCCTCGGCCACCGTCGTAGAGATCTCGGATCGGATATCGGACGTGGAGTATTTCAAAGCGAACAGGCCGTTCGCGTTCATCGTTTACGATAAAGTTCACAAAGCTATCCTATTCGCCGGAGTATTCGCGAAACCGAAATAGACGTTTGAACTGAGCGATTTACGATGTGTTTGCATAATATATATTTTTTTTTATCAGAGCGACGTGTATATACCCCTATCATAGTAAGAATATTCAAAAAAATATATGCCTGATGTATCTAATAATAAAAAATTAATAAAGTTGTATATCACTGCACCTATATATGTATACGTAAGGAAGTAGTTTTTTTTTAATTTTTGACCAGTTTTAAACCTCAATCTTCATGTGTTTTTTTTTCTTCCTTTTTTGATTTATCCAAAATCCAGTACATGTACAGGATGGGTCAAATTCGATGTACTTAATAATGGTTGGGTACATTTTGCAACGGAGATAAGAACAAATGAGATCATGAGGCAATCCCGTGCTACTCTTTCGAGATTTTTTTTTTAATAATTGGATAAAAAATTATAAATAACCTAAAATCTTACCGTTTTTTGGATATTTTGATGTATCTATACTTTTTTATTTGGAATTTAAGACACAAAATCCAGTTTTTAATATTTCTTCAAAATTTGTACAGTCATGACATCATGTTAATTGTTTTTTTGTAATGGAAACCATAGTAGACAATAAGTTTGTTCGCGTCGCATAAACTATTTGCACTTTTTAGAACTTTTGTGTGCAAAAGTGCATAATGGTGCAAATAGTTCATGCGACGCGAACAAACTTTATATTACAATAAAGTAACAAATTTTACTCTGCTAACCTTTTCTATAAATCTATCCTATCCATGGCACGGTAGATAACTAGGAGAACTTCAAAAACGCATCAATATCTTGTTATTTTTACTTAATATTTAAATTAAACACTAAAATATCATACATTTTTGTGAATCCCGCAAAATTTTCTATTTGATTATTACTATTGCTTTCATCTAGTAAATAATATGACGTCATAACTACTTTTGAAGAAATATGTATTAAAATCTGGATTTCGTTTTTAAATTACGAATAAAAATCTACATCATAAATACTTAAACTATTCTCGAAATTTTGAATAAGAATTTTAAGAGTTATGTAAATATATACTTATTTACGTGTAATAGAAATTGAAAAAATCATTTTTTCTAAACACTTCGAGAGATAAATTTAAAATTTGATTTGATCAAATAAATATCAGATAAACGAAAGATAAAAACTAGTTTTTAATTCGAATCAAGATCTACAAACTCAGATTAAATATATATATATATATATACTAGATGAAAATTACAAAACTCGATTACAAGAATCAAATTTAGAAGATAAATTTACTGGACAATCATTTGTACTTGTACAGCGCCATAATTTACACTTCTTGTATATCAGAGCCATTTTAAATTGTCATTATTATCGCTACCACATTGGCAAACAATACGTCAGGATGAGATGCTAGGATTTAATTCTATCAAACTTGAGATATCAATTTTTAAATCACTTATCTACATATATATATAAAAAATCGTTTTTTTACACTATTTGTTACAGAAAATGCTGCTTCGAAACGTCGAACCGTATTACGAATAGTATTTGAGCTAACAAAATAATCCCCGGAATGGTTAATTGAAAATCGCTTTATCATTAATATAAACAATTATTATTAATAACATTCTTACACGCTGATATTTCAATTTCAATTTATTGTTTGTCATAAGGAATAAGGCATTTCAAGGTTTCAATGATGATTTTTTGGTAAGAAAATATTATAGTGAATCAAATATTTATATATATATATGAGAAAACCTGCATATATTTAACAGCTGTCGATAAATATAGCAAGAAAGATTTGCTTTTATTAGATACAAGAAAAATGTTAGGTTATAATAGCAGATTTTGTGCAAAAAGAATATTTTTAATGGATTTTCTTCAGTATAATAACTACGTATATACATTATGTCTACAATCCGCCAGAAATATTATTATATATCTTCGCCCGACAGTGATTGATCAGGCATGATTCGCAAACAACCCAAAAGACATCTATCGGAACGCAGGGCACCGTCATATTTTGTACGTATTATGTCTACACAGACGTATCATGTGTATTTATGTGTGCATTGTACATAGTCACGCCAAAATGGCTGAAAGCAAAACATTATTTGTTGATCTCAGCATTGATTGCTTATAGCAGGAATTATATATAAGTAATTAATTAATATAGTCCGTCACTGACCAAACTTTACAATTAAAACTTTTGTTAGCTCCGTGTTATCCATTATTTCTTTTCTCTCTCTCTCTCTCCCCGCCGTCTTCTTGTTTTATTCGCGACTGTTCTTTTTCGGATGGGCGCTGAAATAGACACGAAGTATACAAAAGGAAAAGAAGTACACACCGCAACAGTCTCAAGTCCGGATGGCTTTTTAATTAAATAACGCTGTCGTATTGTTCCGCGCGAGATTTATGTGGTGTGTGTTTATTATAGACCAGCCAGACGTCGAAAACTTTTAATTGAGGAACGCTCGAGATTCTACCAAAACGATCGCAATCGTAAAGATGTCGATTCGAAGGAAGTCGACTGCGGCTGTTATTGTTATACGATATCTGATGTAAGAGTTTTTGTTGATTTCATTCTTTTCTAGATTTCTTGATTAGATTAGAATTGGGGTGGCCGTAAAAAGGTATGGTTCGCTGTGACCCGACCTTTTCATAGCTATTGTGTTCCTCTCTACCTTAGATGACGCCCTATAATTTTACCTTCTTATTACCTTAATGAAACCCTTCATTTTTTAGAGCGTCTTCCTTGCATTATCTGCTCTGATATTCCCAGCGGTAAAAGTTGTATGCTTACCAAACTGTAGCATTTGCACATAAAATGAATTGTCTTGGTGACTTTTGTCACTGCTGTTGGACTTATTAGATTTTTGATCTTTAATGACAACAATAATGATGAAAACGTTTCGATTTTCGTATCTATAAATGTAGTCGATGGTTGTTTAAAAATGGAAACGTTTTATACATGATCTTTTTAATTATTACTATTATTAAAGATCAAAAAATTAAATATCAATATAGTTACCTTTCAAGAGACTTCGTTGGGTGTTTTCTTTTATTATAAATGGTTAGAGTGATATACGTCTTGTCTTATATAGTTATAGTTGCACCTCTGTATGTAAACAGCTATAATATATTTCATAAAAAATAGTTATTTATTTCTATACTTAATGACTAATTAAAATAACTACTAAAGAGACTAATGTTAAATAACTAAAGCAATACTAAAAACACTTATTAAACTAAATTCACTTAAATACTATATTTATTTTATTATTTATATTTGCTGAAATTAGTTTTAGAGAAATCTATTTTTTTCCCGATCTTTCTAGCGAATTTGCACTAAAATTTGCATTGCGAATCTGGGCAACATACAATAGCGCACTCTATGAGCAGTTTCACTACCTCCGTGCTTTCCATTTCAAAGAAGTGGCGCCAACTGTTGGGGCATTAAGAAATTCAAATTCCAAATTTAATTTTCGAGTAGATCTTCTAAAAGAAGCCGACATTGATTTTTAAGTATAAGATCATAACCTACCCATCGCACGTATGAAATTGTGAGGGTGGCAGTGAAAGGAAAATCATACCATTACCTTATAGTTCTCATTCTCTGTTATAGGCTTCTATTGTCCAGTAAGTACAAATTTGTCTTAAAGTCTTCGAAAATGCGCTTTGCCGATAGGAGGCAAGTTACGATATGGTTCATTAAACACTCGCCATGTTCTGATTATAATTTTATTACATTCTCTGTGAACAAAAAATAAATCTAAGATATCTTTATTTCTATAATTATCAAAATGGTCTTCCATTTTGAATAATGCAATAAGTACGACAACACAGAGCAAGATAAGTTGACAGATCTCTTGAGTGTAGATTGATATTATTTAGTAATGCTATGTGGTCTGCACAGCTACTGGCGTTCCAATTTTACAAGAATGTACTAATTTAAAACACCATTTTCTGAAAATCATTAATCCTGAAAGAAGTGATAGAAATAGGTCTATTAACATCACATGGTGTAAAAATATACAGCGCGTTCTATTTGAAAAAAAAAAATACTTTTAGTACTAAAAAATTACGCCAAATCAATCCTAGATTGCGGGACACCTTGTATAATTTTGTTTACTTTTCATTCCTTGGTTAAATAGTAGAGAACACATACCTTCCACAGTCCGCATAAAAATTCTTTACTTTTTACTGTATAGTTATTATACGTGTTTAATGCATCATATTTTCTTGAGCTTTTTTACACAAACCAAAATAACTGTGAAACGGTAACCGATAGGCAAGAAGATGTTTCATAAAGTTGACTTTAAAATGCCTAGTAGAATCTAAAAATGTACAGAAAGATTGTATCTATTTATAATATCAACGTTGGCCATGAATTTCGATGTACCGGAAATGTGACATAGATGAAGTTATTTTTTTTTTAAACAGATCATAGCTAAGTATGCTTAATTCGAAGTTTCAAAATCTTAGATAGCATTGCAAATTCATGAAGTTTTAATGGACGGGTCCCGTGGTACTACTTGCGAGGCGTACAAATAGAACGCTCTATCTCTATATGAACTTGATTGAGGCTGAATCTTCATCTTCACGAATGAAGTAGCAACGCCATTTCGTAATCAGTTGCAAACGAGCTGCATTCATACTGAAAAGGGCGCACATACAGGTAAATATTTGCAGGCATATATAAAGGTTAACGCAGTTGCTTCTGTATAGTGTTATACACAAACGAAGTTGATGAAAAATATATTCAGGGTTGATTATTATTAATGCTGATGTTTTCATGCATATTACATTATTAATAAAATAAATGTGATGACACAAATAAACATGAGTTTACACAGAAAAGGAAAAATTACCGGGTAAATGTTATACATGAGTTAAATAATAATAATAATAATGAGTGTATAGATGGAAGATAATGGATATGAGGCAGATCTAGGTATACAGATACTTAAGATACCTACAAGCCAGAGAAATTAACAATAAAACTGCCAAAGAGGAAGTAACTGATACATACCTCCAACGCCTAAGATGCCTCTTACGCACCAAATTATAAATAAGAAATATGACCAAAGCCATTAACACATTTGCAACATCAGTATTGACGTACAGCTTTCAGGTTTTGAACTATTGCTATTATATACTAGCCATTGAAAGATTTCATTTCCCCCATCGTCAATGTGGAAGAGGTATTCCTAGTGCTTATTCTAAACATTATGTACAAATAAAAATTTTTAGATATTATTTTATTGAAGAAATTACACTAAGCTATCGTATAAAGCGATAAGGAAATTATCACCGTTTCAATTAGCAGATATATACGACCTAAAATTCTAACAAAAGGATATACATCAAATGCAACTGTTTCTAATTTTGGTTTGACACTGGCAGCTGTCACGATTTAAAAGTACTCTAATCAGGAAAGCATGCTATTGCATTAATATCGTCTATTAAAATTTTGTAATACGTGCAAATATCTCTTTTTTTTTGTGTACCTAAGCTGATTCAATACCTTATTGTATTTGTCGCTTTAGTAAACGTTGCTCATATATTTACTATTTCTTAAGAAAGCTTATGTCTTCAATGAAATCATCTCCTCTTACAAGGTTGTACATAATTGTTAGTGACTAATTAATATTACTGTTTACCGTAATTCTTGAAAAAATACACGTTCTGTTAACGGTATATAAATACAACATTAATTGTTGTTGTTGATTTTGCAGCATTCTACGAAACTTATCGTCATCTCTCCACGTGATGATCTAATTGGTTTTGTCATCATTATGATGCTATATTAATAAAACCGTGATGGTTAATTAATATGACTTATACCTAATACATGTTACAATATTTTGTATCATGCGCGTATTTATCTACATATTATGTAGGTATATACAATATTATTTATTTATGTATAACCAATGGATGACGATATAGCGACTGATGCGAACTATCTCACCCTCGGCTTAATTCGCAACTATTAGTAATAATCTTCACGGATCGTCGCTTCTACGTCAACGTGGTAAATTTTGGGTGGCTCCGCGACCGACCCATTATTGATTTTCGAGTTCACACACGGAGCGGAGTTCGCGCGCCCACCTCAACACCGTTGTTACCATAGAAAACACCTTGACGCTTATATAGTGGCGGGCGTCGGCGTCGCGTCGTTAGGATTTGCCGTTTTTTTTTTTTTTTGATAAGTAAATTTTACAAACACTAAATTACTATTTACTATTTCGCAATGAACTATACCTCGTTCTAAAAAAATATATATGCATAATCGGCAATACATTTGTATTAGCATTTCTTCTCTTTGCATTGGTTAATGATCAATAAGTGACTTGTCAATAGAGATGTAAACACTATTATCATATGTGTCCATTGCTATCGTTATATTTATTTTTACTTACATTATATTATTACATTATACTTAAACATTTTTTATACCCACTTCGACTAATTGACGATCATATCTATGCGCCACTTACGTTAATAGACGACTTACGTCATTATTTACAATTTCGAACCGTGTAATATCATACTATTAACTACACACTAAAAAAAATGAGATATTTTTCCTTGGTAAAAATCACTTTTTTGATGTTTCCACATTGAATGGGAGTAAATAAACAGAAATTTAAGGAAAATTTCGAAATGTTATAAATTCCCATAATACATGTACCTATTTTAAATGAATATTAACGGAAATTTTGTTTTTCTTAGAACAAAAATCTGACATAATAAATATATAAATATACAAATATCATCTCTTAGGAAAAATTTCTTAGAATTTGTAAAAATCACAGTTAAAAAAAAGTAATTTTCAAATGGTAAGGAAATAAGTAAGGTACGCATACATAAACTTCTAGTTCGAGTCAGATATAAGCAGAACTACTGACATGACGGGTGTCTGGTAAAAACTCACCCCAGACGTTGGAACAAAAAACTCTTCGTTTTTCACATCAAAAAAAGAAGGAAGTCATTGCATCCATGAAAATAATTGGCTTCTACAGAGGATGTCTAAGAAAAGTAAGACATGTTTTACCTTAATAAATAAAATATACACTGAGAGAATAGATTCCTTTCCGCCAAGAAATACATATCTTTGAACAAAATTATTTCACGTAGAGAAATCTTATTTGAATTAGATATAGTAAGTTAAGATTAATATTACTGCGATTAAACTACTTATTTCACAAAAAGTCGGTACAGCTGCAAACAAAGTAGTCATAGATTTACGTCAAAATTGTATTAGGTACTTAAATCATCACGTCATAATATTCTAACCATATAATGGCAAAGTTTTCTGGCCTATGGTAGCAAATACGTTAAACATATTCTACAAGTACAGAAATTGCTATGAAGATGGCGGTTCTCCTATTTCACTACACTAACTTTCCATAGTCGATATAAGTTTTCTACATGGAATACATAGCTACCAAATATTTATTCATTACTTGCCAGATAAATATGTCTTAGGAAGTTTACCAAATTTCTTTAGTGTGTACCGTGACTACTTTAAGCTTTAAGCCATAGCGATTCCGACTAAATTAGTTGTACCCACTTGTCTTTTTATTAGGTAATTTTCCACTCCTACTATTGTTAATACGTATACTTTAATTCCCGATTTTCAAGAAGAATCCATGCTAATATTAATAGTAAATCTCATTCCGAAGAGTTTGTTTATTCATCTGTCATTATAGTGCTTCATAGTTAAATAACCTAACAGTTTGTTTAGGTTTTGACAAAGAGAAATTTGCGACATGGTCGTGACGTCATTAGGATCCTGACTCACCTAATATCTTGTCTGTTATCGTAAATAAACTATAAGTATAGTGAATGCGTTGTTGCATTAAATTGATAAACTTAACATAAACGGCAAACGAAACGTTTTATTGCTAACGATAATCTTTCTTCGTCTGTGATTTAAAGAACAAAATAAATAACATTACGTATATGTATATTTATCTATCGTTTAAGATGTGAACTGTCATATTTCGTTTTTTCATATTTCAATCCACTTATATATATATATATAGAGGTTATATATTTTCCGTTAAAAAGATTGAAAAAAAAATCAACATCCTTCTGCCGAGTAATATTTTACCGCGCACCGTAAACATCACTTGCTACAAATACACCAGCAGAGCTACTGATTTATAAACTAGGAATTTGGTAGATGTACAGTTATGAATGTATATACATCACACGTATGTAAATGTGTACGTACGATTTTACGATGTCATTAATTCAAATCGCCCCGATATTTTATATTCGTTCGCTTCCGAAAAATTTATCCATCATCTCGAAAATTAGTGGTAAACGCGTACGGGACGCATAAAATTCGCATTTCGCGTCGACGTGTGATCCTAATGTCGATCAGATAAAATTGCGTCGACAAGTAATAAAATTAAACTGTTAACGCATCAGCGATTGTGTTTATTTTGTATCCAACAATTTAAGTTGTGTACATGTGGACCTTATAAAGTATAAAATTGGCACTTGCACAATACTGGCTGTGTAAAATGGTTACAAGGGCCTTAGAGCTTATCTACGATTATCCGCAACAAGCATCTATTGTACATCGACCCTATAAGAGCATTTTAGAACATAAACTCAGTCAGACAGTTAGTAGAATCAATACTAGTTGATGTACAAAGAGGATTTGATTATTTAATCCACTATTACTTATCTATTTATACCATAGAGAAAATAATAAAGTGACCGTGTTTTCAGAATTATTAAAACGTTTAAATGCAACATTCAACAACACATGAACACAAGAAAACGAAATCGGAAACTGAATAAAAACAGCTATACAAGAACATTTCAATCACTTCATACATGATTGAGAAGAGAATATCGACAAAACCAAAGATGACAATTTATAAGACTATACATCTACCAAATACAATATACAGGATAATTCAATACGAACGCAAAGTTGTAGAAGCAAAAAAGGATCGGACAAACAAAATGTGCGATCGGAGCTAGGTTTAAGGAACACACATAGTAAGTTACCGCTATGGGAGACTTGAATCATCCGCCGTTGCGCAAGATATAAAAGATACCGGCCATAGAAAATCTTGAATTAGTGGAAAATGTACATTCACCGCAGAATTCGACGCATACGAAACCATATATATGGAAAAAAAATCAAATTAGTTATTGTATCGGGAAATGGCATCGCTCCACCACTCAATTTTGATAGATTTACGGGCGTAGAATGGTTCACATTTGTGGCTAGTTTTTGGTATTTCAAACGGTCATGTATAGGCGTAGAAAAAGCACTTGTGAACACGTTTCTTTTCAGAGGAAGATAACAGTGCATATTCGGTCTTCGGTTGATACCTAATGGGAACCCCACGTGTTCCCGAAATAATTGTCTCTAATTAATAAAATCTCATCTCGGAGTGATCGGATATTCATATGTCTGCTACTACGCTACAGTCCTTGCGATGTCTTTGTAATTACGTTGTTGCACATAACTGATTTATTTTCATTTGCTTTAACTGCCAGATATCTCTCTTATTTTCAAACTACCAAACATCGTTTCGTTGAAATGTAGGAAAAAGTTCTATTTTCAAAGATTTTAATACAACTTTCTCAACACTGTCATGTAAAAAACAATAATTATAACAATGATAGTTACTGACAGTAATAACTTAATTGTAGGAATATTATAGCCTATCAGATAAATTTTTTAGCCCATACTTTAGTAAACAGTAAAATATAAAATTCCACAGGCTGTTCTATTTGAAAAAAATGAGTTTTGCAGCTTTGAAATTTCTTTGATGTGTCGCGATTCTTTATATTTTGGTAAAACAATTTTAATACTTTCATGGTTTTAAAGTGACAAATTTCGGGTATTTCAAGCAAATAAAAACCAATCAATTACGTGCAACAGTGTAAACGTCAAAATATTCACAGAAATCGTAATATCCTAGAAACAGCTGAAGATATGAACAGGAAACCTTAGTTGTAATTGTCATAAAATTTTATGCTGAGTTCAAAAATGTGATAATATATAGGGTATTTTATTTAGAATAACAAGTTCATGGTGTGTTAAAAATTTAAAAATATTTTAGCAAAAAGTAACTATCCAATTATTATAAATCCCAAATTTTTAAAGCTAAGCGGAAAAACCTTCAGCTAGCCACTTCCGCGGAAAACATGGAGACTGTATATGTATATGTAGAAGCAAGCATACCATTTGAGTATCAACGAATCACTGTTCTCTAATCCTTAAAGCAAAAGTACACCATTGCAGGATTGGAATCAAACTGAAAGACGATTAGGGCTCATATTAGGTACGTTGGTAAAAGTGAGTTTCGAAATTTAGCGACGGCTGAGCGGATTATCGTGCTAATGCTTTATGTGTGCTTCAGGCATCAGAGACAAGGATTACTCGAACATTCGTACTTCAGTATCGAAACGCTAACTATCGTGTTTCTGTACATATATACTATCCTCACATTATGTCAAAATACAATGTCTACCAACCCCGAAATTCAATAAACGAACCTTATCGCTTACTACTACGATGTATGTGCTGGATAAATTTCTCATACATACATACGTAGTGAATCGGTGAAATTGTTATCTCGACTGCCGGCGCGAGAAGTCGTTCTTTTTTTTTTTGTTCCGGGCGCCCCATTCGCCCAGCCATTACGCTATACTATCGCGAAATAACTATACAGAAACGGCACTCGGCGCATACACATATATAGAATTAATTATAACGAGTCGGTCGGGCGACTGGCTGGCTGGGTTTTGGCCGCGTGTTTCCCGTAAAGAGATTGCGAAATCAAATTACCACCATCCTACTGGAAGCGTTTCATTGCGAATTAATGTTCAACTGGAGCGGTGTAATTGTTATGATAAATCGCCGAAATGTTGAGCGTTAATGTGCTGACGGTGTATATATATATATATATATATATACAGGAGCCAATGAGCGCAGCCCATCCCAGATTTTATTTTATTTTCATTACTTTGATCATCCCTCCCATAATACATATACAACGTGTCTTAAAAAGTTAGAGACAAATGAAAGTTTTTTCTACCATTATATTTAAGCAAATGCGTTTTTTTCGTAAAAAATGTTCTGCATGTTCACGGGTATATTTCAACTTCGAATGTGTGAAAAAGGGAGCAGCTACGCGAGAACGGCAAGACTGTTGGAATTTGAGGAGACGCGGAGGCTGCTTCTTAGGCACTCTGAAAGATAATAATAATTTGCGGCTATCAGTAATAAGGTTTGGGACTTCTTCCCAGATCTTCCCAGAGTAAGGTTTTTGCAGTGGTTTTTCCTTACTCCGTGGCCATTGATTTCATAGAAGTATATTATATATAATCAGTGTCTTTGGCGAAAGCTGAGAGATGTCGTTCCATAGGCGCATTTAATAATAACTGATAGCTGACTGATTTACAGTAGACTCGCGATTATGTGAACTAATCACATTTCACATATTTTATCATTTCTCAAAAGTAGTATTCATATGGTCGCGAGGCTACTGTATTATATTTTTGTTATTAAGAATCATAGGGAAATTATTTAGTTAGAGTAGGAACATTTCAATTGTTATGGAACCCGTATAGTACTTAGAATAGGTAGCCTCGTGTAATACCTTTTTTAGTTGGAGCACGGCGTTGGGATGATTTGTAATAATTTAGCTTTCATAAATAAAGTGCATATTCTCGGTCTTCATTAACACTCATAAACTGAAAAAAAAGTTTTCCTGGATGGAGAAGATACAAAAGTTAATATTCGCTCAAGAGTAAACGATCCTTTATTTACAAGATACAAAGAGTTAGACACAAAGATTAGATATTAGATATTAGACACAAAGTTAATTCAGAAAAGTTTTTCTAAATTGAGAATATTTACCAAATGTGGATTAGCAGTCTCGAAACATTTTTCCCATAAAAAAACCCAAACAAATGTGGTTCCCACATGATGGAGCTCCATGTCATAGTACAAGAGTTGTGAAAGCATATCCCAACAATGTTTTTAACGAGAGGAATTTAGATTTCAGATTTTTTTGGCCTGCAAGATCATTGGATATTACTCCGCTAGACTATTTTCTGTGGGGATACTTAAAGGAACAAGTGTATTTCCATAGACTATTTAATGATATTGAACAGTTAGAAAGGTTATAAGAAAAACGGTTCAAAACATCAGGGCAAGAACTATTAAAAATGTCATTATGGAGTTTTCAAAAAGAACTGTTTGTTGTATGGAAAGGGAAGGGGGTTACGTAGCAGCGCACGTACTTATAAATTAATAACAATTGAACTTTCTGAAATAAATAATTTTTCGCATCTAACTGTTTTTTTTTTTTAATTTGAGAAAAAAGTTAAATTTGTTGTAGCGTTGCATATCGAGAGTTAACTCAATGATACCAATTTAAATTTGATTTTTGTCTGTCTCCTACAGACGGCGCTGTTTCTTAGCATAAAAAAAAATGCTATTTTCTACATTTTTATTACAAATGCGGTGTAAAGTAGCGTTTTATTGATGATTTCATTGTTGTACACACAATTTTTTTTTTAAAGTTTACAAAAACTTAAAATTTATTGATCACTTTACCGTACATAGAAGATACCGCATTGTACGAAAACGTCAAGTTTCTATTGACGTCCATATACAATATGTCAAAGCTTACTTTACAGATTAGGAGGCCTAAAATGTACTTTACATTTGGGTGAATACTAACTTTTTGCATTTTCACCGTCTAGGGATTTTTTTTTAAAGTTAGTAGTGTCAGTGTAGGCCGCGAAGATGTAGACTTTTTCTACAAAAAAAAATACCTGCCTTAGTTTAATGGCAGCAAAAACTCCCATTTGTCTCCACCTTTTTGGGACACGTTGTATAAGTATAGTACTTCGGGAAAATTATTTTTATAATATTTTAACATATTTCGGATTTATGTTACAGACATGCAGGGTGGTCCCGGTAATTTCCATTTTCTTTTTTCCCATCTAAATTTGCGCATCGCATTGACCTTGGCTGTATGCTAGCTAAAAGATTTCAGACTATTTTCAATTAATTCCTCGCCGGAGAGCGGGGAGATTTCCCCCGGGCGAAAGGACTGACTGATGGGGATAATAGCATTTTGCGCGCGATATAAACGCAGACTCGGATTAAATTAAGGACGCCTTCGCGATGCTCTTTTTCTTTTCGATAAACCAACGATCTAATTTTCATTTGCTGCTTTCTCGACTGAGTGGGCGATTTGTATTTTTTCTCATATTTGCGAAAAAGGAATAACGTCCACGTTACAACCTTCATTAGGATTGGAAGATATCCTCGGCGGGATAATGATATCCATCTGGCGGAAATGGTAAAATGTTTCATGTTAATTAATTAAGTGCGTAATAGATCTATGTGGTAAAATACCTTGCTAAAACAATAGGTAATGTTTTTGTTCCAATTTTACGAAGTATTTTTCATCAGATGGGCAGTGGTCATATTAGACTTTTTTTTAAGTTTTACCGGATTCTGAAGGTAAATACTCACTAACCTTCAAAATACGGTCCAATATTAAAAAATTCTAATATGACCACCACCTAATGGATGAAAAATATTTTATAATAAACAAAAAGAACAGATAAAGAAAAAATCATTATTTATGACAGTTATTGCATTAGTATTAATGCAGCATTAGTAAGCAACTTGACAATGTAAAGTCACAAAACTACAGTACATTTGATAGCATTTCTATTCAATTTCAAAATGGTGTTATGATTCCACTCGCTCTTGTCACTAATTGTAAGCTTTGGGATGAATACCTTCACAAAGCTAAATTTGTTTGACATGTCATCCCGGGGCATGGTCCCAGGTTTAATCACCGTCAGGAGATTGAGACCTATGTCTAATCGTTCCTGCCTAATTCTTTTAACAAATCACAAAAAGCACAGTAACTTATTCCATCTTTTGCTTTTTAAACTAGTAATATTTAATGACATTTTTCAATTTTCAAAACAAAAAAACCTATCATGAGCAGTGTTCCTGAAAATACTTTCATTTTATTTATGACTGTCAAAATAGACTAACAGTATGATATTTTCTTAATTAGTAATAGCGCTACACAGCTGATGACAATTGCTGTTTTGCTGATTTTAGGGTCTCCGCAATGGGGATTGCTCAAATTATACTCTTAAAATTTTTATACTCAAATATTTTCAGCACCTGCACTATATAATTAGGTACAAGGATTACAATATTTTCAGAATATAAACAGATATCTCGCTTTTAGTATTTATGTGCGTGCATTACTTGCAACATACGAGTGAGTGTCTCTTGGATATCAATTAATCAGGCGCGTCTTAAAAAGGCGAACGACGGACTCACAGATAATAAGAGCAGTAAAGCCCTTTTCTACGGAACAGAAGCGGAAGAAAAAACGTTGCCAGCCGTTCCTATATAAGTATGTATAGAATGATGATTGCGTATCTGTCGACTCGCTCGACCGAAGCGACCCCTTTTTTCCCCGCGAATAACTCCAAAGGCTCCAAGTCTTTTCTTTCCTCCTTTCTTTGGAGGAGAGGTCCATTGTGATTCCGAATCGATGATCTTAAGACGTCGCGATATCCTCCGTTCTCTATTATCGGCAGGAGGCATCTTCACTTTTACCGCTAGGTTGTCCGCCTGCGTGATCCACAAGTCCGGCCCGTAGCGGTGCACGGCACGGCACCGGTAGCCGAGTGACCTCGCCGTCACGTTAATCTTCCAGACGTTTCCTTTGTTTCCGTCTGCCGCCGATAAGGACGACAGAATATACGCTGTGCGTCGTAACTGCTGCGGTGTTTGTAATACCAGGTGGTCTCCGATATTGATTAGGATTAGCGACCGGCAAACACCCACACGTCGCACGCATTTGTACTATAGAATGCGCAGTATGCCATTAAATGCACCATATTTTTTTCTTGGAATACGTATGCCGAGATTTATCCTATATTCTATATGTTATATGTATTGTACAAAATCTTTGAAAAACTGTTATAAAGCACAAAAGTTTAAAACATTTACTGAAATCTTGATGCTCTTGTATAAGTACGTAATATAAAACATCGCTTGTATTATATAATCTTAGTTATAAATAGCATTTTATATATATTTTGTTTTTTTATTAACAAGTCAATAATAAAAGTAATAAATGTTCAAACTGAATACCTTAAGCAGCCTGACAATAAGCTAATCTATCAACCAATGACTTTATCCACTATATGTACACATAAAAATTTGGAGTTAATGCTAACACTTTTTCAACTCTTTTCTGGTGTTCCCCGGCGTCTATCCGTTTCAGGTGTTAAAATAAACGAAGTTAGCAACTTGAAAGTCAGAAAGTGTTAGCTTTATATTTGAAAGTGAAGTGTTTATCCCTTTTAGGTGAAAATTAACGAATACGAAGTAGTTAAGCTTCAGTAATTTGGTGTTAGAGTGAGATTTATTATATTTAATACGCTTCCATGATAAATGTAGTACGCGAGTAGCAATATTGCGCTTTACTCTCTACATCCCCACTACAATTTACCGATATAAATTAGTGTAATCTAACATTTTTAGGAAACTTTTTTCACTTTTATGGATTAAAATTGGTGTTGGCCTTTTACTATGCAGAGTAATTCAACACTATGTTGCTATTTTGTTTAATCTCGGATGATTTCTTCACTTTGCGGTGAAACAAATGTGTTGATTTTATCCTTTTTAGTGTCAAATTATTACACGTTACATTTTATTCCTAATTTAATATATAATTCAACAAAAAAAAGTTAATAGTTACACCAAATACCAAACCAAATACCAACACCAAGCGCACGGATAATATCTTTCCGCAAAATTTTTATCTGTGTAAGTTCTGAATCGCGGCTTGTGCTATCTGATCAAATTTAGTTGCTTACTTCTACCCAATCAAAAAAATCATTTTTGTTCTATATCCTAAGAAATATTCTACACCTAAAGTTATAAATCAAACCAGATTGAAAATTACGCATTTACAAAAACAAATTTACACCAGGTACATACCTATATGTTACCGAAATATACCCATCTTACCGTATTACCTGTACGTAATGACTATATGTATGAATAAATAAAAGACGCGTCTACACACACTCAGTGCTTTGTCTTCTGGAAATTGCTGACGAATTGTGTTGCCTTCCATTCCCAAGATTACAATTTTTAAAGAAATATCTGCGCAATTTTCCGCGCTCTGTATCATCAACATTATGACAAAAAAGCAATCTTCTCGGGAGAAATATATTTATTACGGTTGTGGTTATCTGAAGTGATACTTTTATGCGACTATGTAGTAGGTTTTAGGTTTGTACACTCTCACAAAATTAATGTCGTCGTCTATAGTGCATAAGCGATTATCAAAACTACTCATTATTTGGACAGACGTGCGTTTCGTTACCATCGGCTTACGCAGGTACGAAGTTTATTGAGGTACTTACGTGAAAATACTTGACAATTATAAAAATCAGATAGGAAAATACAAAAATTCCCTGTGGACGACGAGATTAATTTTGTCGAGAAGTGTACATGAATACCTATAAATAAAGTTCCGCATCGTAATTTTTTTAACGTGTGTTGTCGTTTCTAATTTGTTGAATAACACAAAAAAAAGCTTTTTTACGTCACTTCGAACGGCCTCCCGCGTGCAAGGTATCGATCCGCGCACCGTGACTGTACACTATATCTTTATTACGTGATTCTAGCTAATAAATGATGGTGCGACCTTCGCCGTTCGTCTATTTACTCGAAAAATCTTCTTCGAAAGGTGATAGAAAAAAATACCGATTCCGCGATAGTCAAGTCACGACTATACATAATAATGTGTGCTGTATTTGTATATGTTGAAACATGAATTCATATGTAATTCGTGAAATGTCATCCGCGGTTAATATAAATTCACGTGCGATCATACCCATTATACATACATATATACGAGTTTGGAATTTCAGTGTTCAGTTACAACTGCGAAATATCGATTTCAATTTGTCCCGCTCTGCTGTGACAGTTCCCTAATTTATATCATATTTTGCACCATATATTAAGTATACGGCCGTAATTAACGCTGTGGTTATTGGAGCACTAATCTAATGTTTATCATCAGTACATATCATGTAC
Source organism: Protaetia brevitarsis (assembly GCA_004143645.1). NCBI lineage: Eukaryota > Metazoa > Arthropoda > Insecta > Coleoptera > Scarabaeidae > Protaetia > Protaetia brevitarsis. The sequence continues at coordinate 127,970 of RXPK01000321.1, read as the reverse complement.
ACTATGTAGAGGATGCTAGTCTTATTTCAATCGTTAGAATGAAGAATATGCATCTATTTAAAGAAAAATCCTTTGTGAAGTATGTATTTACCAACTTAAATTTTGGAGCCATCATCTATAGTGAAACAGGATTCCGAATTAATACTCAAAATTTCTACACCAATCTATACCAACTCTTCAATACAGTAGATAATATGTTGTAAAAGTAGCGATTTTAATCTTCTCCTAAAAGACCTTACATTCCTTTCTTGTTTAATACTGCATGAGTGATAAAATGTTAAATAATTCAATGCCCATGGACGAAGGATCTTTTAATTATTCAATCTGGTTATAATGAGGTGCATAGTTGTTCTCATTTCTAGTGTCATAGCTGTGGGTGACAGAGACTTTTAGGTACACTTGTCAAGTTTTAAGGAAATGACAAAGAACTTCCAGTATGCAAACGCTCGGTAGTGCAGAATACAAAACTTCCTGAAGAAGGGTCTACATGACGTATATGATTACTAATTCCCACCATACTACATATAGTACATTTTTGAGTCAAAAACATATCATTAGAGCAAGACGAAAGACTGCAAAGTCAATGTCGTAAGTAATTCTTGAATGGGCCTCACTGTGGTAAAACAGCATCATTACTTCTAATTTCAGAACAACGTCCAAGTTTCTTATCATATGTAGTATGCATGTAGTGTTTAGTTTTTTTAATTAAACCCTACCAAATTTCGTCACTTATTGCTAGAGATCAATGAACCAATTCAGATTAACCCCAAAATCCAAATCCAGCTTTGACTGTGGCATATGAAAAATAATAGTCAGTCTTATCTGAATTTAAGTGTAAATTATTCCTAGAAAACCATTCTGCCCTCTTGCTTAAAACCAGAAGAATATCATCTTGAACACAAGCATAGTCTGCATAAATAATCAAAGAGTAATTTACAAAGGTAACTATATCATTAATTAATAAATAAGGGAAATAACAAGGGCCTAAAAATGAATCCCTGTGAAATACTAGTAGAATAATTTGTTATATATTTTTATAGGTTCTATTTGTTATTATTTAATAACAATTCAATATCTTCGTCTGTCGGCTGAGCTTATCATAAAAATTAACGCGTTGTTCCACTTAATTGCTCCTATTAACAATGTTGTTAACAGATTAGAATACCATATGTATATATGCACACAAATGATTGGCTTTACATTAACGTATTAATTTCGTAACTGTTGCTGCCGGGGTTTCTGTTAAATTTGAATTCTACTGTGACGGGTTCGCATGTCATCGATTGACCACACTTGTGTACATGGGACACGGTATAGGAATTTATATTACCCAATAATAATATTTTTTTTTTCTTTATAATCTTCCACGAGCATCAGCATAATATATACAACATATTCACCTCGCGTACGGAGAACGTATAAATTGCTAAAGTTTTGATAGAAACTTCTTCCCGTGGAACTTATATTAAGAGCAAAGTTATATAAATATAAAAATATCGCGCTCGTACTTTTTTGAGATGCATCTGCGCCGAGCGTTTTGTATTATCGTCGCCCATATTCTCTATTCTTTCAACGCCAAAAAAAAACACTCTCATTCATATATTAGGGTGGATGGAACGTATTTATTAAAATCTCCTCTATAATATTAGATGTAATTTATATCAACAAATTGATTTGGCCGCGTTTATAGAACTATATGGCGCTTATAATTTTCAAACTAATTACACGCGGATACATTTAACTGGCACCGTCGTCATCTGTTTCTCTATGTGCTATCGCAATTAAATCGGACAGGTACAAGTGGACGATAATTATGTTTATTGCAGCCGACGCCATTAATTGTATGCAATGTTTCAAGTGCATTCGATAAAACGTGGTGTCGTACAAAACAAATATGGATGTATTTATAAATATGTAATGGAATGTGTTAGTAGTATATTAATAGTTGTTCACGCCAACTTCAGTCATGTTGTAGACATTTAAATATACTTCTACAGTGCCCAACATTTTATTTACACTTATCAAATGGAAATACTGAAATTATTTGTAAACGCAATATCCAAGATTTTCTTTGAAGATACAAGCAATTTTCTCAGTATATATCTCTGTATCATTTTCACTCACTGCACGATTACTCGATTGAGTTCAGATCCGGTGATCTATTTTAGCTTATTACTTAAATAGTATTTGTAAGCCACTTCTGACGTATATTTATCATCGTGTAGGATTCATTGCTTATTATCTATTGATTGTTATTTTTTATTTCTGCAAAATCCAAAAAAGTAATTTGAAAAAGTTGCTCAAAATTCAATTTTTAGGCCATTTTTATCGCCTTTAGTAGCTCAACCGAAGTAAAATCTCTGAATTTGGCTGATATAAACAAATTTAAACAGATTTGTTTATTTTTGCGTAACTGACAGAGTTTAAAAGTAGATTTTCTGTGTGATACTTGCTGTTGCAAGGGACTGAGTCTAAGGGGAGTAAATAAATTTTAGAAATACTGTTATTCCAAGCTAAATAATAAATACTTTTATTGGAATTACATATTTTTTCCGTTTTTTCTTAGAAATCGTTAAACCTAATAATGTTTATCACTACGTAGGATGGCCTCACAGAATTATTGACTACACACCAAAAATATTTGAATAAGTTTTAAAATTTCGATTTCTATTTCACTGTGGCAAACACAAACAAAAATGTAAAGTAATTTTGAAAAATTATTTATTTCTCTTGGAAACAGTTTCCTGCAAAAGCAAACGTCATAGTAAAAATCTACTTTTATTCCATCTCTGTTAGTTAGGCAAGAATTGGACTTGTTTAAGCATCAACCCAATTCGAAGATTTTACTTCATTTTAGCTAGCTTTAAAATGCGAATCTTCTTTTTAATCTGAAGAGATATTTCGTATTACCACCTATACAAGAATTATACAAGAATATGAGTTGGTGCTGGACTGTTTTCATCGTCTGTTTAAATTGAACGTTTCGTCAGTGTTTCTACATCAGGGAAGATCTGAGGACGGCGGTAGAAACACTGCCAAAACGTCGAATCTAAACAATCGAACAGACGATGGGAATAGTCCAAACACCAATATTCATATTCTACTAATCCATCGTCAAGAATTTCACGTTATGAATCATCTATACAAGGTAATCTATAAATAATTTACTATCGTGATTTACAGCGATGGAATTTTGGATTCATCAGTTCGTACATGCGAAAAGCATGCTTTCAGATGTCTATTATCTATGTCTATACTATAACAAGTAATGAGAATTTTTGTTATGTATTACAGTGATTACGTAATAATAAATTATTTTTTGTAATACCTACCTATCTATTTAAAAACACTATTATATACTACAAGGTTACTATTCATACGTATGCCTCAAAAGTACAGAGAATAGATATCTACTCTGTTGCTTTAACGTTCGGATCAAAATTGTTCGGCTACTGTACATATGTAAACATACATATATTAGGTAAATATATGTATAGATTTAACATAAACGTAATAAAAATAGAAATAAGAGAGACATGCTAGTCATGAATAAAAGTCGTTGTTACTGAAGCGATTTGCATGTCGTCAGAGGTGCCGTACGGTCGAACCGAGTAATCTGCACGATTACCAGCACAGACTCGCCGAAGAAGATGGCGTTTGCAGGGTGGGTATTTTTAGAATGTCACCGCGATGCCGTCGAGTCACGAATACGTAATGACCCTGGAGAAACAGAATTGTTAACCATCACCCGCCAAGCCGAAGAGTATCCTCGCAGATAATCGAAACTCTTTATCTTGGAAAAAAAAACTAGTCGCAAATACATGTGTATATTTCATATTATTTCCGGCGTATAATTTTAGTTCCTGAAGAATTTAAATCTGGAATAAAAAGCGGAAGCTTCAATTTGAGATTCGAAAATTCGGTATCATAGAATAGCTTCTTCAAAGCGAATCGGCTGCCTAGTTTTTGTGATATAGTGCTGTCGCAAAATAATCAAAAAACTCACCGGATATAGATATTTCCTGTATATTATTTCGTACCTTATTCGTTTTTTTACGACTCAAACCAAAGGTATATTTGACTATACATAAAGTGGTGGGGTAAATAAATGCATGCATTTTTGGTCACCTATCAAACGTGCCGATCAATACACGAATAATAATCTAGCAATATCAACAGCACTGATTATTCGATAGATTCGTTAAAACTACGGGTTAGAGAGAGAGTAATATGCGACAGGAACGCGAAATGAATCCGCAACAATTTTCTCATTTGTCTATTCATTGCCGAACAATCGGAGAATGCCCATTGAATTTTTGCATCAGTTTATCCATCATGCGCGCACATATCAAACAGAGAAACAATGGATAGCGCATATATGTATGTATATCTTTGCATAAAAAAAAAGAATCCGACAATTCGATTATAAAATAATATAGAGAATACAAACTAACTAGTAGAACTATATAAATGTACTATACTACTACTATAGAGTTTTGGGCAGTTCCGAAAGTATTTTCGCACATAAAAATATAGACACAAGCTAATGAATCTTGGCAAATGGCCAGTCCCGTATTCTAGTCCGTATGGCCTTATAAATAAGATTGGTTTTGTTATGTTCGATTTCATCATCTATTAAGACGCCGGCCGTGTCTAATTTTGGAACGCGCTTTCATCTTGCTTTTAAATTAAAAAATTGCTTTGTTCTATATTAAGTGATTTATAGGTAGGTGGGGAAAGTTGAGATTCCTTGGATAACTTAAAAATTGCTTTATTCTTAACGATTCTATTATAGTATACAAATTACGTTCGGTGAACTTTTCACCTTTCGTCTCTCAACTTCTATCGACATTGAAGCTAGGCTATAGGTATATAGCCGCCTTTTATTTAATACACATTTAAACTGTTCTATTTATCCTTCGACCGTCAGCGGAGAACGAAATAAATAAGCAGCGATTGCCGATACGTCGAGTCCATTCAGTTATCCGTTTTCCTTTCTCGTCGAGCGGAATTTTTCTCGTTATCATCGGTTCGATATTCGACGCTACTTCGCATCGCTTCTATATACTATCGTCGCGTCGTCGGTCCTACAGAAAGAAGGAGTTTATAAAGGGAACGCGGCAGATCCGACGAATGGACGTTATTCCGGTCGGATGGATTTGTACACGGTTCGAGTTTCTATCGTGCAATTATTGCGAAAATTTTATATATACCGCTCTTTTGTTCCGCTGTTCGGGAATCGGAAATTAAACGGAGAAATACGTCGGCCTTCATAAAGGGCAGCGCTTTTTGGTTAACATAGAAACGAGACCTTCGTCTGTTAAATAATGATTCTTTTGTGATGCCTTCTTATGTAAATGAATCAAATGCTTATAATCATTTAAAATGTAATTATTCTGCATTAACGCCTATAATATATGAATTTTAACTGTGCTATGGTCCTAAAATATGTCGGCTTAGAATTTTATAAAAGTATCTGCGCTTGATTCAATGAATTCACGTCAGGTGTAGAATAATCTGAAGCATCTTCGAACAATTAAAAAATTGCAGTTTTGGAATGATTTTAGAAGTACAACCTTTTGTAATTTTAAAATTGGGATCACATCAACTTCCTTTAGAGTTTTTACATATTCAAAATGAAATTACGTTTCAATTTATGTCTACATAATTTAAGAAACTGTATTTATATTTTTATTTTATTAAGTTCGAATAAAAAATAAATACTTTGTTCGCTTATACTTTTTCTTTTAATGTTACCTTATATCGTATGGATTATTTTTAAGTTATTTCTTTCTCCTTCGACAATTTAATTTCCATTCCTTATTTGATAACATTTATATAGATTTATGTATTTGACATAAATGATAATCCAAAGTGTGTTTCATTTAAGCGACCTGCTAGCTGCGGTAGATACGACTATTCCCAGCAAAATACTTGTGACTTTCATAAAACCAGGTAGATATTGAACACTTTTTACTTTACCTTAAATTTACACCAATTTTCGTGACTCTACACATCATTTCATAAACTGTGAATTGACGTTTTTGCCTGTTGCATCAAATCGCAAAATCGTTGATCAAAACATGCAGCAAAAAAAAAATATTTAGAAGAAATAAGATTGAAACTCGAAACAATTATTATTTTCCAATTCACTTAATACACCAATCTTTTTGGCACCCTACTTATTTTATTTTATAAAATGTTATCTGTATTTGTACATCCAAACATAATTTCACGTGTTTGAAACTAACAATGGGTCGAGTAAAATTCCCAAAGTTTACTTCAAAACGTTAGTTTTGAAGTATCTTGAAATGTAGGCCGTTTCCTTAACCGCCCCCTCTGAAGTCACCATGTCATTCCCTGAGAAAATGTTTAGCTATTGACGTCAGTCTAATCCTTTGCATACCCCGAGGACAAGTTAAATCCTCGCGAATTCCCCTGAGAGATAACATCGCGGAACGTCGTCCTTTAACGAAGAGCATGATGGGTTCAGAAATCGGTTGGATACTTGTACGGATATATATACATACATACAGTGTTGCGAATATCAAACTGTTGACTTCAATGTTGAAATTCTGGAACCGTTTTAGTATTTATTATAGCTTTATAACTTCTATAAAAAGGAATAAATTTCATCACCTTGTTTTGTTTTGTCTCGTTTTACCTGTCCTTTTACTGTAGTGTGAAAAGAAAGCGTTCTCTTTTTAAGGGAGTCGCAAAAAGTGGAATGATTTACCTGTACATACTTGAAAACTACTTTGAGATATGATGGAGTGTTGTCGATATACCAATAGTATGTATATAGATACTTGCACAGAGAGAGAAGTCTGGGTTCAAGATTTTTCGTTTGTCTCGATAGTCCTCTACAGGACCAAAAAGATTTCCAGTTACGCTGAATATACGAATTCAATTCCACACGTAACTAATCCGCCAATAATATTAATAGACAATAATAAATTTGGTATGTAAAATATGTATGGTAATTGCAAGTCTACACATTATGTGTAAGTACAACATAATATATGCTGCAGTGAGGCCTATAGCTATAAATTTAAGATGTTTTCTTATTAGTAAATATAAATCATAGCCCGAGTATATGATGTGTTTACATTTTTCCGGTCTATTTCGCCGATAAACTATCGTTAGAATATAAATCTTTCGCGAGTCGATTGTAAATACAGTTACGGCCAAATGTAATATGGGCACCCTAGAATTTGTGCGTATATGATCAGGGTAAAATGTGTGGGAAACAAAACTCGTAGCCTAAACACAGTATAAATATTTTTCATTAGTAATTTGTTGTTCACTGCGATGTGCTTTTAACACGGTTGCAACACGTTTTTCTTGGCAGGGAAAAACTGACGTCACAGGAACACGAAAATGCACAAAAATATAATGCATCAACAAAAAAGTACTTATGAACACTATAGTAAAATAGAAACAGTTTATCAACATTTTAAGTATCTGCTGCAGAAATAAAGCAAAAACATGAGATTAAGGGTGCCTATAACATTTTTCAACAACTGTACCATTATATAATACCACCACAGAGAAAATTGTTTATCGATCTAGATTATAAGACAATATGGAATAAAATTAATTGGATAATGAGTCTATTTAATAAAACTACTTTTTTATGACCTCAATATTTCAACATTAATTATTAAATAAATAAAATTATTTTAATTTTATACATTAAAAATTATTTTAATGTAGATATGCGTTGAAAAACCAAAAAAAAAGCATTTATGATAAAATTCAATTAATTTTAAAACAGATACAAATCAACTCAACCGTATTTATTGTAACATTTTAGATAATAGGTATCCAGTAATTTTACCTTATTGACTTTTTAACAATTAAAAAAATATGTTAAGAAAGTAAAGAAAAAAATGTTAATGTAGGCGTGTAGAGGGAAGTTGTACCGAGTTCAACATACATTTTTTGCAAAAAGGAATAATAATTTTACTTATATAAAAATCGATGCAAAATTAATGTATTTTTTTCTTTATCAAACAAACGGTTTAAATTTTAGTTATAGGGCATTACAAAGCAAGCAATTAAAATAGTCGGATGTACTAATAGCTATAATCATTCAGCAAAAATAGATAAGCCTTTTTTTTGCGATGATCTTAGAAAACAGAAGCGAATACATTAAACATTGTCGTTTTATGATAGAAATCTGCAGAAATAACAGTAAATTAAATTCCATATAACTTTATTTAACATTCTCGCATGGGCACTAAATTTGAATGAAAACTGATATTATTCTCCCACATCGGACCTCTTACAATTAGAAGAACAGCCTTAAGGCATTGAACGAATTTGAATAATTGCAATTTTGAAAACGCACTAATTTTAGAAATATATTTGAGTGTAAAGTGTTTAATTACAGATAGTGCTTACTCTATATGTATGGATAATATAAATAAGAAATTTATCCTAAAAAGGGAGCTCTCTACTGTATCCATAGAGAAGATTGGACAAGCTTCGGAAAGGTCGCGCTCGTACGCAACATATTTTATATTCGACGCTCGTATTTTCCGGCCAACTACACCGACGAGCCAAGGCCTGCTGGACGGACAGACGCACGATCTGTACCTCGTAAATTCCGTTCCTCTCTGTTTCCTTGGAAGGGTTGTAATTCTTTACGGCACCGGTCATTATATTTCACGGTACTGCGCCGGCACGTATTTAACAACGCGTAAAACAGACGCATCTCTTCCCTTCCCACCTTGCTTCCTTCATCTGGACGCCCCCTTGAGGAACGAAGGAAATTTTCCGTTATAGGTTTAGACATATACAGCAAGAAGCGAAAGAGGTTAATGGGGGTTGAGTTGTGATCGAAAAAATCGGGATATGTGTTGGGAGAGTCGTTCAAGCTGATAACAAGATATAGCGCAAACGAGAAGGGCACTTTCAGAACAATGGGTGATTAATTTTACTTGATACAGAAGAATTTCGTTAGAGAAGTATAGGTAATAGGTATTACCTATACTTCTCTAACGAAATTCTTCTCCATTGATCACTTATTTTTTTTATATTCAGTAGTTGTAGTGATCTCACAGCGGTGTGAATTTGGCAAGCAACTTGAATAAAAAAAAAACCGTTAAAGGGTTAAAAATTTCAGCAAACAAGTACAAGATATTGAAAAACGGAAACGTCATTCGAAAAAGTATCGTTAATTTGTACCCATTTGTACCACCTTTTAAATCGTTTGTACACTAACCAAACCGGAAGTAGAAACAGAAAATAAGTAAGTGACAGAGAGACATTGTACTAATTTTTGCGATTCAATTCGTTAGATGTACCGCTACACGGCTCAATTGGATATCTCTCTTCGTAATCTCCTAAGTAGCGGCCTATAATAATTAGATAATACGAAAAATATTTATTTATAATTGTCGTTACATGTATACATATACAACCTGACCATACCAACACTGAGAAAAGAGATTGCATTAAATGAAAAGTTGTATACTTTTCGTTCTTATCATGTTCAACGAAAACATACCTTTCGCAAAAAAGGTTTTTTATTGAAGAAAAGAGGACTAAACTAGCGTGAGGTTTTGCCGGAAAACTCTTTTCTTGCAAGCGCAGAAAATAGAAAATATTTCGCATAAATAGGATGGAAAATACGATTGCACCTAGTGACATACTGGTATATTAACCATCAACACCTGATAGAGTCATCGCATGAAAGATGTTTCCTTAACGCACTAAATGCTGGGATGGCACTGGAACAATCCAATACAGGGCTTGGCGATTCACGACATCCCTCCATACATATAGGTATGATAAATACATGGAGTGCATGGATTTTTGGAGGTAATTCAAAATGAATAAATGTTATAAGAAGAGATCTGCATAGTTTTCAAGTTCAAAATACAGAGGACTTGAATCAACCATCAATATCTTTCACTTAAAAGAATGAGCTGCTTCACGAAAATCATTATTTCCGAAAAGGCGTGAGTTTAAAATTATATTCTTTTCAAAGAAACATCAAATCATGTTGTCCATATAGAAAACGCAAAAACTGTCGGTTTAATGCAATCCTTTAATAAAAAGGAACTTCTATCAGTTAATATAAGAGTTGGTTAAAAAACGACATACAACATTTAGAAATAAAAGATCCAACAAAGTAGAATTAAATACATAGTTAATTTAAATAATAAATAATGGTCACATTGCTAAATTATCTGACCCAATTTGGAAAAATACAGAATATTACAGAATATTTGTATTGATATGTTTCCAAAAAAAAAAAGGCTAGGATTCTAGATCGATTAAGATAAAAATGTAACATAAATATTGAAAAGAACTACTTCCGGCCTCGCTGAAGTACAAACGATTTGAAAAGAGGTACAAACAGTTACAAACGATCTTCTATCGAATGGCATTAGCAACTTTGCGATATCCCGAAAATCAGGAAGTTTTCTCCCGACATATGATAAATTTCTCCCCTTCATTTTGTTGAAGCACACACAGTTTAAAAGGAGGTACAAACGATGTTCTATCGAATAGCGTTGGCCGTTTTGCGATATCTCAAAAATTCCGAAGAACACACTTATGTTGCCGAAACGTCATATTAACTATTTAATGTTTCAACCAAGATTGCCATAGAAGCCGCTGCTCAAACATGAAATTTCATTATTATAAAATAGAATTTTCAACATTACAAAAATTAACGTAATTTTAATTTAAATTTACCTCCGAAATTGTGGATTCCAAATTGCCAACAACACTTAATATAAATTTACAATGTACAGTGTGTCACTATGTATGTACGTATCTTACAAAACAGTTACTCATTGCCATAAATTTTCCTAATTGCGTTTCAAATAATGGTCTATGGAAGAAGTAGGTAAACCGCCTAATACAGATTTCGTTAATTTCGTATGACTTTCGTCCCGTACATCCGGTCTTATCCGATAAAGTACGCTCGCTTATTCACGAGCCGTTGTAATTAAATTTGTATATCACGGATAACGTGTAAAACCGACATAAAAACATGACCTACTTCGCTATTATACGTGTCGTTTTAAAAAAGCTCGCGTTGCGGGCGCCGCCAATCGATTCCAACGAAAATTATCTATTATCGTCGACACGTGACCCTAAACCCTATACATACATATATTTGTATGTATGTTGTACATATATACGAAGGAGTAAGTTGTGTGCATAGAGTAGAAAGCCCGCGGTTTAGATCGCTCCAATTCCTAGAAACAAATTTTACCTGCAATTATGGGATCGCAAGTTTTAAATTTCCTGAATAATTACTAGGTAGTCGAATTATTCGGCGAATCCGCATAAATACCTGCAGTGTCGTCCGCAGCAATTTATATATCGCGTCAAGGGAAAGAGACAGAAAACGGGCGATACGAAAAAAAGTTTAACGACGCTGAAGACGAATAGGGTGCGTTTCATCAGGTAAAAGATTAATTTTACTTGGCGAGCTTTTTCCTGGCAAAATTTACCGACGCATGTTGTATAAAACAAACTTCAACCGAGAAAAGTAAAGAGAATAAAACATGCCACGCTACTGACACTCATTCAATCTTTAGATATTTTAGAATAGATGCGTCAATCATTTGAAATATGCAGTGTCGTTCGTATTTCTACGTAAACAGTCTCTTATTTCATGTAGTACTTGTAGGTGGTACATACATTACATACATATATGACAGTCAATTTTGCAGGTGCCGTTAAGGAGTTATATTTATCGAAAGAAAAGAGCACTAATAACTATAGCAGGTAGTGACATACCTATAGGTACATGATCTCTATACAATTCGGTTCAGGAAGTAGCCGCCAATATTCGCGAGATAAACGTCGGTCGCACTGCACAAATCCACATCGACGGCGCTTATCCCTTATACATTATAAGGAAACGTTTACACAGAGCAGGGATATTTATGGAATTATAAAGCTACTAACACAATTTTGTTTCTGCGTAAGCTATCTGGCATGTACTTTTGTATAGGTTTTAAATTCGATACCATCTGGGCATTTTTTAATAGTTTATCTTCCTATACCCTTGCGTATGCAAACTTGAAAGAGAATAATACATATACACAAGTTTATCTACAAAATCTGGCATAATAATCATATATAGAAACTTTTGGAATATATACTGCTAATAATTTCATTTACCTGGAAACGATAATTATTACCACAAACAACAATTAATCTTAATTCTCCCATTCTATAACTATATAGCCTCTAACTATCTATTCCAAGTATATACCTATACTAAAATACTTTCAAGAACAAAGCAAAATATAGAACAAACAAACCTAAATACCACGAAAAACTAGATTATATCACTTGATTTGAGGATTTAATTTTTTTACTGTTTGCAATTATTCAAATGTTATCAATTTAAAAAAAAATGTGCGGACATTTTATTTTAAGTTAATATGGTCGAGTCCATTAATAAATTATAAAAAAAAAAGAACAGTGATAAATTGTACTTCTTTTATTCTAGTTGTAAAGGAAGAGATAAAGAGAGCAAAGAATGTAGAAGATCATATTTCAGTTGTGGTGAGAAAGTAACAAAGCCTGACTGAAGTAGTAATGCCATCACGGAACAAAAAGAAATACGCTATAAATTGTCAGGTGCGATTTGATGGTTTTTTTTGTGGCTCTTATAGTTCTTTGATATTTAATGTGATTGTGAAATAACATGTTTATTTTTAGCCTACGATGTCACATATTATAATATGATACCACTTGCAAGGTATCGTAAATCGTTCCTCGTCGAATAGTATTTTTATTAGCATCTCCTACCGTACAATAATTGTATATATGATTTGTTGATTTACATTATAGCGCCCGACTTTGGAATTGCTACTAATCAAAATTGCCATCCTTTGATAATCTTATGATTAGAGTGGTTAACTTTCGTCTGCGAATATATCCATTAAATTCAGAATAAAGATTCATATTCATGTAGATATAGCCATCCATGTACTGTATATTTGTCGGTGCACGCTGTACATACTTGTGTTACGAACATTCTACTTATACACCATATAAGTAGTTATATACGAATACGTATGTTGTATGTGGGTAGGTAAGTTTATGTCATGTTTAGGGGGAAACATCAAACGAAGCGCGCGCCGGGGAAGCGAACCTGCAGCGAGTTCTATATACTTGACAGACCAATTTCCTAGGGAGCGTTGCACGGAAAGCCACAACTCCCGACCCTGGTCGATATTTTAACCGACCTTTAATTGCGATGCCCCGCGTTAAATGCAGAACCCCCGAACCGTACGTGATTTCGTTGGAAAAGGTGACGACATATTCAGCCAGCAACAGCTAAACTAAATGTGCGCAATATAGAAAAACTAACATAAATCGATATATTCGTACAGTGATTTCTACGGGGTAAATTTAACAATTACATATAGATAGATAATATCATTTATCGACTATACAGCGGTGTACAAATCTAAAAATATACCAGCCATACCCATATAAGTACTTGGAATATGGCCAAGAGTCAAGCATTTCGTTGGCACATTTTAAAAGTGATGATTTTTCGAACTTTTCCGTGATGGTTAATGGAACGACGAAGCGTGTGCGCATCGGCAAATCGACTGGAAAATTTCGAAGGGTATATAGGCACAACAACACACAAATCGAACGCTAAGTGGACAGAGTAAAATATTAATAACAGAAATTGCGTCGTCGACCAATTACTGTAAATTCGATTTAATAAGCTGAATGAGTCGCACGCAAATATTACAGTGGCGGACCTTCCACTTCTATTACTTATAAAAACTCGGCGACCGATCTATTGGATGCTTTCGACCGTGAGGCAATCGGCGTTCGTTGTATACACACATTCATATATCAAATTTACAAAAACCAAGTTAAAGTTAGAACATTTCCCAATATTAAATAAATACCTACATGTAGGTTTTGTGCGTGCACAATTGTGGGGCAGATATATAGATACATATGAAGAATATTACTACATAAAACAGAAGTAAGTAATTGATTTTCCTATGTTATAGCCATGTCGCTACATAAATCTGTCGTCGAACTCACGATCGGAGAACAATTCTATATCAGGACAACTAAATGCGCAATTTTATATTATGAGCAGTATACAGGATTAGGCAAACGTATGGATCCATTTGAATATCTTTAATATGGCTAGTTTGATAACTTTGAGAAAGTTTAACTTCACCGTTAACTGTTAAAAGATTTACCGAAAAGCGGACGATCAAAAGTGGCGGCTAATGAAATTATTGCTCAAGATAGTGTTGTACTATTAAAGGAATTTCTTTTCTTTCTCTTTCACAATTAGTGCAAGAATTATTGGACGGGGATTCTGACCGTAGAAAGATTTTTGCGAAAGAGTGAGAGAGATTTGCAATAATGACCAATATTTTACATAAAATTTGCTGTTTTTCGACGGGGCTACGTTTTGTTTGAATGATAGTTTTCTATAAAGTATTGTTCTCAGAGTAAGAAGTAAAGATTGTTTTGGCAGAATTACTTAATTTATTTCCTTTCTTTTCAATGAAATCACAAAAAAAAATACTTTTAGCGGCTAATATCAGTGAGTCACAGTAATTTTGTTAACAAACTTGCTTACACGAAAATAACTTGGCGGATTGATGGATACCGTAAGGTAGCTATAGGCGCATTATGTAGGTACAATATATTACGTATCAGAACGACAACGGTGGCGGTTGGCTATTTAATCTGACGATAAGGATCGCCGAAAGGTTTCTTTAATGTCAGTAATTACCCAAACGAAATAGTTATATGCACGCGAGCTAATCAGAATAAGGAAGAGAAAGACAGAAAACTACCCACTCGCTATAGGCTAACAATATTCGCAAGTTTACCTGGACTCAAACTAACTCCTGAAACGTATCTTACGAATAAAACAAATCGATTTTAGCGTATATGTATATATACAGTGTGGCCCACTAAATGTACAATAAACGAACATTTTCTTTATTAGTGGCGCATTTGTAAAATAAATACTGCCAAACGTTGGTGCATGCTTGACATTTAGACTGGGCACACTTAGATTGTCTTAAAGTCAATTAGCTTACAGGGCAAACCGAGAAATATGATTTTTTTTAAGGGTAAAATACCTTCATTTCGAAAATGTTATTAAAATTAGTGGTTTAAAATTAAAAGTACACCCAAATCTAAAATTACGGCCTGTTTTTGAAATATTTAACATTATTATTTATTTAAACTATATACAAGAATATCTCTTTTCAAAAATTTGGAAAATGTATTTAGGAATATTTTTTCATAAGTGATCACAAATTTCATGCCTGTTGCCACGATATGTAACTCAACGTTAATATTTCAATACTATTATATTTTTGGCAAGGTATGTATATAATTTACGATAATAATATGAATATTCAAAAACTATCTTTTTTTATTTTAAATTCGCGATGAGCTACTATAGAAATAAGGCCGGTAAGTGTAAGTACAGAATGCAGTAAAAATATTTTAGATGTGCCATGAATAACGAATTGAAACGTATCAAATCAAATGAAAGCAAAATTTATAATGCAAAATTAAAAACACCTAATAAAAGTATGCTAAAAAGTCAAGAACAGAAAAACAATTAGAACAAAATTATCTAAACTAATTCATTAATTGCAGACCGTAACATATTTCTGCATTGTTTCTTGTGAAATCTTCTAACTCTTCAACATTGTTAAAAAGACGATTCTTGTACACTCTTTGTTTTAAATGTCGCCATAAGAATAAATTTAACGCTGTAAGGTGTGGGTACCGAGGAGGCCATCATGGTAAAAAAAAAAATTAAGAGTTTTGATTTGTGTTTGTCATAATGTGCGCACTTCATTTTCGTCTTGACAATTCACATGACACACATTCGCCATTAGTGACTAAAGTTACAATTTAATGATGGAATTCTATAGTACGTATTATATATGTTTACAGACTTACAGATAATCTTACAGAAGCTACAGATTTGCCTAGAATATCACCATTAATCTTGTTCTACTTAAATGGAACGTGTTAAAGATGAATTATTCGGATCTATCTATGCTTTAATTAGAAGCAAAGATGAGAGGACGAATTGCACATTCTTATCCTTAGAAATCCAATCGAACAAGGGATCCAGGAAGATATTTCCATTTAACATTGTTATGCTTTATGCCCGGTCTCTTTGTTCCTTTATTTGCAGTCCGTGACAGTAAGAAGGACTTAAAGCCGGTCGATGGAATATTTCCTGCTGTATTCGTCCCTTTGAGAGAGCACGGAACAAAGTCCCGACGGACGCGGCAACTCCTTCCCAAATCGTCGGAAACAGGGTAGATTTATTTTCTATATAGGTATTAGGTGGCGTTCGATTCAGGACGAAACTCGATTAGGATTCCCTTCGAATACGGAACGGATTGCAAAAGTACACAGTTGTAAGTATATAATGTATTGGGCGTAAAGAATTTCACATAATTTTTCGTAAATGATGCACGAAACATTTTAAAGATATTACAGTAAGGATAATTTAAGGCAAGAACAAAAATCGTTGTTGGAACTAATAACATTTCTTTGTTAAAAAAAAAGTACAAAGAATTAAACATACAGAAATTGAAAATCTCTTCAGTATCATTTGATGTAATCACAACCATGATGACAAAGGCAAGGGACTGACGAGCGACAAGGACGGGAATAAAGGAAAGAAAAACAAAGACAACAAAATATATTTCTCTAGAGGAGACAGAGGAACATGATATATTGCGGTGTATTAATAATGGATGGCGAAATCCAGTTATCGCGTCCATCGAGATGGCGAAACATCAAGAATAGAATACAAGAGCCGTCTTATGTATATAGTTAACTAAATAAATCGCGAGGGTAACGATACGTATACATATTCCTTCTGTTCATCTTCTGTTTGTTTACAAGTGTGATGAGGTTCCATTAGTTGGTTTCCCTTTCGGTACAAAACATTTACTATCGAAAGTTAGTTTAGAACTGATCGAAAATTGGATAATGAAGAATTGGTTTATTCCATTAATCAGTGCATGCAGAATTTCCGGCAGCAGTTTCCTATTTTGGCAGTTACTTACGTACAGCTCTTAAGTCATGTTCATGCTTGTATTGACAAATTTCGTGCAACGGAGGCAGTAGTTAGTAAACTTGGCGGTGGTGCACCTAAAAAACGAATCGCAAAATGCATAGACGTCGGATGGATAACTCACTTAAAAATCAATTCCAAAGCTTTTTCAAGAAGTTAAGTTGTCAATGAATATGCCATACCATTTTAAAAAAAGGACTTAATGTTATTTCCTTATAAAATTCAAGTAGTTCATGAACTTACGCAGTTAGATTTTAATACGAAAATAAAGTACTGTCAATAGTTTTTTTACAGGATATAATTAATGACAACATTCTCGATAAATAGTTTTTTTTCCTGATGAAGCTTGGTTCCATGTTTCTGGTTATTTAAATAAGGAAAATATGAGAATGTAGTCGGCAGATAACCTCACGAACTCGTAGAAACTTCATTACATTAGCAAAAAATAGGTGCCTGGCTAGCAGATTCCAGGAGACGGTTCATTTATTAGATCTATACTTTTTAAGCAAACAATAAGAGCTGAGAGATATTGAAAGGAATTACAGCCCTTTACAAATGAACCGAAGGAGGATTTTTTTCAGCAAGATAATGCACCGGCACACAAATCTCGACAAACAATAGCTTGCTTGAAATAATTTTTCGATACAAGAATTATTAATTTTTCTGCAAGATCTTCGGAATTGACAATTTTAGGTTATTTTTTTGCCATAGTTAAAGAATGCCATTTTTAAGACCAGCCATTACACAATCGAAGAGCTTGAGCCGAAAACTCCTCATAAATTTTGATAACATAAAATGTAGAGTGGTGTAGAGTGCGTCTGTGTCTTCCAAAATAATGGACATTTTCAGCATCACCTTTAATACTATTATTTCTTTAACTTCTAATAAATATTTTTGGCACACATTTTAGTGACATACATGCAACCTGTCAAAGTGATTTGTGCGAGCATGTACTATGACCAACGATTAAAAAAAAGACATGATCTACTCTAATCAGGAAGGTATTTGAAAGCACGGTATAATAATTATATAGGGTCGGAATACTTATACTGATACCACTCATTTTATATTTTCACAACGATTCTGTAGGTATACTATGCATGCTTTCTTCGTACCTACACATATTTGATTGTATTTATATAAAAGCTGCAGGAATTAAATTTCGTCAAATTTATTAAAGTGTATAATACAGTTTTAAATATTGCATGAACGATGTGATTGTATATGTCAACTACTCGCACGCTTAAGTAACATAATATTTAACAATGTCCTTTTTACACAAAATATTTGTAACGAACTTACGAATTCTATACTTTAATCTCTTAAAATTATCTCTGCCAGTTTCGATATTCGACGAGTGATTCACTTGCAAGCAAGTGACCTTTATATCAACGTTGTGAAGTAATACACGGACGGACCGGTCTGCAATAAAGAGACCTGCCGTTTGGTTGTAACATCAATAAACTCGTTTTCAGTGAAAGTTAACCGCTGTTTCTTTCGCTATCCAACCACAGTGTTCAATTACGTATATACATATACGACGAGCAATTGTTGGGGAATAATAAAATCGCCAAATAATTGTCGCACAACTGATTCAAAATTGTAACGTATATTCAAGCGGACATTTTGCAACCACCCGGGGAAAATACGCGACCAATTGGAGAGAAAACGGAATTGGACAAAATAATCCCCAATAGAAAACAAAACAACACAGTTAATTTTGAATTTTATCCACATATATTTATTTGTGGATAACAAAATTGCGCACGATTATCACTGTATATAAAGTTACATTTTAATGCAGTGTCTGAAATTGTTTTGAAACTTACATAAATACATATAATGCTACAGTCTGCAAATGTAACACAATTTGTAATAATACAACTGTGAAAAGGAACCTTGCCTTGTGGTTTGCTTTTATACAAATTATATTTGTAAAGTTACAACACGTTCAAAATTTTACAAAATTTAACTGTAACGAAATACATGCTGCTCGTATTATTATATGCCGTACATTAAGTATACTATGCTGCCAGTAATATTACAATAGACTGTAATTTTTTCTTATAGTGGGATGACAAAGACCGTTTACTACATTATGTGTGAATGCAAGGCCGTGGACACAAAAAGGATCTAACGCTCTGCGTAGAATTTGCGTATCCATCATCTGGCAAGTTTTTTTCCTTCTATGAAAACTGTAAATATGTATCAAATGCGATACAAACACATCCTCCTTAAACAGATTTAAAGTTCACGACGAAGGTCTAATATGTACATATTTTTGTCTTTATATTGTCAGGGTTTTATTTTATTCAATTGCTATATATGTAATTACATACATATACCCTATCGTATTTGGTATCAAGTTACTTTTTGTATTCTACTTATAAATGGACATATGGATAACTTTTGTTTTATGTCGGTATACGTATCCGCTACAATTGTCGCTTTTCCATTTATGGTAAAAAAAATGCTAGCATAATATAGGTACTGATGTGTTTGTGCAAGAAGAAAAAACGAGAGATAAAAATTGTATATTCGAAACAGCAACGGAATCCGCCTTGGGTTCGGATCGTTCGTTCTTGACACTTGTAGGAAACGTTGCGTCGGTCGCGGCCTTCCGAACCCTCAATTAAATTAGCACCACAGTTGTTGGGATAGTTCTCTGGTGTTTTTTCGTCGAACGCCCGCCTGAACGCATTTTTCTTTCGCCCCTTTTGGAGTTTAATCGCCGCCCGCTTCCACCCAATTAACTTTAATGCCGACAAGTTTTTCATAACAGGGCAGAGACTTCACGATCGCTCGCTCGGCTTGTTGTCGCCGGCTTTTACGGCAATCGGTTCGAATAAAATGACAATTTAATATTCATTATTGATACTTGCGTGCCTCCTCATAGCTGTCTTCGCGGGTGCTATAATGAGATCGTTTAACTTAAACGTTAATCAAATTTAGTTACGTTGAAAAACCAATTTGTTCAGGACAACAAAATAATTTCAACAAAATTTTATCATGAAAAATTTCGTTATTTCAAATATGTAAATAAAGGGTTAAATGACGAAATTATCTGGTTCAATTAATATTCAAATATCTGTTTGGTATTATCAAATAAATCGGTTTTGCAGTGTAGGTACTTTAAAAACGGCAATACATATGCACATTTATATACCTACTACTGACAGGTCGAATTCGGATGATTTGCGTGCAGTTTATTTACCACTAATAGCATTTTCTATTTAATAATTTATTATATTAAATTAATAACATATTAGACGTGTTTTTATGTTTTTCATGGAATCCCTTTTACACTAGTCGTTCAAAGTTATCGTTCTTGTGTTGTTGAACACAAAATCTCGCTCGACGTATTCATGAATTGACATAATTTATTGGTGGGCACTATCGATATTTTCAACTATCGAAAGATATCGATAGCGCCCACCACTAGCACAATTTACTAGGCTTTGGTCTTGCCGTCGAATTATCGCCACAACTGCCTGAACACGGTTACGTAGATCATCTAAATCAATTATTTCGTCGGTGTTTAGCATGGTCTTCATAACGCCCCATAAGTAGAAATCGAGGGGATTAAGGTCGGGTGACCGAGATGGCCATGGAACAGGACCACCACCTCAGCTAATGCACCTATTTTCAAACACATTATCAAAACGATTAAAATGCGGCGGTGCGTCATCATAAAGAAACCACATCTGTCAAACTTGTTCCAATAGTTCGTCGCATAGTTATTTATGCTGTTACGTGTAAACGTTACTTCATCACTCGCCAATACAATGGAAGAAAAGTTTGGAATTTCCGCATGCTTTTGTAGACATCATCGGCAAAATTGTAAACGTAAAGAATGATCTTCAGGTTGTAAGCCTGCATTTTTTTCTACGTACAAGTGAAACCTATCGTTTACACAAGTTGTTGACCAAGTGTTTTGGCATTAAAAACTTTTTTAGGGTGTTTAACCACCACTTACAAATAAAACAAATAAAAACTGCATTTTCTTACATTAATATCTCCCTTATTATACAACTTTTTTTAAGATATTTTTATGTTAATGACCTTAGGTTTAATCACCCTTTTAAACAGCCTGTACACTTGTGTCACACTATGTATACTACTATTATACTTGGAGCAAACACAGATAAATAAACGAACCAAGAATCTATGTCTGCATCGTACTTGATTCATAATGACTCTTAATTATTTTCTGACATAGCAAATCTTCCATAGACTTACCACCGTCAAAGGCTACGACATCAAATATGTTTGAATGTAGATTTTTTTTTATTTGTTGCTGGGCGAAGTTTTGGGTACATTTCTAGGCATTGACATTTATTAACGTATTGTACCATTCTCAATTAAATCTTGATAAACCTGGGGGTATTCCCGCCTCCGGTAGGGATTTTTAAAATGCTAAACACCGCACTGACACGTTACTTATATGGCTTTTTGATGAGACATTTTGATTTTTATCCGTAATTAAAAATCAAGCGCATGTAACGGTTGAAGGCGAACATGAAAACCGTTCAACCGCACAGAGACGTTTTAATTATACCTAAGGAATTCAAAGATTTTATTTTATTTACATGCAATGAGAAAGAAATCAACCTAGGTTGTTTGTAAAAATTCTATTCAGCCAGTTCGTAGAATATGTTTTATTAACACTTTGACTGTCAGGTGAAATTTTCTAAATGGAATTCTAATTTTAAAACTGTATACTCTGAGGTGTACACATGGCAGTCAAAGTGTTAATATTGATGCTTCTTTCTGGAAATACCTACATATCATAGATATGCGCGTATAATATGCGTTCTCCCGTACGGCAATACGTAATCTTTACGACCAGCCAGAAACGGTAGGCTGCATTTAGCCATTTTAAAACCCACTCGACTCGGAATGTTCTGCCACCGTACTCACGGCTACTCGATTAGGTCCAAAATTAGAACAATAAATTACAATGAGCGCTGCTCTTAACTGGTTACCCGGCCAAAATAGTATACAGCGGCTGATTACGCGGCGGGGCTGATGCGCTGCTATCGCTTCCTTGGCGGTACCTACTATTATTTTACTGGCACTGTCGCGATATTGGGTTTGATCGCATGGTCAATTTACGACGCGCTTTAGTAATATTTAAAATTTAGTTAATTAGCCATAACTAACCTATACTTAGTTCTATAATGTTTTAGGTTAGAACAGTACGTCGTAAAGTATCTTAAAATTCATCCAATTTCTGTAAATAAAATACCAATATGTAACAAAAAATTAATAATGAAGATGCAAACAGAAACATGTGTTCCATACATACCATGTTTTCAAATACTTTCCTGATTAGAGTAGGTCATGCTTTTTTTTTTAATTGTTAGTCACGATGCATGCACACACTAATCATTTTGACAGTTTGTATGTCACTAAAATGTGTGCAAACAAATAGTAAAAAGATATTTATTATAAGTTAAAAATATAAAAATACTAAAGGTGATGCTGAAAATGTCCATTATTTTGAAGACAGTCGAACTCTACGCTTCATTTTACTCAAACTATTTACGAGGAGTTGTGGGGTTATGTCGGCACGGGAATTTCTAACAGCACAGCAATGCTCTTCGATTGTGTGATGTTTCGTCTTAAAAACAATATTTTTGTAAATATAGAAAAATAAAATAATCTAAAATTGTCATCAAATCCGGAGATCTTGTAGGAAAATTAGTAATTGTTGTATCGAAAAATTGTTCCTTATGAAACGTATGAAACGCATAGCTAGACACTAATCTTTTGCGGATATAATGAAGTTTCTACGAATTCATGAGGGTTTTCTGCTTTAATTATGTCCTGTAAAAATCACTGACAGTATCTACCTACTGTATTCTAGTATCAAAATCTATCAGTGCCAGTTCATAAACTATTTGAATTTTATGCCAAAATAATTTTAAATTCTTTTTTAAAACGGTATACACGTTCTCACCGACAACTGAACTTATTGAGAAAGCTTTGGAATTGATTTGTTAAGTGGTTTATCCATTCGCCGTCGAATATCATATACGCAATTTGCGGTTCATTCTTGGGTGCAATAGCGCCAGGTTTACGAGTTACTGTGCCAATTACACGAAATTTGCAAATACAAGCACGAATATGACTTAAAAGCTGTGCGTTAGTAACTGCCAGATTAGGAAACTGCATGCATTAATTAATGTAATAAACCCATTCTCCATTACCTAAACTTTTTTGTGTTGTAATTCTAACATACAATAAAACGCAACCGTTTCTAATTTTGGTTTGTCACTGACAGCTGTCAATATTTAAAAGTATAACGCAATAGCACCAATTTTACTAAAAAAATTGCTTTAAAAATAGCCTATTCTAAACAGTAAGGTATTTAAAAGCATGATATAACAATGTTAATAACTGTTTGTAGTAAAGATAACTCGTGCGGTATATATATATATATATACCTACTAGTGGAGTTGATACACATACAAACCTTTGTCTTGCTTATATGTGGACACCATATTATACTTTGATATAGTTATAAGCATGCATTTTATTCCAAATATAGTTAGGGCTCTTTTTTTTAATTCCATTATAAATTCTGTTTATGTTTCAAATCCAATCTAAATGCTAATTTCGCGAGTGACTTTAAACGTTCATGAAAATAGTCGAGGGCGTTAATATTTTAGTCGGCGGACGTTGGTTGTTGGCTATACGCAGCCTATAGCTAGCCCGTGACGTAGTATAACTAGTATAGTAGTGTGTGAAGCACGTGCGGATCGAGCGTCGAGCTTTCGTGGCTCACTCACGTGACCCTTTATCCGGGCGGACAGTTGTTTTATCACCTACTATTATACATACGTCGGCCGTTGTTCTATATACTGATGGCTGCGGCGGCTCCTCGCTAATAATAATATTTTTTGATTCCCGATGAATCGGCCCGCGCGCGATATCGTAAATAGAAAAACCGCCGCCCGCCTGCCCGCAGCAAGAACTATTGTGAACGCTATTGTCCCGACACCAACAGCTTGATGACGTGATGATTTGCTGTGATGTTGTTACTAATTCAAAAAAAAAATCTATTTTTAAAACCCCTTTTATACATACCTATTATATGTATGTATGTATATATACAATATATTATATGTACATATATACCTACGAACATACATATATACAGCCTAAATATACAGATGGTAACAGCTGCCACGAAAGCAGAATTAACGGACATGTGTTTCTCGCGTAGAATCCCTATACGAATTACGAACCGATCATTTGGTGACACTTACGATTAGTTCTCTTCTTCTCTCTTTTTCTTTCCCAGTCACTCCAATTTTTCCAAAGAAACTACCAATTATAACACATTGAAGCTAAATCATTCAGTATGAATGATATTTTCATTACGAACCATTAATAAATTATAATAAATTACACCCTGGCGTAATATTCATACTTCATCAGATATTTTTTTTTTTAATAACGGCAAAGTTTTGCGCTAGAAATTTAAATTAGTGGTGTTGGTATAATGATGAGAGATTCGCATACAAAAAGAT
The DNA here is from genome assembly GCA_004143645.1 of Protaetia brevitarsis. Classification (NCBI taxonomy): domain Eukaryota; kingdom Metazoa; phylum Arthropoda; class Insecta; order Coleoptera; family Scarabaeidae; genus Protaetia; species Protaetia brevitarsis. The sequence continues at coordinate 103,340 of RXPK01000321.1, read as the reverse complement.
TTCGTAACTTTAAAGGAATACGCAATCGATTTTTATGATGAATCGAGTTCTCTTAACGAATTAAAAATTGTTTTAAGCATTAAATCCCTCTTACCGGTTATAACCGCAAAGAGAGAAAATCGAACCGGAAAATAACCTAAGAATGTATATAAATAAGCAGGTATTTGCGGTTTAACCCGAAATATACAATGAACAAAGCCTCGCTATTCATTCTTATAATACGGGCGGGCTCGCTATAGATTACAATATAAATATGGATATTTCTTTGAAGTTTTAAGTGTTTTTTTTTTTAGGGAAAAAACATGAATTTATCCTAGTAGTAAATTGTATCTAAGAGTATTAGGGGTGTTATCTTCGATATTTATTTGATTGTAATTAAACGAAAAATATTAGTACGTAAGAAAACTCAATCAATGTTACAAGTTATTGGCTGACATGTTTCGTCTGACTACTCATCTTCAGAGCCGTCTAAATAGCACATACTAAAACATAAGAAACACAAAGATACAATAAAGTTATTAAATTTGTCACGTCATAGCAGAGGCAAAAAATATAAAACTCGATGGAAAATTACACATATTAAAATTAATTACAAAATAATTGAAATTGTCAAAATATAAAATTTAAATTTAAACCATAAAATTAAACAAATACAAAATTCAGAAAACTGTTTTGTTAGAAGGGAAAAGCAGACTGAACAACACATGTATATAAGTCAGCACAGGAATCAAGTAAACAAGTTTTTACAAAGTTCAACGTAGAAATAAAAAAAAAAAATTAATTAATAAACAAATAATTAAACAAGACGCACTTTATCATAAAAATCACACAAATTATATTTATAAACCCTTTACATATTATAACTATGCAAATAAATTATATATATATATTTTTAAACAATATAACATTAATTTAATTTATATTTATTAGCACAAATTCGTCTACGCGTCATGATTATAATCTGTACCTCAGTCTTCTCATATTAAATTTAGTTATGCGACAATAAAATTAGTTTACCATCCGTTCTGCAATGACGTTAACTGTAGTAGTATCTGGTAAAATAGAAATTTGCGTTTCTCTTACAGCAGGTATTTTACTGATACCTGTTCTCGTTTTGTTTCATATATAATAAAATAAAAGCATGAAAGAGACTAAGGAAATTATTTATAATTTAGATGAAATTTATATCCAATTTTGTATCTTTATTCACCCGGACATTATTATATTTATTTCACACAAATAGTATTGTTTTTTTATTCATACGTTTGTAATATTTTTTTGTAGATATCAATGATAAAGTACCCAACTCATGCGAAATTTGGCAACAGTAGGTAATGACTTTAGTAAAAATTTCTTACGAGAGGCAGTCGAAGCGCACCTTCATTCTATTGGTTGGAAGGAAATTTAGGTTTGAAATTTTGATTGTTCATTGAAAGGCTCTGTATGCACGCGCAGGATTATAATGTAGAAAATAGTGACGTTGACAGTGTAAAATTGCAGATTATCTTTATATTCGCTCATGTTTTATAACATCCTTTTATTTTTTAAGTAGCGCCATTTGATTGCTGTTATTTTAGAAATCATTGGCGAAGAAATCTAATGAGATGTCTTCAAAGGAAGAGAAGTGGGGAGCCGACAGATTTAACCACACTAAACAGAACAAAAGAATTCAGAATTTCGTCTTCGTTATACATATTAAATTATGGGACCGTATACGTTTGGCCACAGCCAAACATAAAAAAAATATATTAGCTGATGCAGACGAAAGTAATAAATCGCACGGGTTATAATAGAAACTGTCAAAATCCGTTTGTATTCATTATAACAGTATATTAAAAAATAATTCTGTTCTTTTTTTTTTCTAATATCTAGCACACAAATTTAACGTTTATTTTAGTGACTTGGAAGAGTTAACTAACAAAAGTAGGTGTATATAAAAATATACGTAAAAATGTAATATTGGGTATATGGATATTAATAAGTCTCTATATAGGTAATTATATACTTTTCTTAATTAATTTTTCGAGTTCGTATATAATGAAAATGGACCGTTGCGTGAGCGAAAAATTCCATCGCGTATTAATAGGATTTCTCCGCTTGATATTCGCCCGAAATTGAATTAGGCGTATTTCCGCTAACAGACTCCCTTTAAAGACAATTAAGCCGCCCTCGCAAAAGCTCAGATGCCTGATGCCGTTATATAAAGTGCTATATATATGTTCATTAATGCTGGAGTCCTGGCAAAATTTAATAAAATCTCCCTACAGATTAGAAGAACAACGGCCGCCAGTCCAAATCCGTGAAAAAAATAGAAAATTATCAACTATAAAGAACCTCCGAATATATAGTGTATAGTAATATTAGGGTATGCATTTAATGTATCGTACTACGGGGCGACTGTACTGATTGTTATAATACATGTGCAATCACGTGTAGCAGTTTAATCCTGATAGATTGTTACATCAAGACCTAACAGGTTTCTCAGTTCAATTCATGAAGTGCATGGTATTGTGTAGTTTGCATCTGGGTTTCTCTTATGCGAGAATTTATGGGCGACTTGAGAAATGGTGCGTAAAAGAAAGCCTAGTGGCAGAAAATATCGGGATTATAGTGAAGAAACTCTTCAGCTTGTGTTGCAGATCTATCAACAGGGTCGAAATTTAAAGGATTTAAATATTTATTCTCATATTTATCACGTCGTCTCAACTCTTTCCTATTAGGAATTATAGTATAAATTTTAGGCAAATTTCAAATCATCCCACAGTGGGGCCACTTGAAAAAATACTTTAATGTCATTTTTATAATAATAATGGAATAACTCCAATTTCAAAATTGGAAATATCTCTGATGAAACCAATGCTGATTGATTGAATTTAAAAAGTAAAATTTCTCCTTTTTTGTAGTTGTACTTAGTATAGTTTGTAAAAGCTTAAGCGCACTTTAGCAAAACTTCACAACAAATAATCATTTTGATTGTTCATCACAAGATTAGAAAAAAAGAACTTTAAATATTTGCTCCAAATTTATGCACCAGCTGTGACGTTTACTACCGCAACCGTATGCAACGTGCGTTCAGAATACACGTCTTAGATTCTTATCTAAATAGAGATATGAAAAATTTAATATAACTCATAAAGTCAAAGAAATTTGTCAGATTAGTATGTGTTGGGGAAACATAGAAAAACAGAGCATAAATTAGTTATCCATCTAAATTTCACCTTGCAGTTTCCAAAGTTATTTTTTTTTTCATATCATGCTTTTTCTTTTTAGTTAATAAGATCGGTGTAACCATAAAATTATTATTCTGTCGACTTTGTATTGGGAAATAATACATAGCTCTAATATGATAATAATGTTACAATCATGTACGGAGAAGAGTGGCTGAATTTGTAGGTCGGCCGAAAATCGTAAATCAAACCGTGGGATTGCCCCTGCCAGGGTAAAAGTGAACGTTGCCAACGCCATCAGCAGGTCGAATAATTCATCGCTTATCAATCGAATTGGAATTCGTTTAAAAGCGATGTATTACGGGACCGACACGATTTTACCATTTTATAACATTATAAATTTATTTATGGCTCGTTGTATTGATGTTGCGTTCGCACATCACCGACGAATTCTAATTCTATATCATTCGTAAGAAACTTGCAAGAAGAGCACTAAATCTTTTCTCTGATAGTTGTTTATGATGGTAAGGATGTTACCTATAGATAACTTAACAAATATTGATTTCAATATGAAGAATAAATCTTATCTTTAAAACTTGTTAAAAACATACCTATATTTTGTTAAAAAAATTATTAAGAATATTCTGATATGTCATCATTTTCCAATATACTGGCAATTTAATTGTCCTTAAAAGTGATAAATTATAAACGCGTTCCAAATTCTCTCCGACGAAATTTTGACACAATTTGACAACGCCTTTAACGTTTAACATTTACCTACTTATAATACGAAACTATTTCATTACCGTACATATTTTTTGTGTTAACCGTCGGCCTTCAGTGTTCTACTTTTGACAGTATTTTGCAATGCACACACGTAATGGTTTAAATTACAAGGACTTCGGGTTCAATTACACACATAGCCGGTATGTGCGATGTATGATGGTATTTACGTCTGTAGAAAGAAGTAAATCCATAAGTTTCTTATATCAGAATTTTGCATATATTCATTGCAGGTTCTCTAAGATAATAAAAATTTCTATAAAATATTGTTGTTGACAATTTCCTTGATAAGGTACTTAATAATCATCACTCTGTTAAAAATAATGTTATTCATAATTTGTACGTTATTTGCACCATCAGATAATACTTTAAATAAATACATTTCCAGAAGAATATCCGTATACGCAAGATAGTATACTGAAATGTACCTTCTTAGGAATGTAATCCTATGTTCCACTAGTTAGAGGAGCACGCTAATAATGACGGCAAATGTGTTCACATATAACAACACACTTGCAGAGTAACGAGTTCACTCATCAGAATATTTCTTTATTAGCGTTGGGTAATACGAGACGTCATATTGGACTGCATCTAAGTTATACCTGCGGTTCTATCAAATTTTAATTCTCCTTTTACGAGCAATCTTGATAATGGGAATTCATGACCACGTATATGCGTCCTCTCATTCACCCTATACACCTTATTCTTCGCATCGAATAGAGGAAAATGTTATCCTCCACGATACGATATTCCGGCGTCACATTCCACAAAGAGGACTTGTGCCCTTTTATTAGCAATAAACGTCCGCATCCAACGAAATTGAATGGTGATTTACGTGCAGTTGATTTAAATCTCACCGGTTTTTAACAATCAAAGGAAAATGCTTGCTTGTTAGGGAACCGGAATAAACATCAGTATTGCATCTACACCGTCACTAACGAATGCAGTTAAATATATACTATAGGTATATTTCCGAAGAATCGCGTAATTGTTAATGTATTTTGTAAAATTCAGTCGTTTATTAAACGCAATGTTGATCGGATATCTTCATATTCATGGAATTTACATGCAGGTATATTAAAATAATGGCTTTATCTTAGTTTCTGCATAGATGCATGCATGCATGTATACCTAATAGGTGACGACTTCTAAGAAAAATGAAATGAACTTTAGACATAGATTCGCTCCGTTAATTAATATCTGTTTACAAAAATAATTTATTAATAATTAGAAATTGAAGTAATAAGCAATAGACGAGGTAATAGCAATATTTTTATAACAGTTATGTTTATTCTTAACACTATAATTTTTTTCACGTCGTGGATCTTAGGTGTGAATGCTTCTACGGGCAAAATTTTATTTGCTCTCAATCGAATGTTTGGGGAGAAAATATTGAGTTCTTACGAGTACCTATCAGACGACAGTATTCTTATTGTCCTGTTGGAGGTAATAAAAGACAAATTCACCAATTATGACACGCCATTTGTTAAAATTGAGACGGGGTAACGCATATATTTAGTTCTTAAACTGCACGTACATGAGCTACTTATTTACACTACCCCACCTTACTAACGCAAAATTATTCAGGTGTTTTTGTGATTTTATATCGATCAAACATAACGCAACACAGAGCATATGAGTTATTTAAGTGAAGATCGTCTCCTTATTATATTTATTATTTCATTTTCATAATTTTTATCCAAAGATAGATATGAAAGGCAGTTCATTTTGATTTGAAATACTATAGTTATTCATTTACGATATCATCCTAGAATAATACTACACCGAAGTCCGTATGCGACGATCCTTTACATATGTTTCTACTAGTGGCTCTTCGACAGCCGTGGCTTTTTAAGAGAAGCCGCCCCCGATTGAAGCTAGCCCTGATTGCTTATAATCCTAAATAATAATTCAAAAGAAAATACCTAGTTAAAATAAGGAAAAAAATATGCAGGTACACTAATATTTGAACAATGCGGGAGTATATAATCTTTTTGCAAATTTTGCTTCTTTTCTCGGCTGCATTACTTAAGAAAAACAGTCCAATTCATCTTTATGTGAATGGCGTATCAATGGCGTAAGTTAAAACACAAAATGGATGGGGTGTATTTATTTATAATCTATTGTTGTATTATAATGAACTATAACGCCACCAATCTCAAACGCACCGTAGCTATAAACAATTTAAATACCCCCAAGGCGTAATCGTTGATTATTAATTGCTCATGCATGTGTACATACATACTCTACTGCCGTTCACGGACGCACGAAATACACGTTATATACCTGATGCGTCCGCATTGCAGTACCCACTACCATCAGTCGCCCTTCCGCCTAATGTATACAGTATACCTATAAGTACATATAATGACACACCCGTGCCATTTTGGAGACTTTATTATTAGGTCAAATTCAGTCGGTTCGATGCGGATTCTTTCGTGGCACGCCCGTGTGCACTTAATTATTTACAAGTTTCTTTACAAAGTACCTTATCGCGTGCCCCAATCGACCCTCGGCTATGTACGGTGAATTGATAATCAACCGAAGGAAAATCTTCAACCTACAGAATTACAGAAAGAAGAATGCTAACGATGTCAGTCTACCTCAGCAAGAGAGAATGTCTAGGCTCTCATTTACATCTTTAAAGTAAATACATGTTTTACATGAAACTTAAATACTGTGATTAGTGCATTCTTAGTCGTATCTAATTGCACCTTATCGACTAAAAGTACTCGTGCAAATCAATTGAGTGATATAAGCCTATAGTAAGTTCTTTTCGACTTACTAATTTTAACGTGATGATCTTTCCGTAATAGATGGCGCTCGAACCTTCTATCAGCATATTAAGAGACCCGAAAAGGTACCTTAAAAGCTTCGTAGTATACGCAATGATGGCGTCTCAAAGGTCGGAAAGAGTTCAGTTCAGTTCTGTTACGAATGCGTATAATCAAGCGTGCGTGTGCGTTCGTTGCGATCGTTAAACAGTAGGTATACGCATTGTACTCACTTCTAAGAAGGTACGTATAAAGAAGTTGAAATACTAGTAGCACCACCGGTTACTGCCACTATTGTAATACGCGCTCGCAATGCCAATAGCAGTGACCACGGCAGGCAGAAACCACAACACTTCATCCTATAAAAGGTGAATGGTGCGCATTGTCGCGACGACATATCGCCGTCCCGGGGCCGGCCTGGCACATTTGTCCGTTTAATTACTGACCACCTTAACCAGATGTCAATAAAAATAAATGTTTCCTGTTAATTTTATTTACAGAGGAGACAGGTCCTTAAGTATGCGTGTCGCTTTTCCACTAACACGTGTTCCGTCATCATCAGCGATCTGTCTTCATATACATATCTCTAATACTCGTATTGGCAGATACATGCACAACGTGAAAAGGCGAAAATTAAATAAAACCTCAACAACAACAATTGTAACACCATAGATTTACTCTATTGCATAAAGAAAAAAAATTACGGGCTAAATTTTACATGGTTAAATTGCGTATACTAAAAGACTTAAAAATAACTATAGAAGCAGTTACGAGAACCCTTTTTAGTAGAAAAAATCAAGTTTAAATTCGTTTTCGCACAAGAGAAATAACTTATCGTGACTAATACGTTGCTGGATAATATTACATATAAATATGTTACTATACTCATCTTAAATTAATATATTCTCTACACGAGAAGGTCAACACTTTTTTTTTTTGGTTGATAGAACACTTCCAATTTCTAGAGTTGAAAAAAAAAACGGTTGTTAAGAACTACAACACTAGAAATCTAAGAATGTTTATATCTCGTTTAGTAGAAAGTGTTGATTTCAACTAGGTTTTTGTTCTCTCTGTATACAGTATATCGCACCAGTCATGTCTACTATACAAACAGAAGCACGCGTTTCATACATTTCACGATGTATGTATGTATATAAGTGCTGTTTGTAGTTGACATGACTCGTGTGGTATACAGAGCCCTTGTTAGAATCCTACAGGAAGGGAACATTGATGTGTTAGCAGGCCATTAGGCGATCGCATTTACAGATCTTTATCGATCTAATAGCGGAAAGGAAAACTCTGGCCGCATAGTGTTTATAGACCCGCACCTAATGCAATATATCAATAATTACGATTACCTGTCTCGTAAATGTCATTTACATTATTGTGATTAATGCGACATCAACTTTAAACGGATATACATACGGGCGTTTCAATTAAAACGAGCCACCTCAAATAACTTTTTACCTGATGCTGTGATTTGTATAAAAACTGACATGTTTCGAATCTATGAGTTGTCATATGAGAAGATGGGTCTTGTGAACACTTATTCAAAAACCTGTATCAAAAATTCATTAGTAAGCAAAAAGTGCATAATCTGTAACCTTAGCAGTCCTTGGAAATGCGACGTCGATACAACAGCTATCTCAAGCATCAGGAGTAAGCTGCTCATCAGTTTGTAGAATACTTATTCACTACAAATTCAAATGTCATTCTTTTAAAATTACACTTTTATACGATTGAAAGGGCGTTTGAAGTTCGGAAAAACAACACAAAACGGCATTGTTGCGCCCTCTTGTAGAGAATAGTAGAACGAGTAGCGGCAACGCGGGGTGACGGGACGAGATAGTTTATAAAAACCTTTGACATTGTTTTTTTTTTTTTGAATAATTAGTTCGTGCAGTCCGAATCTAAATTGAAAATTAAATTTAATCTTCTTTTGATAAAAGTCTGCAATTCTGCCAAGTTTGAAAATTCGAGAACAGGAAGTAAAAAGTTTCCTCGCGAAGTGATTCCGTTTATGTGTTAAAACCGTTCAAATAAATCCTTTTGTTTTATCTAAAATTATTATGCCTTTAATATTTCGGATTCCGAGAAGCATAAACTTACACACAGATTGGTAAGTTGAATCAAAATTCGCTGATAGAACTAACCTTTGCGAAAGACTCCCATACCGTATCTCGTTCCCTCTCTCTTTCTCTCTCCCTTGTTTTATAGTTTTGTATAGAAAAATTTCCCTGTGTTTGTTTAACGTTTTCATAATTTTAAAGTTTTATAAATTTTGTTATCTTTTGTTTCATTTTTCTCCAATATATTTATTAAAATTACCATCTCTTTGATTTCACTAATTTAAAGTTCAATTTCTATCCTCAACAAGGTTTAGGAGAGGAAATCTTAAGCAGGAGACGACCATTGTTTCGACTGAATGAGAAAGAACACCGCTGTGAAAATATCTTTGGCTATAAACTACTCAAACTAATCGCGACCAAACAAAAAGATCGTTTTCCAACGGCGGCTCGTCGGCCAAAAGAGCAGGTTGGATTATCTTTAAAACAGGGGTGATTCCTTTGACATCGGGGTTTCCGGCGAGTATTTACGTTGACCACACCAAAATTAGCACATAGCAAATACCCCACATCCGTTACAGTAGCATTGGCGATCATCTAGCATAGGACACCTATTCATTGACGGGACTTGAAATGGTCAGTCGATGAAAAATGCCAACGAATAACTCCAGAAATGTTGCGAAATGTCAGGAGAGCATTTGAAGCAAGATTAAGTATATTGTATTGTAGGTTAATGGTCATCATTTTGAACATTTAATAAACCATTTTACTTTAATCGCATTTTATTACACAGATTACAAACATATGCAGTTTTTGCTTACTGATTAAAAAACATGAATTTTTGATACATGTTTTTGAATCAGTGGTCAGAGCATCCGTCTTCCCTATTCAAATTTTAAAAGTGATTGGATGATAATCCAGCAATGATTTTAAATCGTCAGGGCTGCCGTTAGAAATTGTCCCCTTTGATATGACAATCGATAGGTTTCAAAATTTCGTATAAATCACAGCAGGTAAAGAATTATTTGAGGTGGTATATAATTATTATTGTATATCTATGTATTTTTTTTTTTAAATTTACAAATAGGTAATAAAAAACACTACACTCTTTTCTTGAACCTGCGGCGTTAATTCAATTTATGTGCTCGGAGTTCAGCTAACCCCACATATGTATGTGGACGGTCATGCCAACCAAATCGTGTAAGGTTCGATATACTTGCTGAAGATTCGGAGTTCTACGAATCGCGTACCTACAATGTGTAGACGCGCCTTTATTGATGACCAGCAAAATTCACTTGGCAGTAGTTGTTTTAGTATATGTGTATTAATTATAGTATGGATGGTGTGGTATTATTAACTCGTTAGACGAAGAAAAGGCACGACCCGTCTCATTTTCAATACATGCGCTACAACGCGTCCGTCATTTCCAAATTTAAATGGCTCCATATGGAATTTTTGTATTTTATATATGTATGTTCGTCACAACCAATACTACAACGAATTACAAACACACACATTCTATATGAAACTAATAAATCAAAAGCTAATTGAATATGTACCGCGCTTCTCTCTGTTAAGAACACGACAGTCGGTCGGGTTATTTCGGGAATTGTATATAAATACGAATGGGTTTATATATATGTACAGATATAACATACATATACTTATACATAAACCCAAAGGGTTTATCTGTTTTTCTTTTACGCTATTAGTGAGGTCCAGCGTCCCAAAGAAAGAAAAAAAAATCAAAAATAACGACAAGTCGCATTCGACTTCGAAGTGGATTTGAAATATTGACCCAAGAAATTAAGAGGCAAGCAGAGCCGGTCTGTGTGTATGCTGCAACGATCGTCCACATCAGAAAGTTCAAGGCTAGCAGCCGAAATGAAAAAGATAACCACGCGGTAGATAGGTAGGTAGGTAGGTAAGATTCGCCAAAAATACCAACAAGTCGAGCTACCACCACTTTTAGCAGTCCGTTCACCTGTTCGATACCATCGATAATAATAATTCGAGGTTACAAATTTGGAGATGGAAAGTACATTGTACCCATCTGTCGATGTATAGCAGCATGTATATACAGTTCCATTTAATTAACAAGTATTTTATGTCAATAGATTCAGCGAATGTATATATTAAGGCATGATTTGTCATCACAATCAACTGTAAAGAATAAAGATAGATACTAGAAATAACAACAAGGAAATTAATTCTCGTTTTCAGATAATCTTTGCTATAAAGCGATAGTGTTTATAACTCACTTAATGATGGGCACCATCGAATCTACAAAATATTAATAATGACGGAAAAAAAAAATCATTAGTGCTGATATTAGGTGAAGTTTAAAAATTTGCTTAAAGAAAATTCCCTATGTATTTTTACGAACCAAATCTAAGCTATGCTTTAAATCAAGAAAATGTCTATGTTAGTCTAATATAATATTTAAATGAGTTCAGTTCAAATGTAAGCAAAATTAAACACATTTCAGCAGATTCAAATTTGCAAATGTAGTTTTCTTTTATGTGCTCCTCTTTCATCGTGCTTTCAAAAGACCAACTTACTGATTTTATCAGTATACCTACCCAGGGACCCTAGTGTTTTTTCTTTTAAATTCGCACCGGGAATTTTCGCTATTTAACATATTGTGAAAGTTGCAAAGTGTTTTCAGATTTAATTTTCAGCCTTTCAGGTGCACATTTTTCCCGGCTAAGAACAAGCGGCTTACGAGCGAAGTTGGGGTTTACAGATGTCAAGTTCCCAATCGGCTTTGGGCAATACTCGCCCTGTACTGAAGATTCTACTGTTATATAACATATACGTAGTCGACAAAACTTTATTTTAGTATAAGGATCTTATACTACGCATAAAGTGACCTTGCAATACGCGCCGATGTCAATGTTGCAATGATATTAGGTGTTAAGGCCGTTTTACACCTAGCTATTTATTGCAAAATTTATTGACCAATTTATACGCAAGAAATTGCGCAATAAATAGCTAGGTGTAAAACAGCCTTTAGGTATGTGTTGGGAGATACGGCTACATGTCCGCTTCTATTTAAAAGCGGCGCGCTCTTTCCTATACTCTAGTTAAATGTTGACGATTACAGTAGGTATACTAACATGGAAAAAATGAAAACATTTTGCGATAAGCCAAGTCATGAATAAATATGGATTAAATACCATTTAGATCCATGATTTTGGTGAACTGTTCCATAAAGGCAATTGAATGTATATATATTTGCAAAAACAAAAATCGTAGCAGGTATCTATATGCAAGTTTATGGTTTCTATTTTTTATTTACTCTGGTGTGCGAGTTTGAAACAAACTAAACGATAGCGTATCACGAACTCTTACATAGTTTATTGCAAAACTTTTACTGCAAGTTTTTTGGTAAATTAACAGAGGTTCAGTTAGTGATCCATCTATTTTAAAGTTCAGTTGTTTTCAATGGCCATTTTTTTTTTATTTTCTTCTGTTTCTTGTTTTAATTTTAATGTGTTCTTTTTTTATTTTGTGAAACTAAGAATACCTTACTGTGATGTGGTATTACATTATTTTCTATTATTGTTTTTAATTTTAGAGAGATTCTAGACGCATATTAAAAATTTTCTTGTAATAAAATTGCAATTTAATTTAGGCTTTTTTTTTATTTCTTTTTTGTGATATAAAGTTGACATTGGGTTATTTAATTTTAATGAAATCAAACGGATTAAATTTTAATTTGTGTGCATCTTATCTGCAAAACATTTATTTTTGCTTATATCATTAATATAATTTCCTTTATACAACAATATAAATAAAATTCCAAATTGAAAAACCTTTGTTTTAGCATCAGTGTCGAAATCCATTCTAAATTTTTTAGAGCGTTAAAATGGACGCTATCGTTACATTTAAAGGTGTTATTACGTAAGCGGTGATTTAGAAATTCGTTAGTCGTTGTTATAGATCGAAAGCAACACAGTCGACATACATTCGTCCATTCGATATATGCACCTACACCATACAATCGAAAGCCGTACTGGCTCTTCACTTTGTCTCCCTTTTTCGTTTTTATTTCGTATTTAATGGAGAAAAAAATAATATATGTATATCCATACTACACACATTACCTACATAGGGAAAGTTATATAATGGAAGATCTATATACGAAAGCACAATCACGTAACCGACACATTAAAAGAAAGATGCGCAACCAACCGTTAACGGTTGGAGAAAAATGAATTGAAGAACTTTCTATCCTTACGCAGAGAGTACGTTTGTATTTACCTGAACTTTACGCAACAATAAAGTACATACCGCCGTACGCCGGTGTACTTACAAGAGTAAAGAGAGAATGCGCAATATGCCCAATTATATTGCGTAAATTGATGATAACCCATTACCACACTTAAATCGACAAGGTTTGAGGCCAATGAAATATCTTAAGAAACATATTTGGGACAAAATTAATTACCTTATAAACTTTGTGCAATTTCAAAGAATCAGTATGTGGGCGTGTTTTATTAATTCCTCAGATGTATACATGCTTGAGAAACGTAAAAGGATGAATGTAATATAATTTTGTTATACTGCGCGGGTAAATTTAAGTATGTAATAATAATAATAATAATAATAATTCAGTTCGAGTGAAGAATATTGATATAGTGGTTTACTTTGGATTCGTAAAACGCAGTTGGTCACAAAATCTAAACACATTGTAAATATTTACATTCTACAATTTACAGTGTGTCACATTATAACAATTCCTAATTTGCAGAAATGCTCGAGGAGACCTGAACATTTTTTTTATTAATATTTAGCAAACGTTTTGCCTATGGAGCAGCAGCTTCCGGTAATGCTAACGAGGCAAAGCGAATTTGTTCGGAAGGGCATCCTCAATCGTCGTACATCATTTTTAAGTTTGGATCAGCGTATTCGAGATACTGGTGAATTCCAAGTAAAAAAAACAGATTTTGAGAGCCAATCGTATTGTGCGAAATGTTGATTTTTGAGGATTAAGTTCTGCAACAAATTGAAAATAACCCGAAAACAAGTACTCCTGGCATTGCCCAGGCGGTGATGTGCATGATTCAAGTCACAAATCCGTATGGAGACTATTGAAGGAATACCAGACGCATTCGTTTTACAAGTGTAAACGTTAATTCCAGCTGATTATCCCAACAGAGTTCAATATGCCGAATTATATACTTGAATAAAATTAACGACGAAGCAAAATTTCCTAGGAGTATTCCTATGGACAGATGGAGCATGTAATAGCCACATTTGGAGCGAAGAAAATCCTCACGCCGTTCACGGTATGACGATGCACCAGCACACTTTGAATTAAATTGAAGAAAGCATTTACATGCAGAAACAGACGGATGGAATGAGGGGATCAGATTTTCTTAGCCTACACGTTTACCGAATATGATTCCAGTTGATTTTTGTATTTGGTCATCTGTCATCTGTTAATATAAAAGAAGAATCAGTGGTTCGAATTATTATAGCGTTTGATGATATTCGTGAACGTGCTCAGCTATTTCGAAAATTTCGACATTCGATTGCATTTGTGTATCGAAAATGGTGGTCGCAATTTCGAACAATTTTGATAAAGTTTAATGCAATACTAATTCTAATAGAATGTTCCTTAACTTCAATCTTTCCAGTTGTAATTGAGATTGTTATTAAAGATTTTTAGTTTATTTTGACACCGGGGAAGTTTTCAGACACTATAGTTTATTAATTATCTTCTATAGAAGAGTAAGATATACCTTATATGTTATAACCTTTTGAAAATTGTTTTTTTTTTCTTAGCATTGACGGATAATCAATAACGGAGACATGTCGGTAATTAATACCAGCTGCCAATTTAAAAAAGCTCAAAAGCGCGTTTGGACAAACGCCATGCCATTTCGCCGTGATTATAGGTAGGTATGTATGATTATTGGAACTCGGACAACTAAAACTGAACATGCATGCACAATAATCAACAACATAAGCTGCTATGTAATAGAAGTAGATGCGTTTGTACAAGTAGGTAAATGTGATGGGAGTTGTAGAGCATTTCAAATAATTGAAAATAAGAATAGATCACGAAACGGTTATGTAAACTTACTTCAGAGGAAGTTAATTTTAAACACGCCTAAAGGCGCTTGATGCATCGCCCTCACCTAACTGTTTATATGAACGTTACGTGCAAATGCATAATGACTCGATGATAGAGTAACGCATCTGGTGTATTATATAAGATAATAAATAAGCGCGAATTAGATCCAGTTTTGCGAATGAGGATTACGCCGACGCTCGTGTCAACAGTTGTCCGTCGGATGCCCAGCGAAAACGCCCAGTATAGAAGCTGTTGTACCGAAATAGTCGAGACGTCGGCCATCAACTAAGATGTCAGTAACGGACAAAGTTAATTGTTTCTTTCATGCGAGCTTTTTCAATTACCATCAGCCGGTTTCGTTTGGCTAGCTGCAACGTACGCAGAAGCAAAGCGTATTAATTACTACACATACATACGTCACTCTAATAATAGCCTCAATTCTTTTAAGAGAGACACGTGTATATGTGTAAATATATATATAGAGTCATTTAGTACTTGCACACCACGCTTTCAAATACTTTTCTGATTAGAGCAGGCTGTTTTTAGGCGACATAACCCCACAACTTCTCGTAAATGGTTTTGAGTATGTACATGGAGGGCAGAGTTCGACTGTGCCTTCAAAATAATTTAACAACATTTTCAGCATCATCATTAGTACTATTACCTTTTTAAATTATAATCAATATTTTTAAAAAATATTTTACACGTTTTGGTGACATACAAACTGTCAAAATGATTAGTTCGTGCATGCACTGTGACCAACGATTAAAAAAAAGAAGCATGATCTAAACCAATCAGGAAAGTATTTGAAAGTACGGTATATACATATATACTTATACCTACAATATATAACTATTGTACATTGTAATAATCATCGGTACGCCATTTGGTAACTAATATACTTGAAGAGCTATTAGAGAAATAAAAGAATATCATAGGATTGTTATCAGTGAATGTGTTCTTCAAGTGTGTCATGTACCTATAATATGGAAGAAACTATGAATGACATCAATATAAAATATAAATTTTTGGTTAATTTTGCAGTTCCTTTACGTTTGTTATGTTTTAAACCGAAATAAAAGATAGGAGGTAATCAACAATACGAAATAACTTTTTTACCTGTTATTGTTGGCCTCAAATTCTAAAAAATCAAAAAAAAATATATTTTTACAATGGATACACGTAAAATAAGAGTTTGAATGATGCTAAAAGATGATTGATATCCATCCGGTATACATACATCAAATTCTAATAATTTACAATATGTATAGTGTACGAAAACATCGACGATTCCTTGTGGAGACAAGAAATCGTAACATCTGGATAACGAAGGCAAAAAAAAAAAATTCTGTCAGATTGCCAAAACATGTCGGTGATAACGCAAAAGTTTACGATTCCTTTTTTTTACTTCACTACTCGATTAATTTCTTCGTATATTCCTCCCTGTATGTACATAGGTGAATACGTTAATTGTATACATATATTTTACTATAAATTAATGTTAGCCTATATAGCCAGGTCAAAAAAATTATGTTCGTATCACTCATTGCAAGATGTATAGAATATGCTATTAGGTACGTATTTTATGTTGTTGAATTTTTTTTCATTGACCAATATAAAGTGATTCGATATTTACTACTCCCTGCAATTTAGATATTATATGGGCACTGACCAACAAAATTAATGTCGCCGTCCAGAGCGAATTTTCGTATTTTCCTATTTGATTTTTTTTATAACTGCCAAATGCTTTACATGCACGATAAACTTCCCACCAGCATACGCGGATGGCAATGAAATGCGCGCCTGTTCAAATGATGAGCCGTTTTGATATTCACTTTGCTATAGACGACGGTGTACACACAAATTTAAAACTAACGTTTCCCTAAAATATTGGTCTGGCCAAATAGTAAATGCAAGTACTATAAAATGTAAAAACTACTGGATATACAAAAAGCGGTTGTGTATTCACAAAGCCATACATCCTTCTGCTTATTTATCAAGTAAAAAATTTAATCTACAACGATTCTCTTCATTCAGTCAATTCTAATACAGTAGTAGTATATAATATTTGTTCATTTGTTTACATATTTTGTGTTTGATTTTCGTCTAAAATGTGAATCCTTTCGGAATAAGAATTTAAAATGTTGAGCACTTCCGAACGGTAGTTCCACTTTATCGATACTTTTACTAATAGCTTTCATATGTCGAATTTCGTATAACTGTAGCTTATGCAGGACGTTAAAAAATGCAGTAAAG
The DNA here is from genome assembly GCA_004143645.1 of Protaetia brevitarsis. Lineage (NCBI taxonomy): Eukaryota > Metazoa > Arthropoda > Insecta > Coleoptera > Scarabaeidae > Protaetia > Protaetia brevitarsis. The sequence goes on along the minus strand of RXPK01000321.1, from coordinate 86,209 downwards.
CTTTTCGGGGCAATGTAAATTTAGATTAATCCATATTTGCAAAATTGATGTGCGCATTGAATTATCTCAACAGCCGGCCTGCGAGTTTCACTATACTCAGCGTTTTAAAGATTTATCGTTTTTTTTAATTAAACTGTTTTAAAGAATTACATTTTTCAATGTGGAATAATATCAACTTCAATTACAAAAAAAAAAAAATGCCAACGGGCTACGCGCAGCATATTAGTTTGGCTCGCGTGCTAAGATGAACCAACCTGACGACTCATATGCACCTGTATTACAAACTTTCAGTTATATACAAATAGGTGATTTACCGAAAGTAAGAATGTTACATGAAATGATTCAAGCTTTTTCTAAGAAAATTTAATCTGCATTATTAATATGCACAGTGATTTATATGATCGAAGGCAAATATTGTTTTATTGCTTGCCTAGTTATCTAGGTACTAAAACTTATAATATAATATTATAGTAGGTATGATATAATAAAGTAACGTAAAACATACAATACTGTAGCCTTTATCTATGTTCACATTGGTAAAGGTAGATTTTGTTTAAAAAAAAGTGTAGACATCTGTATTACAGGAAAATGCGTTTTAACAACAAATTCTTTCCTTTTTGGATATTTAAATTAATAATGTGAAAATAATAATAACTAATTAATTCACTATTGTAAGTCATATTACATTATTACATATGCACTAAACTGAAATAATTTACAACCATTTATTAGTATTTAAAAATCATATATTTATAGTCTTTGCAATGGGTATAGCGCAGCGGCATAAAAACATCATACATCACGTGCATCGATATTTTATTTCGCCTTTACCATATGAGGAATGTTTTATGATGTGTCATATACTTTTAGAGTTTATGTCGTCTTGCTTTTGAAAAGCGTAATACGAATAGAATACATAATAATATACATCTGTATGCATCTGGTAGGTTTTCGTCTGCTACCCGATCCTCTTGTACAGATTCCCATAGTTACATACGCACATATGTATTATGTCCTTACATAAGTAGGTAAGGTACAGTACAATTTAAAAAAAAATGTATAAAATGGCATTTGCATGCAGAATTGCCAAACAAGTGTCCAAATGCCCGTGTGGAATACTTTTTGGTAAATTGTGTTTTGATCTGATCTATAATCATATTATCATTGATAGTGTTGTGTGGGATATGCAAAATAAGAACAGGTAATTTATTAAAACTGTAAAGTGTTATGTATGGTACCTTTGCGTCTTGCTAGGTACTTTGTTACCTTAAATAATGAAATAGTTGTACTTTCTTATCATAACTGTTGTTTGTTTTTAGCAACTAAATAAGTGGTGCAACACTTTTATTAACTATTTAATTATTTGCTAATTTACTGATGCGTTAATAAAACAACACAAGAACTGCCATCGCATCCCTGCATGTATAGTATGCCAAGGATATACAGCAGGCAATCTCTAATTGATTCAAAAAGATATTACTTTATTTGTCATTCAAAACTAGAATTTTTGTACAACACATGAAAATAATCTTATTTCAAATCACTTTTTATTATTTACCCAACATAAAGTGTTGTATTAATATAAACTAAAATAATGTTTACTGAACACAATACAATAAGAGGTTTTCTTTATAACATTATTTCCAGCAAATTATACACTACAGTCAACACAATGTTAGTTTGCTTGAAACATAAAACTGGTGCAGTGAAAGCATATTTTGCTGCAAAAAGAGAATATATGTGTAGTCAAGTACCTTCCTCTGGGGTTGTTGCCTAACGGACGGTTGAGGCACGAAAGTTCTCAGCGTGGCCAAAGGTGCGGGAAGGCCCGTGAGCATGGGCTGTACGTGGACGGCGGGAGGCTGCAGGTGGTGCAGGGTAGGGCCCGCCGGATGAATGGGCACCGCCACCATCTTCTGCAACGGCACCCCCCATGGCAGGTACCACGTGCCCGGATGGTGTTGCATTTGTTTTCAAGAAAAGATAATCTTACAGGTGGATCTAATTTAACGCACGTATCGTTAAATCTTTGATGTCTTTATATAGTTCTGAATGATACAGCGAAGCGCAAAATACAAAAAATGTGATGGGAAGTATTATCCCAAAAACACACGCATAAACATACACATACAAACACGAATCCGAAACAGTATTAGACTTGCAGGTCTCCGTAGAATTATTGTTCCCTTTTCTCGCTTCGAGTTCGATTCTATAGCCTTAATTCGATAATAAGTATATAGGGAATTTAAATAGTGATTCCAAATAATGTGCGATTATTTGTTTTGTTTCATTCTCAATTTATTCACGAACACGCGGCGTTCCAAAAAACCGTCATTTCGTGATTCGCCATCGAGCAGGACACATGTCAAGACCGCCGTCGCCAGCTCTGGCTGTAGGGAAGAGGAGACGTCGTCGGTATCTCGGGGCGTGCGTCGCGCGCGCGCGGTCTCTGGCGAGGGCAGTGTCTGTGGCAGAAGCGCGTTCGCCTGCTGCCGATAAAGCGGAGTGCGAGCGACTGATCGCCGAACGTAGCTCGGGCCGGACCCGTGTATCTGCGTGCTGTTAACAATGACGACGACGCGCGGTGGCCGACGACGCCGTCGCTTGCCAGTGCGAGAATTATCGGAAAATGCGTTGTCCGTTGTTCTCACGTTGGGGTACCAGATCTCGAGTTCTCACGATTTTTCTATCAAAACTATTTTTTTTTTTTAAACTGTATTCTAGAAAGACGCAAACATGATAAAATTGAAGAAATTGTAATTTTCATCATTTTGTTCTCAAATACTACTACAATTCATATAGGTAGGGTGTTGTATGACGATTTAGACATTAAATATCTCGTCAAAGCATTGTAACATAAAAAATTAATTTAGTGATTATTCTTAAAACTTTATGATGGGTATTTAAAACTTTTAGTTCCCACTAATATCTATCGAACAAGTGATCGTTGCCAAGATATTTCGTGTCTAAATCGTCATATATACAAAAGTAGTAGAATAAGAATTGGGTAAATAATTTCATTCTGATTTGTGTTGCGTAGTCCGATAAAAAAAAAATTGAAATTAGTTTAATTTTTTCGAAATAACACTCCAAATATTCCAAATCGCAAACTTAGAAAATACGCTGAGAAAAAAGAATTGGTTCATTCAACAAAATATGAAGGGTTACACACTTATACTTAGGTCGACATCGTATACTGTTCATTCCAGGCATTTGTTGCAATTTCAAATAATATGCGGCCCTAATTATTTTTGTTAAATCAAACTGATATTTCTGTTGATCGCTCGATGTATAGGGGGAACTGCCGCATCGGAAATCCGTAATACATATGTTTTGTTTATTATTATTATTATTTTTTTTTTTTGTAAAAACTTTGTATTATTAATAAGAAAAAATCGGAATACCCAAAGAAAGGAAAAAAAAATAATAAATCAACACCGGTTAAATAATTTTGAAGAAATTTATGTTTTTTTAATTGACGCCATCTCATATTATAACGTCCTTTGGTCTGGTTATGGTTTTGTGTTCTTATAAATACCTGTATAAAGGTTATTTACATCCATTACTTTGTCAAGTACATATTGATTGAACATTTCGTAACAAACAGAGAGATATAGGTGATTATTGCTAAATAGGTTTTATTAGATTCAGTAAATAAATACATAAATTTTCTCCATGTATTGTGAATTTCTGAAAACTTAAATTTAAAAAAAAAAACTTATGTTTGAGCTCCGTTCCTTCCATCCCAGCTCCGCACGGAAGCGGAAACAAAACTCGAACAAGCGAGTGACATCTTTAACATAATTTCATATACAAATCGAAAAATTACATCGAAAAATTAAAATTTTCATTGGAAAATCTTAAAATGAATCCATCCTAAAACGTATAAAAAAAACATAATTAAATGTAAGTATACATAATATAACTTCGTGGTTTTTATTTTATATTACATACCCATAAGTGCATTGGCTTTCCCATCATATCAAAATAATAAAACTCAAGAAAAGGACGTAAACTTTATACAATATTTAACGGAGAAAGAGCGGTGACATAAAAGCTATTTTACGATTTATCAATCCAATAACCCGATATCTGGTCGAATGAGTGTTGGTTATTTCGGGCAAATTTGATAGTCCGCTCTACTTGCCGTAAAATGTCGTTTCTGTCCATTGCGTAAAATTATAACATTCTCACAAAACAGATTCAGTTTGATTATAATCAATTTTTAATAAAGTACTTACTTTCTTTAAAAAAAAAAACAGTGTAGATATATAATTAGGAAATATTTAAAGATTCGAAATATTTATTGATTTAATAAAAAAAAATATAAAATAACATTATTACTTATAGTAAGCAAAACTTTATTTCCGGCATTACAACAGTGAAACCTGATTTTAAGACCTATGCATATTGTGAAGTAAACACGTCCAGTAGGTCCGTTTATAACCAATAAGTAGTACTAATACATAGAAATATCCTCATTAAGCCTTTATTGTGCTTAATTTTGTGTGGACACAATGAGATCGGTTTGTATATATAAATGACATTTCCTGTCCATTCAGCAAATATATTTTAATGTTGATTTTGGTTGTTAATATATTGATATTTATGGATTTCGTACATAATCGTATTTACATAGTATTACATGGTGTACGCAGATACAATGCTCGGAACAAACGATGAACTGTACTTCAATATAGTTAGGCGGTAAATGAAATTATCGGCATTATATTTTGTAGTTTCTTCTTCATTAGGTATTATAAATACCGTCTGTTCCAAGTATCATAATGGAAAGCATAAGTTATAAGAGATTTCTCACTAATCGCTCACTATAAGACTATAATCATCAAAAGAAAAATAATTTCAGCTTAGTATTCCAGCAAATTAGTAAAAGAAAGTTCTAACGTGTAATAGAAGTAGAAATTGAAGAAAAATCATTATATATACCTTTTTTAATATTTTCAAAATGGAAAGATAAATCTAAAATTTGATTTTACCAATGGATCACCTATCTCATTTTCTCGCATCTCCGCTGCAAAGTGTATTTACCCATTATGTATATCGCATTCAGACCGTCATCGACACCCTGCACTTATGTATATTATAGATGACATTGGCCGTATATTTTGACGTAACCGTCGACGCGTCCCATGAATGAACGGATGAGTGAATGAAATTTCTTTCCGCGCATACTGATTGCACCAGTAGTGGTAGTAAGTTGTAAGATAGTATTTTAAATTTAGCCCGTATGTACCCAAAAATAATATGCAAGAGCGTTGGCGTATGTCGTCACGTGTTTATATTTAGGTTCGGTCCGGAATAAAAATGACTCTCTCGTGAAAACAGTATGTAAGTAAGTACCAGCACCAGTAGTGTATCAGGTGTAATACACTTTCTTCTTCGGCGTGTCGCCGCGGACGTCCGTCTCTTAAAGCTCTTGACGGTCAGCGGATACGTTTGTGCGCGGGGTTATTTGTGTAGTGAACGTATGTAAGATGTACATACATAGATGTAATCGAACCGACTACAAACATAAAATCTGTAATGTGAAATCATTATAACCTCTCGCTACCTTGCCTACCCATACAAAATTTTGGACAGGAGGTATACACAAAAAGTATACCATTTGAATATAAGTGCATCACATTGAATATAACATAACTTCCTATATAAGCAAGAAGATGATGTTTTTATACTGAGATTAAAATTTGTTCAGTTTTTCAAACCCATGAATTTGTTAGACGAAACAATTTTTTAGTTCAAATGTAATCAATATATTAAAATCATTATGAACATATAATATTTTCACCACAAGAATAATTATTTTAGATTTGAGTAAATAGATTTTCTCAACTGGAAACTATGATATTTATGCCTTAATAATTTATGTACATTTGATAGAAGTATATAAAAGTATTATTTGAAGTATTGCCATTATTTGCTTCCAAAATATAAGTATATTGAACTGATAATACTTACCTGCTTAATCTAAGCATTTCTATTATTCAAGGGTAATAATTACCTACTGATTTTGTGTCTGTAACACCAAAAGCCTGGGTAGGGGAAATTAATAAATAAAGAAATATTATGTAATTAAATAAATTTACTGTCCTACTTTATAGTTTTACAATGTTTGGGAGAAGATAGCGTATTGGGGTACTCCAGGAGTGTGCACGAGATATGTATAGATGTTATGCGTATCCGTCGTTGCGATCGGTGTTCTCGGAATACATCCACTCATTGCCTGGGCCTGGTATCTAGTCGGCGTTCAATCAGTGCAATAATTTGCTGGTATTGCCTACTGAAAACTAATAATTAGTAAATACCTACATATGTTTGTTAATGTACACACTTACCATGTTCATATATTATCGACACAATGGCGCTGACTCTAAATAATATTTCAAAGTTTTTTAAACCAGTATTCTTTAATATTCGATAACACGTACGTATTTACCTTCGAATATTTTAATGGTAGCATCTGTGCATCAGCCCCATTCCCCCCATTCTCTAAGTAGCTGTGAAACGGCTGGGCATCATTTAGATTTACTTACACTCACAACCAACAACAGTTCGCTAGTCAATCAAAAAGTGACGCCAAGTAAAGCGTATGTATATGCAAAACCCTCTACACCCCCCTAAAAAAGAGGGAACCAATGACAGATTAAGGTTTAGTGCAATAATGGTGGGGTAAAGTTGTTTCAAATGTTTCAATATTATGCTAATTTCAATTTGATATTTCATGTTTTCAGTACAAAACATTTCATAATTTTATATAGTAATTCATTATACCAAACGTATAATGGGTTTTATTTTGAATCTACAGACTTTCTCACTATGATTGCATAGATTTATTCCTTACGACAATAACAATGTTCATTTGGAGGAAGTATACTTCAATGCAAATATTTATATTATTTGTTCTAAGAGTATATTGTGTTTTCAGAGAATTTACTCTTATGTTCTAACCAACAAGATTTACTTCATTTAAATATATATTAAGTTTCGATTTTTGAATAAATAAAAATATTCAGATTGATAATAGATTTTTTTGTGTGTAGTCATCGAAGAAATAAGAAATTAGATCATATGATTGTATGTACCATCTTTAGCAAATTAAATGCGAATTTGAGCTCCACAAATTTGCGATTATTTATGCAATCGAAATTACAAGTAAGTACTGCCTATCGAGCAAATCTGAATTACATTGCTTACAAATAATTTTCAATTACTATTTCAGGGTGCTGCAGCTCCGATTGCATAAATAAAATAAATAAATAAATAAAGGTCTGTGGAGCTTACATTTGCAATTAATTTGCTAAAGACGCTACCTATTATAAGAACGGGTTGCAAAAAAGCATTTACTTGAGTAATATAAACGATCGAAATAGAAAAGTATGTTATAAAATAAATATATGATAATACCCACAAGAATAACTATAAAAACACAAATAATATAAATATGCTGTGTACCCTTTGATATTGAAAAAACTGTAATGCTTAAGTATATAAAAAGTCTCAAAATAGTAAAAAAAATCTTGTTCTACACTAATTAATTACACTAATTCTGTTATTAAAGATACATGTTAAATTTTTTTTTCGAAAAATAGATTTTCTTTTTTATCTTTTATTCAAGCTTGTCCTATTCTTGATTATATTGTGTGTACTCTATGATTGATTTAGTCGTTTTTCTAAATGATTGTCTATATTTTTGAAAAATACAGGAATTGTGCAAAGCCCAATCAAATTCTGCGGGATATACCAATCGATCGTCGGTTGAACTGCATTGGAAATAAATGTTCCATTAAACACTTATTCCAAGAATGCATGATGCGCGCCATCTCACTCTCCTTGACGCACAGTACATGAAAAATATTGAATAACAGGAAATTCTAATCATTCTCGTGCTTCTTTCTACCCTAGAAACGCTCTCCACTAGTTGATATTGGGTAAAATGTGCAGTATGTATTGAAAATAAGGCTACATGTTCTAAAATTTTCAAAATAATCTAGATATCTCAGAAAAGAAATTAAAATAGGGAAACCAATGTGATCTGTCACATTCTGAAATGTTCTGAGGAATCCAAAAATGAGATAATATACCGGACGTTCCACGTTCCCCTATACCTTGGAAATATTTAAAAATGACGGAGAATCTTGACTAAACCTGGAGTCAAAAAAATCGGAATTGTAAGTTTTTTCTAACCGCGGAAACTTCTAACAAACTCGCTACCATGAGAAACCCTGTATAGTTAGCGCGTACATATTCATAGCGGTACACGTACACGCTTATCTATCCTGCCAATCCAACGCCAGGTATGTATGACCAAAGATCCAATAAAAGAATAGGAAGTAAAAAGTCCCAAGTATTAATAAATCTACCATATGCGAGTTTATTAATTTCTCCGTTATCAATGGAAGTGGGAAATACATAATATAATTACCCGTGTTAATTCAAAAGACTACCAGGACAAGACTGCTTGAACCGATCCATATTAAGCAGTCGGAAAATTCGGATATCTGAATCCTCCGGTGAGGCCTAACACGAGTGTGGACGCACTAAAGAGGCACATGTGCAGCCATCTAATTAAACGGAAAAAGTTAAGACTCTTTTGCATGCTAGGTACGAATTATTCCATTTAGTTGCGTGTCTTTACAATTTTATTTCTGCTAATACATATGTTACATTCTTTTTTTAAATGTTACTTATGAAGTTAATACATTCATAAAAAATCTTGTATATCGTTTTATTCTTCCTATAATCTCTAATCTTTAATTAATACTAGATATTTCGACATTTTATTTTATTACTAGTTTTAAGGTGGGATTCTATGCACATCTATAAAGTTATCTGCAAGTCTACAAGCATCAAATATGTAGTTAGAAAATTGGCCATATAGCGTTATAGATATGCATAGAATCTCAGCACAACTCAAGAGATTTAATTTATTGCAGACATACCTACTATCTGTCTATTTTATGTTTTAACCAACGTCATTGATGTATCGTACGAGTAAAAACAATCTTCTGACTTGACTATTTTTCTCAAGTATTGCTATTGAAAAAAGAAGCAAAGTTTTCGCTTGCTTCACACAAAAAGATTATTACTGCTTTGCTTAAGTACAATACTTAAAATGTGCACCGTTTCTGGTTTCTATTATGGCACCTGTCAGTTATCAAATCTAACCTATAGCTTGTTGGTTTGCGTATTTGGTTTATTATCAGTTATTTCTCGTCCGTTTTTCGCTTTCTTTCTATATTTTGTAGTTATCAAGAAATCTCGACCCGATCCGATAAGTCGGGACGGGAATACTTGATACTATACCGAACCGATAAATATAATACTAGGAACGTATGCATATACATATGTATGTATAAACACTCACGTGCAATGAGTGTTTACCAATGACAGCAGTATTTGTGTAATTAACTTTAACAACGAAAACTAATTCTATGCGGGTTTGCGTAATTTGCAAGGTAAATTTGATAAGCGATCATTCTACCGAGGGGAGCTATTATTTACAGCAGCTTGATGCAAGGACACGCGTGTACCGTTATTTCCTTTATATTTCGTTAATTATGTTTAACATATTGAAGAGAAAGAGGAACGTTGCGTTGATGTATAATATTACAAAATTTGACTCTTCCTTTATGTATATGTGCTCTGTTTACTTTTCAATGAGTATAGGCATATACAAGACGTGTGCAATTCCTACACATACATCAATATCATATATTACATTTTGTATATTGTGATTGATATGGATCACGAACAGTTACTTCCTAAATAAGATCTCTCCCTTTGCACCTCTTCATAAACCCTTACTTAACAATTGACAGCTATATACAGATTATACAGCCTCCAATTTATTATATTGATATTAAAATGCCGAGGGATTATAATTGGGAAAATTTGATAATGAAAGTATAAACAGTTGCTTGATCTTACATTGTATTTTTGATTCATAAATAACGAAAAATCGCAAAATAATGGCAATCAATTGTGTTTAACCTTGCAAGGGCAGTTACCAGATTGACGAGCGTGAGTACAGTTTATTTTAGTTTCTTTGCTACCATTTCGGTATTTCATTTTGATTTTAAGTTCTGTTCGTTATTGCTATTTAAATCGTCGATCTAGCAACTCATTAAATAATAATTGATATTATATTATTGTGCACATAATTGATATAAGATCCGTTATTGTAATTTATTTTTAGAAGAAGTTTTTTTTTTAGTTCAAAGATTTTAAATTTTCCGTTTTTTTTTTTGTTTGTTAAATTTGTATTTTATAATTAATCACCTCGGTTTAGGTGAAGATAAGCATTGAGCTTGTAATTAAATTTCAATTTAATATTATTACTTTTGTTTTGTCCACGTTTAAATTAAGTTAGTGTGTTGAAATTTTGAGACCACGTGGATTTTGTGAAAAATGGAGTTTTCTTCTAGAACAAATCTGTCTTTTGTTTGTTGAGGGACTTGCAGTGTCCGTTTTAATTGTAGATTCATGCAGGTTTTGTTTTCGGCCAGAATCTTATATTCATGGTTTTCATTTACCCTGCGAAGTTGTAATTAAATGTTTTTTTTTTAAATAAAAATTAATGATTGTAAATGTCATTCTAAATTTCAGTTCTTTTATTTTTGATTACTTACGCCCTCATTTTATTTTTCACGAATAGTTCAATTCTGAAAATAACCTTGAGGTTATTAAGTTTTTTTTTGCGCCCTTTAATATTATTATCCACTGAACTAGTTAATTTAATTAATTTTTTTTTTATTTTCAATTTCATTTTACATTTATGCTTGTACCATCAGTACACAGCAGTGTGTATCACCCGTTCCGTTTCCTTACAAGAGTTAAGCCAAAAAATTGTTGAAGAATGTCAACGAATAGCTCCAAAAATGTTTCGAAATGCCATCAGGAGAGCATTTGAAGCAAAATTATACTATCGTATGGAGGTTAATGACTATTATTTTAAACATTTAATAAAGCCAAAGCCTAACCATTTGATTCTATTTTATTATACATTAGGTTGCAAATTATGCACTGTTTGCTTACTGATTAAAAAAAAAAATACTTTTTGACACGTGTTGTCGTAAAGAGTATTAAAAAGACCTTTTGAATGAGTTTATAAGGAGGTTGCATCATCGCTATTCGAATTTGATAATTTTAAATTCAGACCCGTCATTAAAAGTTGTCTCCCTTGATATGACAATTGGCAGGTTTCGGAAGTTTATGTAAATCACATCAGCAGGTAAAGAGTTACTTGGGGTGGCTTGTTTCAAGTGAAATGTCCTGTATGAATACAGGTATAGGTACTATAACCACAATCGAAAACGATTTCAATTTATAATTATCATTCCTAAAATTTCAAAGGAGCTAATTATTTGGGACAGTGACAGTTGAAAGTGATAAATTTATTCAGCGTCTAGGTCTGACGGATTCGCATTAATCAATCTACATAGGTGATATATATAGCTATTTACACATAGGTGTAGTAATGGTGCGGATTGAGTACAAATCACATACTGAGTCTCTTCAGTTTTATATTTGCACATTAGTTGTACTGTTGAATAAACGTTTCTCACTCAGGTAATAAGTATTAAGTTAGATAAAGAAAAAAATTGACGTGTTCTGTCTTTATTATTATCAAGCGTCATTAATGTGCTTAGACGGGACATAATACGAGGTGGTAGATATATTCACCTTCAGCATCCACTGGATGTGTGCATCAGCAGAGGGAAGACGAACGACTAAATATGTATGTAGGATTTGCGAACTGTGTTTACCTTTGCGTAAACCTGGAAACTTTTAATGAAGTCGAGATATGCAGCATAAATATTCACGTTGAGGTGAAACTCCCGCATTAAAACGTCTCTTATTTCCGGCAATTTTAGGGTGACCGTATGTACCAGTCCACAGCTTAAGCCTCTTTCGAGCGGTAGACAACAACTCGTTGGTGCTATTTCTCAAATTATCTGTGTTCTTTTTTGACGCTTTTGAAAGTTCTGAAATCTCCTTGGAATATTTACTGCTTAACTGTGCCAAACAAGTCACTTCTAAGCCTCGATGTTACGTTATACGGTATAGCAAAAGTTTGCTGTCATTTAGAAGTTTTTAAACGGTTTATATTGGATATAAAACGGTTCACCTATAATGATGCAAGATGAACAAGGAACATGTTTTTTACTAATAGGTATATCTACCATTATCATATTGATGATACGATATATTATACATACTTATATGCGTCCTTTTCCCTAAAAATGAAACTTGGCAATTCGCGGCAGCCAATTTTAATGTCACATTACAAGAACATAATTATGTATACTCGAGTTAATATATAATGGGTAATCAATAATACATAAGAAAAAAGAAAAACATGTATCTTTCATTGACATATTTAAGAAAAATATGGGGAAATTATGACATTATTTAGTATTTTTTCTTGCTTTATATGCGAAACGTGATAAACACAAATTTAGAACTGAATTGCATGTATTATAAATGACTTACTGATTAACTTATTAATGTTAATATTACAGATATATTAAAATGTATAGTTGAAATGCTGTGTCATCAAACAAAACAACAAGATAGAGGCACAAGCACCTAATGCCAACTTAAAAAAAAAATGGATTTTTACAAAAATAATAGGATTCATTATTTTCCTTTAACAATATTAACACTACTTCAGAAATTTGCTTTATATAATTGTTGGATTTGCATTACATACAAAAGAATTAACTGGTTTTGAGGGGTAGAATTTGTTGAAAATGAGACATTTCCTCTATTTTATAAATTGAATGTTTTTGGGTTTAATTTAAAATGTGAGCTCTCTTCCTTTAAGAAACCGCCTTTGGGCGAAATGTCCTTCCTAAACAACGCCACAAACTTTCAAGTAATATTATTAAGATGGAAATAATAACGTTAAAATTATTTCAGAATACATTCTCAAACTCTAACTATAATATACGCCACTAACTATGATATCTGAATGAAAAGGACATAAACAAACACCCATATCTGATTCAATTTGTTGTAAATTATTAAATCGTAAATCGACTATATAGTTCATGGCTTTGATTTTCTAATATTATATATAGAAAACTTCAAAGGAACAGCGAATTCCGCGGCCCAAAACGTTTGCTAATCAGGAACGCAAAACAATCAGTCGTGATGTCGTCAGTATGTATTGAAACCTAGCGCGTACAGCAGTCGGACCCCGTAATATACTATACTAGATATTTATTTTAGTCGCGTTCGAGGAGGCACTGAAATACTTGAAATAGAGCTCGCCCGGGCCGACCGTGCACGATCCCTCGTTACGTCAGTCGGATGATGAGGCACGTACAACGGTGCTCGCCTTCCGCCCAGACAACAGAAGGGAACGAATGTCTGTCAAAGTCCAAAGGCGCGCGTTTTCATAAAAACTTGATTGAAAGCAAATTCACAATAACAGCAACAGTACAGTCAAAGAAAAATGTATTTGGACAGTTCTCTACCATGTAGGCAACATAAATTACAGCGAACGTAAAAGCGGAAAATCACCTTTCTTAACGCAATCGCAGCAGTAAAGCGCAAACATTCTGTGATTGTAGAAATTGTAGGCGATAGAATTATTATTTTAAGATATGTCAGGAGACAATGTTGAAGATTTTGAATAATGAACGCAATGATGCTAAATCGATCCTGGCAGAAAATCATGAAAAGAACACACATGAATTCCGAGGAGTTAAGCAACATAGTTACTGCGATTACTTGAAGCGATAATGATTCCGATTAGTCATACCCCTTTTGTTATTTTTTCCACTCCTATTATGATTTTCAAAAAGAATCATTACAAATATTAACAGTAAATGTTATTTTTAATAGTTTGTTTATTTACCTGTCAAAAGTGTTTGACAGTTAAATAACCTAACGGTTTGTTTACGTTTTGACATAGAGAAAATTTGCAACACGGTCGTGACATCAGACCGAACTGACCATGGGCATGGGTATGAAAAGGTAATACGCGTTATTGGAAACAAACGAACATAGCCACGAAGCGGCCGCCCACTTCTGTCACAAAGAAATTCAACTTCAGTTCGTTAAATGAATGTTGGCATTATCGCTTCATAAATCTAGTATCCCTAATATCACCACAATATCTAACCTTAAACACTTGGTAATTGTAAATATGATGCAGGTAGGAATTTTAGGAAAATTTCCAATTGTTTTTAATAGATTTATTATAATTTCCCACGTTTGCCCTACCATGAGGACGATTTTGCCAATTTGCCCGCTAATATTCCACAGTTGTAATTACCCGCCAATAGTGTTAAAACGTCGTCCTCCATGCTATTCGAAACGTAAGTAAAATTTTAAAATTAATTTACTAGATTTAATGAAAAAGTATCGATGTAGTTAAAGAATGAATTCGTTGTCGTAGGTTCCTAATATATAAACCAATGCTGAAAACTTGGAAGGATATTACATGATACCGCAGAGGTAGAAAACTTTCGAATATGCTCAAAAGCATATTCGAAATAGTTCAGGTTACAATGATCATTACTTCAAAATGTATTTTAAGTAAGATGCTATTTTTCTGGCAACCTCTTTAATAATTTTAATACTGAGTTATCTCCATTATCACCTGCTTCATTTAAAACTAGATAGTAACAATTTAATTTCAAATTCATGTCATTTACCAATTTATCACGATTGTGCACAGTTTTATTTTTAAACAATGACTTCCCCACCGGTTTCCTGTCACTCGCACAAAGTAAAGAGGTATTCGTTAATTTGTTCCAAGTTTGCTCAAACATTCCTCTTACGTTAGTTTCATTAAGAAATGTCTTCGGCTATGTATCTATAAATACATACAACAAAAGGCAGTTTCCTTAAACAAATCGCAATCCAAGGGTTAGTTCAACAAAATATCCTTTTTTTCTAATGTTTAATTAAAAGTCTTGCCTATAAATAATATTCGAAATTCAATAAACCAAATTTAATATGGGCACAGAGGAGACTTTATTGATTACATGTTATTAGAGTTTATTTTTGTTTTAGAATTTTCAGAGTTTAAGTTTTCCTGCTTTCAAATAGATCTTCATTTGTTATCTAAATTTTCATTATGTTTTTATAACAGAAGCAACATGTTTAAAAGAGAATTTAAATGTTTATTAGTGATTGTGTTTCTAACCTAACTTCTAGACTAAGTTATTTGCTTAAATTAGATATGTCTGTGATTTCTGCAAGCATATTGGTCAATATTCACGCCTAATATTTAATTTAACAATGTTGTAACTAAGTTTCTTAAGTTCTAAGTTCTTAAAATGTGATTGTCCATATCAGATGAATGATAAGAAACACGTTACGATTATTAGCGAAAAAAAATACAATCTCAAAAATTGTTAAAAAAATAAATTAAAACTATAATCACGACATTGTTAAATTAAATGTAAGCCGTAAATACGAACCATTATTAGCAGACGTATCACACTGATGAGATTAAGGAAAATCGAAACATATCTAAGTTTTAAAATCTGGCGCCATATTGCGTAAACATGGCTCCGCTGGCCGCCCAGTCATGACGTCACGTGTTTCCAACGAATTGTACAGGACTTGCGTTTCTCTTTATTGGTGTTCTGTGGAACTGACTCACACCTCGTCTGTTATCGTAAATGAACTATACCAGAGTCTATTGAACGACTTAACACTTTTGTCCTTTGTATTTTTTTAAATTTTAAATAAAATACAAATTATGTTAAGAAAAAACTTTATTTTGAAAGATGCTTAGCATAAGAAAGCTCAAGTGCGAATGAATGCGAATGAATCTACAACACGTTAGTTGCATCTCCGTGTCGACTTATCGCTTGATAAGGACGCCCACTGCATCTACCGTTCCCGACATCGTAACTCCTGGGGGCCTAGATGGAAACATTTCCTTGGAGTGGTAGTGACAAGGGATGTTTTCTCTCCTCTTCGTTGGGGCGGCCGGATTCGTTTTCAATCACTGTTGCTTTTCGTCTTCGTTGTACATATTTTCCGACTGTGACTGCAAACCATATAAGAATTACTAAAGTTATTAATATAACCCAAATTGACAGTGGTTCTTCGTGAAATTCCACGTCGTTGATTCTTCTTACTTCGTGTTGAAGGCTTTCCATTCTGTCGTAAATTTTAGTTAAATTTTGAGAATTTATTGCGTTTAGTTTATCAGTGATTTTGATTGGATTAGTTTCGATTGTATTTTTATGATCGTTACTTAAACTCGGTATTTTAGGAAATTTTAACTCCCGTAATGATTCTTGCGGTTGTAATGTAATGTGTCCAATTTTTAATATGCACTGTTCTGTTATCGCGACCGTATATGTACCACTTAGTTTTTCGATCTCTCGATTTTTGTTGCAAATCTTTTTTACTATTGTAGAGTTCGGTATTGATATTAACCAATGATTGTTCAATAATTTAGTAACTTTTGTATCGTCGAATTGTTCTAAAACTTGTATGCATTTATCGTATTCGTTAGAGTACGTGAGTAGTTGAACTTCACACGGTGCAGATGTTGTAACTTGATGCGTTTCTCCAGGGTCACAAATGTATTCCGTTGATTTTAATTCCGCGCATTTAGTTTCCATATAAAGGAATTTGTTATCATTTATTGCCAGAAAATTTGAAGTTGGTTTAATTGATTTAAAATAGGATTCATTTACAGGTAATGGTAAAGGATATAAGTGGTAATAGGTAAATGGTTCAGTTTCTACTAACGGTACAAAAATTATATAGACAATAGTTTGATCTTTTAGATAAGCTTTTACCTTTAAATTTTCATTCAAGTAATGTATACTATCTTGTATAGGTTTTAATGAAAATTCGCGATTATTAAATTGGTTTTCTAATTCGGTTATTTCACGCAATAAGTCGTCTGGCCCAATTATTGAAGGGTGATAAGTTTCTGATTTGGCAAACGTTAAAGCTGTGATCAGTGTATCCAGAATGTTATTTACGGTTTCTGTCAGAAATATTAATTGATTATAAATGGCATATATATGAATTCTTAACTCATTTCCTATTATTAGATATCGTGAATTATTAATTTCTTTCTCTACTTCAATAATTTTTGATTGCAACAGTAATTGATTATTATATATAGTTTTAATGGTTTTGTTAAAAGATTCTATCGCGTTTAACGTAAGAGTTATTTGTTTTTCCAAAGCGTTTTTAAAGTTTCTTTTGCGAGTCAATTAATTTATTGATAGCTTCATCGTATCTTTTTGCATCTTCGTTATCTAAATTCCCCGTGATTGCTTTAATTATGCTTCCAGCTATGTTTATCGCACCTCTCCTAAATCTATTTCTAGAAATTAACTGTTTAATTTTCTTATTTATTAAATTTAAATTGTAACTTAAAATGTTATTATAATTTTCTACTTCTAAGTTATAACTATCTGTGTGCCCTACTGTGTTTCTTGTAATACCTAACCAATTCCTACATCTAATTTCTAGTTCTTTAGTTTGTCCTAACAGATAATCTAAGTTATGGGTATTAATAAATTTCCAATATGATACGGTGTTCCATGCTGTCCCTAGTTTAAGGGGCAACAACCCCGTCGCTTCTTCCACTTTTGTTAGCGTGATGTCCCCGCCAGATCCCGTGATTCCGGCGAATCTGTAACAACACCATATTTAAGGTTTCTTATGTGAACTTTTCTTTGCCTATTATTTCGGTCGGTCACAAATGCTGTACCGTTTTCTAGTATTCTCTTAATTTTATATGGTCCAGCATATCTTGGTGTTATTTTACTTTTATAGCCTACCGGACGTTTTATATAAACCTCCTGCCCTTCTCTTAGCGGTTGCGTTTTTTAGGTTTGTATTACGCTTTTGAATATTCTTTTCTTTGTTTTCTTGAACTTTTCCGCCTAATCGATCATATAGTAATTTTAACCGATTAATATGTCGGGTTAAATAATTGTTATAAAAGGTTCTATCATAATAGATATCGAAAGGATCATGCGTTTTTGTATGCCCTAAAGTAAGCTCTAGCGGTGTTAATCCAGTAGTTGTATGTATTGTATTATTGTAGGCGATTAATGCTAGTTTCATTAATTTTGATATATCTTCATTAGGTTCATTTTCGCGTAATAGTCTGATATGTTCGGATAATGTTGATTACTCTTTCTATATTACCATTTGAATTTGGTTGTATGGGTTGTTATGTGTGTTCTTACTTTATGCTTTTCTAAAAGTTCTGTTACTAATTCATTTGTAAATCCGTTCCTCCGTCATAACGATTTCTTCGGGTACACCATATAGAAAAAAATAATTACAGCTTCAGCTAATTCCACTGCATTTTTGCTTCTTATGGGAATGGCCTGGGCTAGCTTCGTAAAGCATCTACACATGTTAAGTATATTTTGCCACCTACGACAAAGGTGTCCATATGTATTTTTTGGAAAGGTCGGTCTACCTTTTCGGTTATATTTAATTCCGGATGCGGTGCTTGCCTGTCGTATTTATTTCGGTTACACTGTTCGCACCTCTTGATATATGCTGTAACTGTATCTTTCAGATTAATCCAATAATACCTCCGTTGTAATTGTTTTACAGTTTCATTTATCCCCCTGTGGTTAGTTTTTCCCTCGTGGTAATTTTTATAATTTCAATTTGTTCTTGTTGGTCTCTATAACTTGTAGTTTTGCGACATCTATATAATTTTGGTCCATTATTATTAAAACGAGCTATATAAGCATTACAGAAATCTTTATAAATTTGTTCCTTTTCGAAATATAGGTAGTGCTTTCCCTGGTCCATATATTCTTTTATAAATCGAAATATTTGTTCTTGATTATTTTCCTTCGGTACCTGTACTTTATAAATCTTTTTGCCTCGATCCTGTTTATATTCTACCTTTATTTCATTCACATAGGTATATTTAATATGATATTGAGGATTTTTGTTGTCTATTGCTTCATCCATCGTGGGTATTGAGACGTTTGGCTCTTCATTTTCGTTTGAACGTACTGTTTCCCTTATTTCTTCATTTTCTACCTCGGTAGCGGTATCTGTTTCTTCGGTTCCTACTTCAGTAGCGCTGTCTGTTTCTTCATTTGGAAGAATTGTGTCATTTATTGTTTCTTGTCGAATTTCTGGTAAATCATCTGTTCCTATTATGTCTTGTATATCCTGAAGTAACTCTTCCGTACTATCTCCTACATTATTCATTACGGACTCAGTTTCTATCGCATTCAATTTTATTCTGGATAATGCATCTGCATTGGTATTATACTTACCTTTCTTATATACGATATCAAAGTTAAATTCGTCCAATCTGATTTTCCATCTCGCTAATCTAGAATTTGGTTCTTTCAGGGATTTTAACCAAACTAGCGGTCTATGATCTGTATAGATCGTAAAACGTCGGCCATATAAATAGGGTCTAAAGTACTTGGTGGCCCAAACTATCGCCAACAGTTCCTTTTTCAGTAGTAGAGTATCGTGTTCGGTTTCACTAAGGTCCTACTTGCATAGCATACTGGTTGTCGTTTCCTAATTTGCCTTGAGAGAGTACGGCACCTAATGCACGTTCGATGCATCCGTTGTCAAAATAAATGGCTTTTCAAAGTTCGGATACTGTAATATGGGTGTATCCATTAGGATGTTCCTGCACGTCTCGAATGCTTTCTTATAATCTTCTCCCATGTCAATTTTAGCACCCTTTTTAAGACACTTTGTTAATGGTTTGGTCAGTTTAGCGAAATCTTTTATAAATTTTCTATAGTATCCCAGCAATCCCAGAAATGATTTAATTTCAGTGATAGTTTTTGGTATGGGATATTTTTTAATGGCCTCTATTTTTTGTGGATTGGTAACACTCCGTCTTTTGTGATTACGTGCCCAAATAAGCAACTTTCTCTCCGCAGAAGTCGCATTTGTCGAGTTGGATCTTTAGATTGACTTCTCTCAGCCGTTGAAATACTTTTGTTAATTTAGTTAAATGCTCTTGAAGACTTGTTGAATAAATGATTATATCATCAAGGTAGACATGGCATATGTCTTCTTGTAAGCCTCGTAATACGTTATCCATCATACGTTGGAATGTGGCTGGAGCGTTTTTTAGCCCGAACGGCATTCTCTTGAATTCATAATGGCCTTGTTCTGTGGAGAATGCGGTTTTTGGTATGTCTTTGGTATGCATTTCAATTTGATGATACCCCGACGCTAGGTCTAAGGTGGTAAAGTATTGAGATCGTCCTAATTTATCCAGTATATCCGTAATATTAGGAATCGGATACTTATCATCTATCGTTTGGTCATTGAGTCTTCTGTAGTCAATCACTAATCTATACTTAATTTTCCCGGAAGCGTCCATCTTTTTAGGTACTATGCTTACCGGCGCCGACCATGGGCTACTGCTTTCCTGGATGACATCCTGTTCCAGTAATTTGCTCACTTGTTTCTTAATTTCTTCTTTTCTGTTGCGGAGATTTTCGATAGGGTCTCAAATAAATAGGCGTGTCGTCTTTCACATTTAGTTGATGTTTGACACTATTCGTAAAAGTTAAAGGTAATCGTTCATCATAACAAACGTCTTTATAATTAAGACATAGACTTCTTACAGCTTCAGCTTCTTCTGCATTAAGATGTTGTAGGCGAAGCTTATTATTAACGTTATCAGCCTGCATTTGTTCGATTTGTTTTGCGCTGTACGATATTCGATTATAAGTTAAGTCGTCTTCAAATTGATAAATTTCCACTGGAATTGGTTTTTCTACCTCAACTTCTATAGGATGATTATTGAAGTTTGCTATTTCCGTGATCGCGTGAAAATCCTTCGCGACTGTTAGTGATGCTGGTATTTCAACACCAGGAGCTAATACATGATGGTTTATTATAACGTTCGCGTAACTTTTCGTTATTGGTATTCTTACTATCTTTCGCTCGCGTGGCCCTAATTTTACTTTACTATTCTCCCAATGTATTGTAATTTCGCCGAATTTTGTGCGCAATACACCGTTTGGTACGTCGATAACCGCGCCTAATTGTTTCATTAAATTTACCCCAATTAGTCCGTCATAGTTATCAGAAAAATCAAATACATGAAATTTTAAAATTTGGTTTGGAGCTTTAAATGTTTTCAAACACGGAATATTTATTATGTAATTGTGTCTCGTGGTTGCATGCGCTGTTTGTATTGTAAATGGTTCGTATAGTACGAATTCGCGAAAATATTCATCAACTTTTTTAGTACTTACCATTGATCTAGATGAACCTGTATCTACTAAAAATTTTGGCATTTATCTCAGGTAAAAATATATGCGGTAATTTAGAACATGTGTTAGTGTTTAGCTTAATAGATTCAACAGGACCTTCTTCTACTTCTTCTTGTTGCTCAACTCCGTAGTAACCTCCCTCTGCTTGTTCAAGACTCTCTTCGGTCCACTGGGTATCCTCGACGGTGTGATACTCATCTTGCGATTCTTCAAGATAAGATACATTGTCTTCATTCGTCTGATAATATAGCTCCTCTGATGTCCAATTTGGTTTCCAGTTGGCCTAAATTGATAAGATGTTGTTGGTCTTTGTGTTCGATCGCTTCCTAGTTCCATTGGTGTCTGCCTGGGCTGTCTATTTTGTTGCAATTGTCCAGGTGATTTTGCAAATTTAAACGATGGTGGTCTTTGTGTTTGTGAATTTTGTGGTCTCAATTGTGGTCGAAATTGTGGTTGTGGCAAATTTTTAAAATGCCATTGGCTGCTGAAATGGTATCGATGGTCGAACCTGTTGTATCGGTTGATATTGGCGTTGATTGAATTGTGGTAAAACCCGATTAAAATTAGCAATATTTTGCGCAATAGGTTTTTGTACATTAAAGGAATTTTGTTGTAGGGGTGTATGCTGTTTTATTGGTTTAAATTCCGTTTTATTAACATTATTCGGTTGTCTGACAAAATAATTAAAATTTTCTTCTTCGAGAACATAGGACATTGCGGTTTCAATGTTTGTTGGATTCCTAAATCTAACTCTGTGCCCTATTTCGCCAAATTGCGCGATTCCTCTTAAATAGGTTTGAAGAACCGTATCATTATGCAATTCTGTTTTTATTTGCCGCCTATTCGCATCGTTTTCCGTTAATTTAACTTTTGTTAATATTAAATTTAGAATATTTTTACACCTAATCCCGAAATTATAAGCCGTTTCTCCCTTATCAGGTCGCATTTGCATTAAATCTTGAACTAAACAACGTTCCGATCTCTGATCACAAAAGTTAAGTTGCAATAATTCTTTTAATTCTAACCAAGATTGAATTACTTCTCGGCTACCTACTAATTGTAGCGCTCTACCTGTTAATTTTGATTGAAATATTCTAAGGAGAAAACCGTTAATTTGATTTGTCGGATCTGCCGCATTGCCAAAAGTTGTAGCCAAATATTCGCAAGCCCCTATATACATGGACAATGTGTTTGGGTCCCCCTCGTATACAGGAATTATATCAATGTGATTCTTAGTAAGTTCCTGACGAGCCATTGCGTTATGTAATTTTATACTTTGCAGCTTATCTACTAGTTCGTCTATCTGTGAGTCGGTATCTACACTATTTTCTACGTATTCGGTATCAGAATCTACTCCCGCTTCATCAGCAGTAAACTCGGACGAGTTACTATCTGAACTATTCATTCACGTTTCCGCAATATCGAAAGAATTCGATTTGATTTCGTGGGAAAAATGAAAGGAAAATATGGCAATAAATGCATGCACAAAAATGACAAAATGACTTACAGTAAAAATACGGTGAAATACATTTGCGTTTCTTCGTTTCTTCTGGTTTTCTTCTTGTCTGTGTGTGTCGGTTCCTTAATCCTAAGTCCACCAATTTGTAGATGGGTTGATCGATTGTAGATCGGTGATTCGGCACTGTTTCGCTCCCTTCGTTGCTTCGTTACGGCGTTGTGGGAAAAAAGTTTATTCAACACTCGCGCCGCACTTTTGTAGGTCTCTGTATAAATCGTTGAAACGAACCGGAATTCGAAAATATTGATTCTATCCCGTTACAAGAAATCCTACTGACTGCGCCACTTAACACTTTTGTCCTTTGTATTTTTTTAAATTTTAAATAAAATACAAATTATGTTAAGAAAAAACTTTATTTTGAAAGATGCTTAGCATAAGAAAGCTCAAGTGCGAATGAATGCGAATGAATCTACAACACGTTAGTTGCATCTCCGTGTCGACTTATCGCTTGATAAGGACGCCCACTGCATCTACCGTTCCCGACATCGTAACTAACGTATGTAGTAATGAATTAGTGTAGTATTATACACCATTCTGACGTCTATTGTAAGGCAAATCGGTAGTCTGATAATTAGTAATCGCTGAGAACCTCTATCAGGTTAAAATTAAAGGAATTAATATTTAAAATTTTTACGTAAACTTCTATTCCATAGTAAACAATTAAACGTTTGCCTTGGTGCTTTAATTTTAATAGTTGTGAGATGTTGGGGTAAATATTGCCGAACTTCACCGCGTTATGTGGTGAAGTTTGGCAATATTTATCCCAAATGATATAAAAACGTATATATATGCTGCCAAGAACTGTGTTTGGTATATTAGGATACTTGATTTGAAACTGTAAAATGAATGAATTTTTCAACAATTAGGGATCTAATACTATAAACAATTCATGACTAAATAAAAGAAAGTTGTTTCTGTGCAAATTGGTATTTTTTTATTAACATTAAAATAACAAATTGTTGAATGTTGGATAATCGGGATCTGTTATCCGGATACCTTTTTGTGAGACTTTTCAATTAACATCCCAAGTAGCACATAATATTTAACCAATATTAGCCTAATATAAAACTAATATTACAATGTTTTTTTAATATTACATATATGAAAATAATATTATATAATTATTATAAATCTAATATTTTGTTTTGAATATTTTATTCATATTCATATGATATTACAAATTTAGATATGTCACTGGAGTACTTGTTTTTTCCTTGATTTACTCTAATACACCCCAATAATCTGTATTAAGTATTCAGTTTTGTTCTTATTGACATTCTTGACTTGCTGCATTAGTTTCTTTCAAAAGTATAATATTACTTTAATATGTATTTTACATTAAAAAAAATATTTGTATTAGAATATATATTTATTTCAAATGTTGCCACAGCTCGTGCAACTTCGTACACATTCGTTCGCTTTGTTTATGATGCGTTGACGTCACCTGTGGCGTTTTTGTAATGGATAAGGTTAGGCCGTGATACGTTAGAAATAGCCAAATATATTTACAACTGGGCTTTGTTTTTAAGATGTAAGTAGTTCACTATGTGCCAATGTGAAATTATAACATCTTAAACATGTTTTTTTTATTTGATAGCAGTAGCTAAAAACTGCTTAATATCCAAAGTTAACACTCAATCGTGATTCTGAGTCACTTTACACTCATCCAGTCCAGTATTCCAGTAGATCATCGGGAATGCCGGCTATTCTACATATTGCCCTTATTTTCTAATTCAGGTTTACAGGTATTGAACTTAACCTACAAATCATAAACATAGAAATAAACAAAATGATACACAATCTTGTACTTGCAACAAAGTTAAATACAAGGGATTAGATTACCGATTTATGTTACGTTGAAAGAGCAGTTTATTGCACTTGTATAACAAACTCTTTTCAATTTCCAATTTTCAATTTGAATTGGTAAATTGAATTTCAATAGGTCTGTTCTGTAACCACCGTGAGTTTTACATCTAATATTCCCCGCTTATGAAACAAGTGCAGTATTTCCGGATAATTGCAATCAGAGGGGTTCCACCAGTACAAATTTCTTGAAACTCCAGTTTTGTTTTGGAATATTTCACAGAATAATATCACATCTGTTATCTACATCAGAGATAGTCATTCTTGTTAATTCGTCAGTTCTACAAGCACTTGCCCATAATTAAAGCAGCCTATAATTACATCATGTAAAGGTAATTTATATAATAAATTCCGAACAGTGGCAAGTGCTGCTTTACGAACTTCAGCTGGTGTGTACGACAAATTATCATTCTCTGTGTGTCATTGTATAGAAATGCTTATAATAAATATTATATATTAAATTTCAATTAAATTAGTTTTATTTTCTATTGCTGAATACTTAAAATAGTATTCAAACCAATTTTCTAATATTTCTGTTATATTTATACAAATATTTGTTATATTAGTATATATAGTATATTTCAAGCCAAGGGAGGAAAATGCTATTCCAAGCCTTGCCCAAGACTTGCAATAGCACTTTCCTCCCTTGGTTGAAATATACTATACTAATATAACAAATATTTGAAAAACATATAACAGAAATAATTAGAATACTCATATTAAACTCATATTACAAAGTAATATGCATAAAATATTTAAAAAAACTGTCGTTTATGATATAAAAAAAATATTTAATTTTTATATTTATTTAATATTTTTGTGCTACTTGGGATTGCAAGGTTTTATATGAAAATTATTGCAAAATATACATATGAACTACACAAACTTTAAACTGAGACAAATATGTGTACATATTGTGTAAAGAGCGAGGCACCTTAATTAAAGTAAATTTCTTTCCCAATTAGCGAAAACTTGAGCAAAAGGTATCAATTAGGCGCCTACCAGCTATTTTGCTGTTGTAATTTCTTTGTGACGCAAAACGCAAACGAAAAGGCTATTAAAATACAAGTGCCGCGGTTTTCTCATGTCCCTTTGGCATCAACGAATACCCCTTTTCTCATTCGCAGTCTAAACATATAATGAATTTTACCCTATAATTAACTGTTATTGTGTACCGGCTATACTAGAATATATCTTAGTATTATGGGTACTACCGAATACTTATTAACGACTATGAAAATATAAAAAAAATAAAATAGCTACAGTTTGTAGCTATTTTTTTTTGTATTTTTTGTATTTTGTAGTAAGAATGTACAATGACTCCTACCTGTGGTAGTGCTTCTATGACCGTATCTGCTGAGCCTTGATCTATCGGTTCTGCGTTATGTTCAGAATCCCAATAAGACGTTCGTTGAGGAGAACAACTCTTGACCAAAACTAGAATGTTCTCATCGTCAACTGTTAACCAGTCTCCACACTGGGTGCTCACAGAAGTCATCGGCGCACTTTTGTTCGTTATACTAACATTAAGCTGATTGAAATTCATGTCGCGCCACGAGAATACACTGACGAACGCAAAGCGACAAACTGTTTCGAAAAGGAACTAAAATAAAACTGTTTTGAACTGAAACTGGCAATCTGAAATTGAAATTTATAAGATTACACTTTTAGGTAACTTTTTTTTTGTTGAATTTCTATGTCAGACGTCTCAATGTTTTTTTTTAATGAATAAATATTACACCCTATGAGTAGGCAGAGAAACACTAACATAAATTTAATTTAGACAAGCAAACTAATTGAATTGCCAATTCAAAATATATATATATTTGTGCTTTATCTATTTTTATTTTACCCAACATTTAATAATTGAAAAAACAGTTTAATATGCATGTATTTACAGAGATTTAGAAAAATAATGACGGCAATGATGTCTTTTGAGGTTATGTACGACCGTAAAACCACGCATACAAGAGTAAAATAAAATTTATTACAGTCGCGATAGTACCTATTTGGTCAATAACGATATACAGCTTGATTTATAAAGTGAATTCAAATGTTATAGTTTTAAAGGGATATAATACCCTTTGCAACGCCAGCATAATTTAACTTTTTGTATAAACAAACAACACACGATTTCACTTCACACATGTTCACGAACACTTAAACATTTAAAGGAATTGATAACATACCCGCGACATCTATCGTTGCAGAGTGTAAATTTACAATGAAAACGCCTTAGTCAAGTAGAGTCCTATAACAACGTGTAACAACCGTGACCATAACAACCGCTATTTGTTCTCGAAAATTTAATCACTAGCAAAACATTTCTGTCTTTCTGTCTAAAACAAATGCCATATCCTGTATATGTTGACGCGGATTACGACAAAGTTACAAAAACAACTTAGTTCACGTAATTTATATAAGCTGTAGAGTTGCGATGCGACGTGAGTACCTCAAAACTTTTAACCTTACTTTTAATTCTTTTCAATTTTTTTGATTCAAACAAAATTAAAGATTGTGATTTTAAATAATATTTATTATGAAATCAAACTGTTTGATGTTAGTCGAGTTGTATAACATAAAAAAATCGGACACCAAATTGAAACAATTACAAAGGCTTTATTGAATCAAAACAAAAAAAAAATTAAGCCAGATGGGAACGAAGGAATTAGCAATCGTGATTAGTTTTAACAAAATGTAGCATCACAGCAGAATATACGAGGTGAAACGCAATGTGTTTGAATTCAGATTTATGATGCAAAAGAATATAACTAATTGTAAGTATATCAGTATGTTATAGATACATAAAGTAGGTTCTGCTAGTTTCGGTAGACTTTTTACAAAATAGAAACGTTTTATGGTAAGATGCCATTTTATTTAGTGTCTATATAAGAATTACAAAACAAATAAAATATCCCTGACATTTATGGACGGTTATCAAACAACACTAACATAGCACATGAGAAAGACAAAAGAGAAAATACCCATTCAACTGCAAAATAATCTAAACTTTAATGCTATATGTACACGGTTTCTGTAGTAAAAGTAAATGGATACAATGTCGTTACAAGATCAGATTTGATAAGATATAGTACGGCATTAGTTTATGTCATTGAAGATCTATACATTACAGATACTACATCTTTTCGTATGCATAACAAGTATAAAAACTAACTGCTATTTGCTCATGATAATGAATCAGATTACTTACAAATGTTTTTGGAGGTAACATAAAAATAATAAGTTTCTTACTGTTACATATAAAAAAGTAAAAAAAAAAAAATCTAGCATCTTCGTTCACTGTACGAAGTAAGCAACATTTGATATCATACTATATAAATACTAGGTGCTTGTTGAATGAAGAAAACGAAAAAACAATATTGGTATATGTACTAGTTCATTTTTGCTGTTTGATTTCCAGCTAATTAATAGTGCAAATACAGTAGTAATATAAAAAAAAAACACTACTAAGTTATATTTACATGCAAAGAGTATTTCATACAACTTTCAGGATACTACGAGTAATTTATGTGTAGCCATATACTAGATACAAGGAGGGCTTATTGTACCACTTAAATGTTATTGCGTCGTTATTTCGAAATAGTTTTGCGACGACTCTACATATACCGTAGTCGACAAAATTTAATTTTAGTATAGGCATCTTATATTATGCATGAAATGCCGTTGCAATACGCGCCGATGCTAATGCTGAAACGAGATTCGGCGTTAGGCATGTGGTAGGAGACACGGCTATATGTCTGTTTCTATATTAAAGGGGTGCACTCTTTTTTACTCTCTGCTTTCCTATACTACAATTAAATTGACGATTACAGTATATGCGTGTATATTATAAAAAATAGGCAGTGTGCGATATTTTTTTTTTGTTGCATATATGCGTGTATGCAAATGTACTGTACATTTATGTATAGATCTAACAAAAAAAATATATACATTTTTATTGTGCTTAAAATTTATAGATGCCTAATATGTGTACTGTATGCTGCTTATACATATTCAGCTGCCACGCAATGAAAGTTATCGAAGAAAATAAGTATTTGTGGCAGGTTTTTTTTTTTTAATTTTTAGTCAATAATATCTAATTAAGCCAACAAAATCATAAAATAGATTTATTTATGAAAAACGCGTAGAAGGTTTCTTTTATTTAAAAAAAAGGAAAATACTTGTGCAAAATATAACGTTGCAAACAGCATCTTTGGTCATTTAATTTTATACATACTGTAAATTTTTAAATTTATTTTGTTCTTTGACTAAAAGAATTTTATTACCGGAAGAAAAAAAAAAAACAAGCACAAAGTGTCGCCCGTTGTTATAAAGGTGTTTTCATTATGCCAACACTACGCCAAAACGTACATTTTCATGTCGACAACTCTCATTATGTCACGTGAATTATGGAGAGGTTACCATACTCAAGCATATAATATATCTTGATAGTCACATTACAAAATATAAAATACATCGATTAACAATCGCAACAAATTTGTACATATCTTTTAACTAAAACCGTAGCGGCGACGTACGTTTGCATATAATATACAGTAAATCTATGCGCTTCGGATCGAATTACCAGACTCAATAGATCCAATTCACCGGAACCCATTGGTGTTCCGTCGTAAGAGCTTCCAGTGCTTCGATCACTTCCCTAAAGGTCGAATCGAAATCTTTATTTACGATGACTAAGTCTATGTATTTGTCGTACATTCGTTGCATACTGGCGCTGTCTTCTAATGTTCTTTTCAGATCTTCTTCCTACATGATAAGATACGGATAATTAGTTCTTTATTAGTCATAACAGATAGCTAAGCGTGTAAGACACTAGATCACGTTGACGTGATGCGGCACATCACGATCTTCTCGACTTTGACAGTTTGCTTTATAATTATTAATTGATTCGATATGGAGTGTTACACCAAATCTCGGAGAGTAGCGATATCTGCATAACATTTCAGAACATTAGAACTACTTTCTTTACATGCCAAAATAATAGTAATGGCGGGCGCAACTGATGCCAGTCTGGTTTATATCAAAACTAAATAGTCAATGCTTTCAAATACTTTCCTAATTAGAGTAGAATGTTTTTTTAAGCAAATTCTTTAGTAATACTGGCGACACTGGGCTATTTTTAAATTGTACTTCAAATTGTAACAGCTCTCATTAACAAACCAAAAATTAAAAACGGTTGCATTTGACTGTATTATTTTATTACAACATGTTAGAATTGCAATACGAAAGTTACTTTAGAACTGGTCGAAAATTAGATATTAGAGAATGGGGTTATTCCATTGATTAATGCATGCAGGATATCCGGCAACAGTTTCCTAATCCGGCAGTTACTTATGTACAGCTTTTATACTCGTATTGACAAATTCCGTGCAATAATTCGTAAACCTGGCCGTTGTTGATCTAAAATACGAACCGCAAATTGCGTATAGTATATTCGAAGATGTCGAATGGATAACTTACCTAAAAAAAAAAAAACAGTTGCAAAGCTTTCTCAAGACTTTCATTTGTCAGTGGGAACATGTCATATCATTTTAAAAAAAAAAAAAACTTTTAGTTATTTCAGTATAAAGTTCAAGTAGTTCATGAACTCACGCAGGTAGATTTTAATACGACAACACAGTACAGTAGTCAATGGTTTTTACAGAACGTAATTAATGACAACATTTTTTTTGTCCTGATGAGGCTAATTCCATTTTTTAGTACTTATTAATACGACATTTATTAGAGTTTAAATTGACATTTTGTTGTTACACTATTGCCAACTTAAGGTGAACATTTTTTTCTCAAATAAGTTCGTTAGTGACGCTAGCCAGCGATGAAAACGTGCAACTCATGATTCGACGACAGGTTGTGTAAAGCAAACTGTCAAAATCATTAAGCAAGCCTTGCTGGGACTCGAGGAAATGTGCGTTATTATATTCTATCTATCAACTATTACTATGCAAAACATGTATATATACTTACATATTAGGTATATGAGAGATGTAAATAGTGAATAGAAAAAAATTACCTCGTAAAGTGACGCAAGAGATTCAAGGGTCCTCGCTCTTCTAGAACTATAGCGAATCGAACTTTGACGGTCAAACTGACATGCAAATAATTACAAATTAAAATCACACATACACAAACTACATTAGAATAAGTCTACAACAATAAATAGAAAAGAAATAAGTATCGTTCAAACCAAAATAACAATATGTAGGTATGTACAAATCGCCGTACAAAACAACACCAAAAAATGCTCAATTTTACTTGTAATGTTTAAAAATAATCTGTACATATAATAACATGTTACGACAAAAGCGTCATCATTATTATCCTTACCGTTAAGTTTCGACTGGAATACCTCAAGTTGCTATTACTACGTCCAACGTCGTATAGGGTCTTTAAATGTTCCATGCCCGGTGCGGCAATGAAAATTACATACGGAAGGAATTCCGAACTGTTATGGAGAATTTTCAAAGCTTGCGGACTGCAGTCGAGGACACACATTCTCCCCTAAAATTAACGTTACGGAGATTAATGATTACCTAAGAATAGAGGGCTTGTGAAGAAAACCGATGGGGGTACTGAAATTGTTTATAATTTATTTTTACAACAACAATACAAAAAGTTAGGGTTGTTCGGTCGTATCGAATTACGTATACCTATTCCAATAAGTTACAAATGAGTTGTGTTGTTTGTAAATTTAACCGACAGCGCCATCTGTTGATCTCCACCTTTTAAAGCCCCCTCCTAAGTACTTTTGCCAGATTCCTTACTTGTTTGATCACCTCGCGAATAGAATCGAGATGAGTGCCGTACAAATTGCCATTATATTCGCCGTATTCGAGGAATTTATGGTGTTTAATGTCGTCCTCCATCTCCTCCCTGGTAGCGAACCAGTAGGTCTGCCCGTTCTCTTCCAACACCCTTTGAGGCCTAGTGGTATCTGCGCGCACGTACCAACAATAGATTATTATTTGGATCGACCAATATAAGTACACTTTGTTCATTTTATGTTTTAACCTGCGTCATCGATTTTTGTCCATATGAATTAAAATCGATACTTCGGAGTCAAATTAGAAACCATATAAACAAGATAAAACCTTAAATTCGATTTCGACCTTTTCCATTTAATTAAAATAACTTTTCTACCGATGGAGTACAGTTTACAAAAGATTGTGTTTTAAAAAAACAACATTTTTTTTTTGCAAAATATAGAAAGAAAGCGAAAAACACCAGCAAGAAATAACTAAAAATAAACCAAATACGCAAACCAACGAACCATAGGTTAGATTTGATAACTAACAGGTATCATAATAGGAAGCGTGAATGGTGCACTATTTAAGTGTTGTACAAAAACAAAGCAGTAATAGGGCTATCTCTATCATGAAATCAATCCTATCTTTTTTTTGTGTGAGGCTTGAAATCTTTACTCGTATGATACATCAATGACGTTGGTTAAAACATAAAATAGACAGAGTGTATTGTGTAATAACTACGTACAGGGAACGACGCCCGCGAATTTGCTACTGTCGCTGTTTATGAGCCTGTTCTTGATGGTCCGTTTCCCGACACCTTGCGTACCAATGAGGACAAGGGTTTTCCTCTTGAACGGAGGCATCTTAGTTACCTCCTCGTACAGTAACAATTCGGCCTTATCGAAATCGCTATTACTCTTCGATTTATAGATAATTTTCTTCTTCTTCTTGGATATCTTGGCGCCGCATATGCTTATCTTGTGCACGTAATCGTAATCGGGGGCCACGAACGCTTTCCGTCGCTCCTCCAATTCCAGGGACGGTATTAGACCCACCCTGCCGTCTCCGTCGACGATCTTCGCTTGCCACCAGTTCGGATCCCGCTGGTCCACTATCTGTAAGATGTCGCCGCGATCGAATCTCAATCCGATCTCCTTGCACGGCAGTAAGGTGTCCTCCTCCGGAATGTATTCGAACAAGGCTCGCATGTAACACTGATGGGGCGATTTATTTGTTACTCGATAGTATATAATTGAAAGTTTTCATTCTTAACACTCCGGGTAACAGAGCGACGTTTAATAGACGTCAGTATTGCATAATAGGCGTTATTAAACGTCATTCTGATACCGGGGAAAGACTCTTCTGGCCCGTCTTGATTTTAGTTGTCACACCAGATATCTCGGCTGTTATTAGAGATACGACAAAGTTGTTCTACATCTAAAAACCTATTATATGTTTTAGAATAAAAAAAAAACAATTGAGCAGCAAATGTGTTAGATATAGCAAATACACACGAAATTTCATTTAATCGAAAAAAATAGGCATCTTTTAGGTGATGTGTTCAGTTCGGCGAAGCGTGCGATTGTAATATTTTCGATTTCGGGTTTTAGATGATTAACATTTGATATATCATTGAAAAGAATTTTTTTAGAGTTTTAAAATATGTAATAAAATTGGGTACATTCCATTTAAATTTTTTTTGTTTAAAATAGGGAATTAGATGTAGAACAACTTATCTTCTCCAACATATTGTCGTGTCTCTAACAATAGCAGAGGTATCTAGCGTGATAGCTAAAATCAAATACACTCTATATAAAAGTGTAATATGTCACAAAAAACATTGTTTAAATACAAACACCCTCTGTATTATGATATTTTTAAATTCAAAGCTCTATGACGATTAAAAATAAGAAGGCTTCCACTGTTACGATATTACGATTTTTGCCCAACTTGATTTCAAAAAACCTTTACTTGCTTTAAAGTAAGCCAGAGGTTCCCTACATTTCCAAATTTCTTAGCCAATTAAATATTCTTACATAAAATAAAACTATAAACAGATTAAAATTAATGTCCTCAATTTAAAGTGTCACAATTTGAATATCCTGAAATCATCTGAATGCATCAAAATGCGTCGTATATTACCATAATTTTCCTTTTTTTAATGTCGCCGCCACAATAAATCTCAAATTTCTACAAATAATTTCATCGTTTTTCAATTTAGAATATCTCTGCCAGTTTATTGAGTCGAATTAGTTATTATCTGCGCATGCTTTTCGATAGATTCGCTAATTGGAAAGTGAGCGTTGTGAAATTTCACAATGTGTCCAAACGCGCATTTAACTGAATCATAGCAAATGTGGTGAGCTGAATTGTGTGTGTGTTAAAAGGGCACACACTACATAGAATATCGTCAAACAGTATGATGCTGGCCGCATATATTTCTTTTTTGACTCTTATAACAGCTCATGAAACGCATATAACCGTTTGCATTCGATCAGATAGGTTAACCGATTGTGTATGACAAATAAGAACGTGAAACCTCATCATCAGTTTGAGCAAGTGAAGATTAGTATCAATCACACCCACAACGGCGTAAACCTAAAAATATTCGCGAAAATTATAATAACAACACGAGTGGAAAACCCTAATAATAATAATAATAATAACAGTGATGTTTGTTTATCGTAGAACTTTATACCCAATTTAAAAATATAATAATTACATAGCGTGTTTTATATATAAAAAAAAAGGTTTACGCTAGCTTCCTGGAGTATAAGAAAGCCTTGTATATGTGTTTTATTTACCGTAAGTCGTTTTGTCACGCCGTTTTGTTGGAGTCGTCCGTTCGCTAATAGGAGAGGAGCGTGGGTGATGACAGCGCCGCTGCCCGTTACCTCTCCCAGATTGGCCTGACCAACTTTTAACGTTACAGAGTCTTTTGCTCTCGCAATCTCCGTCTGCAGATCTTCCGGGTGTGCACACGTCAATTCCGTTGACTTCTAATATAACGTCGCCCACGTGTAAGAGTCCTTGTTTATCGATTACACCTCCCTCTAATATCCTAGCCACTCACCAAGTTTTTGTTCTCGTCCACTTCCACCTATAATAAATACGTACAGTGGCCCGTTTAAATTACGTCTCACTATACCTACTGAATGGTATGCACCTATGCAACGCATTTCAATTGAAAGAACCACCTTAAATAACTCTTTACCTGAATTGTCATATCGAAGGCATTCAACATTCAGGCCGACGCGTAAATTCAGTCCCGTAATTCGCGCTTCACTTGTAACTGTATATTTTTAATGCAAAAGTGCTAAAACTGTCGCATTAAGCGGAAAATTGTTAATTTCAAACGAACGGAATTTACGCAGAGAAATTATTCAGCAGTGCGGCGCCGGTCTTAATAACGTACCTGACGATTTAAAATCAACGCTGAGGGCGCAGCAGCGCCCAACCTTAAAATTTGCATAGAGAAGATGGGTCACTCATTCAAAAGGCGTTTTAATTCTCATTACGACAATATGTATCAAATCATTTTTTTTTTGTGCAACCAAACTACTTTGTACATGTTTTTGTCACATTCATTTATCATTTTAATGTCATTTTTCTTCACTTTTTTTACTTCTGTTTTCAGTTTTAGACACTGGATTTGCACGATATTAGTTTGCGGTTGTATTATTTAATGCGATGTTCTTTAATGTGGTTTACACCTAGTTTAATCGTGAATTCAAAATAAAGTAATACGGTAATACTCTATGCAAGAGCGTGTGGTGGAATTGGTGACTTTTGAGATTATGAGAATGGGAGGTGTGCAAGATCTACAGCTCAATCTTTGTAATCAAACATGCTGGACGATGCAATCAATCCTCTGATCACAGAAAACCGGATCTTATACAAATCAGAGGACACCTTAAGTGTAAAGTCTATGCTACCCAGTTCAGCTGCCAATGCCAACGAATAACTCGAGAAACTTGCGAAATATCAGAACATTTAATAAAATAAACTCCAAACCATTTTATTGTAATCGTATTTTATTGTACATCAGGTTGCAAAGTCACAAGTTCCACCTTCTCTATTCAAAATTTAAAAGGGGGAACTGTTGCGCCCGTAGGAATGATTTTAAATCGTCAGATCTGTCAACCAAAGGTGTCCCACTTGATATGACAATTGACAGGTTTTGGAATTTTATATAAATCACAGCGTCATTAGGTAAAGCGTTATTTAATGCTTGTATAAATAAGAGAACCGACCGATAAATTCTAGCAGAGCGCAAACTTTTATTCCATCCCACTGGGATTTTTCGAAACTGCGGAGAAATTATATTTCTTGAAAGTTGAACTGCGATTTAGGAAAGGCACTAGATCAACTAGATTGGCACAATTTGCAATTAAATGAAAAATTCTAATAGGTCAAGTCGGTGACAGGTTCATCATATTCATTCGGAATATCTCCGTTTTAGTGCGCCGATGATAAAAGAAGCGCGAATTAGTTACCGTTAATCCTAACGGCTGGCCGGGCTTCTTTCGAAGCCTACCATTCTGATGGTGTCTACGTTGCCGGCGGTCATTCCGTTCAAGTCAGGCGTTTTCTTATCTAGCGTGGAATTGGTGGTCGCGGCAAAACGCTGGCCGATTTCGTCGTGGACGTCGAGTAGAGCCCCAGGTGCGGTCCAGTGAGCAGCTCGGCCAATTCTCTGGCGTCCCTGTTATAATCCGAACGGCCGCACCTCACAATGACATCCCGGAGCAGCTCCTTGTTATCGAGCGATACTGGGCCAGATAACGACAGCGGAGGATCCTCTATTCTGCGTTCGTGTGCCTGATCACATTAATCATAATAAAAATAAAAATATCCACAAGGTACATCGAAATGTTGCTTTTGGATTCATTGCTTACTACTACAGTAGATATGCGCATTTTAAGAATTATCTTGGCCCCGGATAACATGATTGAATAATTGGAATTGGTAATGGAATACATAAATCGCGCCCATGTATGAATCATAAAATACTGGCGAATAAATTGGCGTTTCTGATTCGTTTCTCACGAAAATACCTGTGCCTATAGTGAAAAACTAGTATGTTTTTTAAAGCAATCGTCATCGCAACCGGACAACGCATGTGCCTAATTAATCTCATTTAATTTTAATGGTTTATTGTGAAGTAGTAGCAGTAGGGATACTAACTAGCACTAAAGAGCATATAGAAATGAAAAAATGAATGTTGTAGGAATATAGGATATCTGTAATGAGAGCAGTGGTGGTGGTCTTGATAATTTATGGCGGAAAGAATATCAAAACTACGGTTCCTGGATGTCATAGTCATAGACAGTTCGGCTTCTGTTGGACGAGTATTGTGTTTTGGCGACACGGCGACGTTTAATATTTCTATCGGCTTCACTCTCATCACATACTGATAGGAAGGAACCTTATTACTCGATTTTATGGTTACCCATTTCACAATTTGAAGAAAACTAATCAATGTGATTTCTCTTACATGGAATATCTCTGCGACCACATTGTTTGAATTAGCAGAGCCAAATGCCTTGTAAATGACGTTGCTTATTTAAATAAAACAGTGCGTTATTATTATTTTACTTTTTCTTAATTTTCAAAACGAAGCAAACCTCGGTTTCCAAAAAAAAAAAAAATTGGTGCAGGTGAATTATCTCAAGCAACCTAATTTAAATATCCCACCAATATTTTTAGTAACTTTTATATGAAGGCAAAACAAAATTCTAGTCATTTCATGATTCAACGTTCAAAGTTGTTTTAAAAAAATTGTGGGAAACTTTTATTCGGTTGCCTGGAATCATTAAATTCCATAAAATAATAATTCTATCGCATAGATGGATGACGAAAAACGCAACCACCATCGCCATACGTTTAAAGAAAAAGAATTCGCAATAATACTATGGAACCGGTATTCTCATAACTGTTTGGGCGTGTACGAATGCGTCGTACCGCCGACACGGCGTACAGTGTTGCCACTATCTTTGTGATTTCAAACTTGTGTTAACTTTCACAGGTGTGGCTCCGTTGCTTATGTCGCATATATGAGGACTATCAAGCTGCCGTTTAATCACAAAAACATGTAATTATCAAGATCTGGTGAAAACCACTTACCCGCCAAAAATCAAGCCGGACACAGAGACTAAAAAAATCGCACTCAACTCGACAGCACAGGTAATAAAGCAAAGCGCGCGACGTCAAATACCAATACGTATCATGGCTGCTGCTACCGTTGCTACGTAGTCCGTCCAAAACTTGTACGTGCGATTACTACTGCCCACCACCATCATTCATCACGTATAATAAACGTCAATTCATTAGGCACTGAACCGAACGCGTTAATTAACTTTGTCTGGTAATGTATCTGGCCGCAACGTCTCAATGTAGGAACAACCTGCTCTAAGCACCGTTCTTGTGTCGTACAAACAACAAACAATGTTAGTTCTGAAAGACTTTCTATCCACAGAGTAAAGTGGCGTCGCTGAGGAGTGGGGAGCTGCTGGCATACAAACACGACGGCGACAACACAGGTTAAACTTATTGTCCTCTTCAAGTTATCATTTACTAAACGATTAAATTGTTGTGAATCATAGGTAATGTTGAATGCCAACAATGACTAGTGAAGAAAGGTTTTAGTGGTGATGGTTACTATCGATACAGGCGATACGTTGCGGTGTTTTGGTGTACGCAGGTTAGGCTAAATTAAAAGTCAATTTATTCCTTTAATTTATATATTGACTATTTCAACCTGACTGCTTATTGAATCAGGTATTGTGTACCGACGACAATAACAAAAAAAAACATGAGGACATGTCTACTCGACGATTGAAATATATTTACAGTTTTATTTAAACGGTGGCCGGTATAAATATTGTAACATGGGATATTACTTATTATTAAAATATTCTACCCTTGGGAGGGAGAGGGGGGGGCGGGGGGATAGGTCGATACGCATGTCTAGGAACCAAATAACTTAAGTAATCATCTACCCTCACGTTACGCAGGGTCATGGCATATTTCTTAAATTTACCGCCATACTAGTGGTCACTGGACATATATCTAAATAAATTTTGTGGAGTTCTTGACATGCATGAACCTATGCTTCCCCCCCCCCTCCTCCCTCCCTCCCCCCAAAAAAAACAGTGTATTTTAATTGTTAACAACTTATTTTAATAGGGTTGGGGAATTTTAAATAAGAGGGTTGACAGTAGTAAAGTGTAGGGAAGATGGAGAAGTGTGTCGCGCCGAGTCGTATTAGAGACCTTATATGAGATTTTACATTAAATATCGAGTTGTAATTATAATAGTATATTTTGCAACATATATTAAACCAATTTTCAAAAGCAGTGCCTGTACTCTCTCATTGAGAAGGGTGTTGACAACATAATAATAAAAAAACTCCCATATGTTGGGCAAATTTTATGCCGGTCACTATACAAAAAAAAAAAAAAAAAATGTGAAGAAATCACTGTATAACCGTCGTTGATTAGTCATTTCTTTATACAAATATATAATAATCTGCCTCACATAAATGATTAATACTCGGTGCAATAGTTAACCACGCATTATGTCTTACCTTAATAATATGCAAAACCGGACTATCCATGAGACCTCTCAAAAACAACAGATCGATTTCATCAATGCCGCCGCCGTTGGTATCCTCATGACTGATCGCCGTCCTATCATCATTACGACATTTTACATCGTGACTGGATGCTGAAAAGGAAATACAGCAAATACACGAAAATTCCGTTTTCCTATCATAACACACCCAACCGAAGTGATTATTTTTTAAAATAGTCAAAAATCAGACAAAGCTGGACCATCATGACAGCATGTTTTAATAAGGCTCTGGTAAATGGTTTGTTGAAAAAAGAGTCAATTCAATGTGTAAATCATCATCAAGTGCATCAACTTCTCAACAGGAGATTGCCAAGGAACAATAGGTTAAAATACGAGCCAGGTATATTATAATAGCGCTAAGTAAAATAAAAAAGATGAAGGCATACGAAAATATCGAATCGGGTCAATGTAAGAATCGGAATAGATGTTGACGCAAATTTGCGCACACACACGTATTTGAAAAATTGAATAATGTATATTGTAGAATTGTAAAAACCGGCAGCAAGCATTACAGTCTAATAACTTACCGTTTTGAAATGTCATATCTTGCAGGGCCGCCGCCAGAAGATTCCGTCAATCATAAAGCTTTTTACATAAACCAACCAAAACAATTAGTTACATTTAAAACAGCAATTGCCATTATCGCCGGGCATCAATCAATAATATAATCGACTCTTACGATAGCACATTCCGTTTTAGATTTTACGTGATGAAGATTTCAGCACCAACTTTCCAACGGCAAACCGTTAGTTGCGTACAATATTTTTCAGGCATTTTTCACCCAAAAATAAAACGACACACGCAACGCAACCGTCATGGGAAATACAGAGCCATCTGTAATTGATTTTATATAGTGTCTTCTACATATAAGGTCAACAACCGGCGAAAAGTACGGATACGGAGTGAATCGATTTAGAAAAATACCCAAGTTGAAAACCAAACCATTGCTACGAAATGTCATCTAGCGGACGGTAGATGTAATGCAAAAGGTAGACACCTGTAGACACAGATTACTTAAGAAGAGATACTGAACTCGGCTAAAATCCTGTGGATCTAGGAATTAGTTCGGTTTCCAGACACCAACTGCATTTTTTTACCGCGTTAATTTGAAAATGTAATTATTGATCTTTAAATGATTTCTTATTGATAGAAGATAAATTATTGCCAAACAAAAACTATGATAAACAAGGCTCATTCTTTTATTCATCGATATCTAATTAATATATAAACAGGAAAGGACACTGAAATCAATATGCCTATCGATGAATAAAAAAATACACCTTAAACTTAACAGAAGACAAACATTTTTATTTTTAATGCTAAAACATTCGGAAACCTCTGTATATTAAAATCCCTACGAAATAATTAATAATGGGGCGAACAAACCTATCGTATCAGCATTATACAGGGTGTATCAGATACTAGAGGTAAATTATACCAATCACAAAGTCTTTAATGCACAGGGGGGTCTAGTCTGTAAAGGCTAACGAGAAAAAAATCTTGGTATAAGATCCTGCGGCTAAGCGCATCTGTGGCCCAACCTAAATCACGTATTAGAAATATATCATGTCATGCAGACCCCCTTTTTATGAATGAATTCTTCGTCCTCATTTTATTGACCTTGATCAGCATTGATGCTACGGAGTATTGCTTGTAATTTTATTATATAATAACTAAAGAAATTGCTACATATGGAAACGTCGTTCTCCAATATTTTCTACAAACATAATGTGAATTTTATTAAGTCTGGCCTCTCAGCAAAATATGCATTGTCCTGGATTCGAAAGCTTTCATTATGTAACAGCAAAGCATACCACGATATAGTGGACATTTTTGATTGGGGCTTCTTGCCCAGTTAATTTCCAGGTGAAGAGTCAAATAGGTTACTATTGAAAACATAAGTTAGTGAATCGTTTATTCAATGAACTATGCTACAATATAGACAATGAAAAATATTACAACCAGAAATTTTCACTTAGAGATTAACATCACAAATGTCTGTGAATGCGAAGTTTATTCTAGCACCGAAAGGGTACAAGTCGAAAGTATTTACATTTGATATCATGGGTTGGCAACTTTATGAAGTTATATGGTTGTATGTGCCATTTTGTCAACACTTTTTCTTGCAGATTTGTCACACGCTGCTTAATATTTAATGTGTACTCCTGAACCACAACCACCTTTGAAATCAGCATTTAATTCTAAAATAATCGCATTCTAGCATGGATGTTGAAAATTAGTAGAACTGAAAACTGTGGTATGAATTTTTCCATGGATTTTTTGATGTGTAACATTTGGTATCTCAAGGCTTTAGGTGATTTATTTACCGAATTCTGAAAAATATTTTCGAGGGATCGAAATTTACGTTTTTTGCCGATATTTCCGAAACGGGTTCCGATAGCGGCGCGGCGCTGCAGAAAGGAATCTCGCCGAAAAAGCGTCCGACAGTGTACAAACATTGTTTGATGTTATCTAGCGGCTCTGGACCCTATCTGCTGTCCAGAATAAGAACAACGGAAAAACGCGTGTTTTTTTTCGTTTTTAACATAACAAGGAACGACAGTAGCTAGAGGGTTCTGCTTGGTCT
This sequence comes from Protaetia brevitarsis, assembly GCA_004143645.1. Classification (NCBI taxonomy): domain Eukaryota; kingdom Metazoa; phylum Arthropoda; class Insecta; order Coleoptera; family Scarabaeidae; genus Protaetia; species Protaetia brevitarsis. The sequence continues at coordinate 44,587 of RXPK01000321.1, read as the reverse complement.
CAAAAGTATTCGCATCGACACAGCGACATCGCGCACCGCACTAGAACAAAAAATCGGAGCGGTAGTTTGCCCGCAAAGTAACGATTTAGGGGTGAACAAAAAGAAAATTTAACGATTTGCAGCACATTTTGCGAATATCTCGGAAACGATAAAAGATATGGTTCCGGTTTGACGCATTCGAATCCCCGGCGCAATGGCCATCTGATAGGCTATACTAGAACGCTCTAGCGTCGATATAAACCTCAAAAAACTTTAACCTCAATATCTCGAAACGGTTCCAAAGATATCAATCAGCGTTTTTATCATTCGATTCGCCGTCAGATGCACTCTAACGGACAACCCACAAAGGCTCTGGGACGAATTTTAAATATCGAAATCTCGACCTCAATATCTCGGAAACGGTTAGAGATCGAATCGGCGCTTTATACCGTTCGATTCTCGTCCACAAGACGACATCTAAAGGTCACCCCGCGCCGCCGTAGCGTCGATTTAAAGTTTCAAACTTTGAACGCCCATATCTCGAGAACGGTAAGTGCTAGGAGGACGCGCGCGGCGGCATTCGATTCCCCGCGAAGAGACGCGTATTTTGATGTGTAATACGTTGCGGTATCCTCAATAAGTGATTTTTAACCGATCTTTGTAAAATTTTCGATCAAATTTACGTTTTTTGGACCGATATTTCCGAACGGTTACCGATAGGCGCGCCGGCGCTGCCAGAAATGGAATCCTCGCCGAAAAACGCGTCCGACAGTGTAACAACACATGAGGTTTGAATGTTACTAGCGCTCTGGACCCATCTCATGTCCAGAATAAGAAACGGCCAAGAAACGCGTGTTTTTTTCGTTTTTTGAACATAACAACAGAACGACAGTAGCTAGAGGGTTCTGCTTGGTTCAAAATATTCGCATCGACACCGAACATCGGCGCACCGGATACAGAACAAAATCGGAGCGATAGTTCGTGCCGCAAAGTAACGATTAGGGTGAAAAATAAGGAATTTAACGATTTTCAGCACATTTTTGCGAATAGCTGGAAACGGTAAAGATATCGAGTTGGTTTCAAGCATTCGAATCCCGTCGCAATGCGCATCTGAAAGCTACACTAGAACGCCTAGCGTCGATATAAACTCAAAAACTTTGACCTCAAATATCTCCGAAACGTTAGAAGATATGGATCGTGCTTTTTTTCATTCGATTCGCCGTCTCGGCTGCGGCGTCTATGGACACCACAAAGCCTAGGCACATTGTTATCTCACGAAACTTTGACTCAAATATTCGAAAGGTTAAGAATAGGATGTCTTTTTTCATTCGAATCGCCGTCACGATGCGCGTCTAAGGACTACCACAAAGACTCTAGGGACCATTTTTATATCCGAATTTTGACCTCAATATCTCGGAAACGGTTAGAGATATCGAATCGCGCTTTATACCGTTCGATTCCTGTGGAAGACGCGTCTAAAGGTTACCCGCGACGCGTACGTCGATTTTAAGTTTCAAACTTGACGCCATATCTCGAGACGGTAAGTGCTGAGGACGCGCGCGGCGGCATCGATTCGCGCGAAGAGACGCGTATTTGATGTGTAATACGTTGGAGTTACTCAAGGCTTAGGTAATTTTTAACCGTATGTTGCTAAAATTTTCGATCAAAATTACGTTTTTTGCCGATATTTCCGAACGGTTACCGATAGCCGTCGGCGCGCAGAATGGAATCCTCGCCGAAAAACGCGTCCGACAGTGTAAAAACCATTGGGTTTCGATGTATCTAGGCGGCTCTGGACGCTATCTTATGTCCAGAATAAGAAAAACGACCAAGAAACGCGGGTTTTTTTCGTTTTTTTAACATAACACCCGGACGACAGTAGCTAGAGGGTTCTGCTTGGTTCAAAATATTCGCATGACAGCGAACATCGCGCAACGCACTAGAACAAAATCGGAGCGATAGTTTGCCCGCAAAGTAACGATTTCGGTAAAAATAAGGAAATTTACGATTTTCACACATTTTGCGAATATTCGGAAACGGTGAAAGATATCGAGTCCGGTTTTAGCATTCGAATCCCCGTCGCATGCGCATCTGATAGGCTACACTAGAAGCTCTAGCGTGATATAAACCTCAAAAAACTTTAACTCAAATATCTCGGAAACGGTTAAAGATATCGATCTGCTTTTTTTCATTGATTCGCCGTCAGAATGCGCGTCTAACGGACTACCCAAAAGGCTTAGGGACCATTTTTTATCAAAAACTTTGACCTCAAATATCTCGGAAACGTTAGAGATATCGGATCGCGCTTTATACCATTCGATGCCGTCACGAAGCGCGTCTACGGACACCACAAGGCTCTAGGGACATTTTTATATCGAAACTTTGACCTCAAATATCTCGGAAACGGTTAGAGATTCGGATCGCGCTTTATAGCGTTCGATTCCTCGTCGAACATGACGGCGTCTAAAGGTTACCCGGGACGCCCGTAGCGTGCGATTTTAAGTTTCAACTTTGGACCGCCGCACTATTCAAGAACGGTAAGTGGCCTAGGAAGCGACGCGCGCGGTGGCATTCGATTCCGCGGCGAGAGACCGTATTTGATGTGTAATACGTTGGAGTTATCTCAAGGTTTAGGTAAATTTTTACGATATTGTGCTAAAATTTTCGATAAAATTTACGTTTTTTTGCCGATATTTCCGAAACGGTTACCGATAGCGGTCGGCGTGCCAGAATGGAATCCTAGGCGCGAAAAACGCGTCCGACCCCCCAAGTTGACAACAATTGGGGTTTGGTTGTTAATCTAGCGGCTCTGGAACGCTTATCGCTTATGTCCCAGAATAAGGAAAACGACCCAGAAACGCGGGTTTTTTTCGTTTTTTTTAAACATCAAATCCGGAACGACAGTAGCTAAGAGGGTTTCTGCTTGGGTCTCAAAATATTCGCATCGACCACGCGAACCGCGCACCGCACTAGACAAAATCGGAGCGATAAGTTTGCTCCGAAAGTAACGATTTAGGGGTGAAAAATAGGAAATTTAACGATTTTCAGCACAGTTTTTGCGAATATCTCGGAACGGTAACAAAGATTCGAGTTCCGGTTTTGAGCATTCGAATCCCGTCGCAATGCGCATCTGATAGGCTATACTAGACGCTCTAGCGTCGATTTAGACCTCAAAAAACTTTAACTCAAAATCTCGGAACGGTTAGAGATAAATCGATCGTGCTTTTTCTTCAATCGATTCGCCGTCACGATGCGCGTCCTAACGGACTACCACAAAGCTCTAGGACCATTTTTATCTCAAAAACTTTTGACCTCAAATTTATCTCGGAAAGGTTTCGAGATATCGTTCGTGCTTTTTTCATTCGATTCGCCGTCAGATGCGCGTCTAACGGACTACCGCACAAAGGCTCTAGGGAACTTCTTTCTACTCGATGCAAACTTTGCCTCAATTCTCGGAAACGGTTAGAGATATCGGATGCGCTTTATACGCGTTCGATTTCCTCGTCGGAAGACGCGTCTAAAGGTTACCGCCCGTCGGCACGCCGTAGCGTCGATTTTAAGTTTCAAACTTTGAAGCCATATCTCGAGACGGTAAGTGCTCAGGAGGACGCTGCGCGGCGGGCATGTCGATTCCCGCCCGTAGAGCCGCTATTTTGATGTGTACAGGTTTGGCGTTATCTCCCAGGTTTAGGGATTTTTACCTGATACTTGCAAAATTATTCCGATCAAAATGTTCAGTTTTCTGCCGGGATATTTTGCGAACCGGTTTACCCGATAGCTGGGCGTCGGCGCTGCCAGAACGGACTCCTCGTCGAAAAATCGCGTCCGGACAGTGTACAACACCTTGGGGTTTCGATGTTATCTAGCCTCGGACCTCTATCCTCGTGCCCAGAATACGGAAACGACTCAAAGAAACGCGGTTTTTTTTCGTTTTTTTAAACATAACTCGGAACGACAGTAGCTAGAGGGGTCTGCTTGGTCTCAAATTTCGCATCGACCACGCGAACATCGCGCACCGCACTAGAAGAACAAAATCGGAGCGATAGTTTGCCCGCAAAGTACGATTTGGGGTGAAATAAGGAAATTTAACGATTTTTCAGCACATTGTTTGCGAATATCTCGGAAACGGGTAAACGATATCGAGTTCCGGTTTTGAGACTCTCGAATCCCGTGGCCCCTGCGCATCTTGGATAGGCTAATCCGCATTAGAACGTTCTAGCGTCGATTTAAACCTCAAACCTTTAACATCAAATATCTCGGGAACGGGTTAGAGATCACGCGTGCTTTTTTTCATTCGATTCGCCGTCACGCATTGCGCGTCGCCTCCTAAAGGACTATTTACCACACAAAGGCTTCTAGGTGACGATTTTATATCTCCGGAAATTTGACCTTCACAATAGGGTCTCGGAAAACGGTTAGAGATAATCCGATCGCGCTTTAAAAAATTAGCCGTTCCGATATTCCTCGTCGGGACGCGTCTCAAAGGTGTACCGTGCGGCCGCGGACGCCGTACGCGGTTGAACTCTTTAAGTTTCAAACTTGTTGAACGCGCATATCTCGAGAACCCGTAAGTGCTAGGAGGACCGCGCGCGGCGGCATTCGTTCCCCGCGAAGAGACGCGTATTTTGAGTGTAATACGTTGGGGATTTATCTCAAGGCTTAGGTGATTTTTTACCGATATTTGCTAAAATTTTTCGATCACATTTACGTTTTTTTGCCGATATTTCCGAAACGCGTTTACCGATAGGCGTCGGACTGCCAGAAAGGAATCCTCGCCGAAAAACCGTCCGACAGTGTACACGCATTGGGTTCGGTTTATCTAGCGGCTCGGACGCTATCTTATTCCAGAATAAGGAAAACGGCCAAGAACGCGTGTTTTTTTTCGTTTTTAATAACTCCGGAACGAACAGTAGCTAGAGGGTTCGCTTGTCTCAAAATATCGCATTCGACCACGCGAACAATCGCGCACCGCACGTAGAACAAATCGGAGCGATAGTTTTGCCGCAAAGAACATTTACGGGTGAAAAAAGGGAAATTTAACGATTTTCAGCACATTTTTGCGAATATCTCGGAACGGTAAAAGATATCGAGTTCGGTTTTTGAGCAGAATTCCCCGTCGCAATGGCGCATGCTGATAGGCTATACTGGACGCTCTAGCGTCGAATTTAAACTCAAAACTTTTACCTCAAATATCTCAGGGAAACGCGTATAGAGATACGTATCGTGCTTTTTTTCATTCGATTCGCGTCACGATGGCGTCTAACGGACTACCACAAAGCTTCTAGGGACCATTTTTTCTCAAAAACTTTTGACCTCAAAATACTCGGACGGTTAGAGAATCGGATCGCGCTTTATACCGTTCGATTCCTCTCGGAATACGGCGTCTAAAGGTACCCCGCGGACGCCGTAGCGTCGATTAAGTTTCAACTTGAACGCCCCATATCTCGAGAACGGTAAGGTTTGCTAGGAGACGCGCGCGGCGGCATTCGATTCCGCGCGAGAGACGCGTATTTGATGTGTAATACATTGGAGTATCTCAAAGGTTTGGTGATTTCTTACGATATTGCTAAAAATTTCGATCAAAATTTAAGTTTTTGCCGATATTCCGAAACGGTTACCGATAAGCGCGTCGGCGCTGCCAGAAATGGAATCCTCGCCGAAAAAACGCGTCCGACAGTGTACAACACATTGGGGTTTCGGTGTTATCTATCGGCTTGGACGCGTATCTTATGTCCCCAGAATAAGGAAAACGGCAGAAACGCGGTTTTTTTCGTTTAACATAACTTGGAACGACAGTAGCTAGAGGGTTCTGCTTGTCTCAAAATATTCGCATCGACCACGCAACATGCGCACCGCACTTAGAACAAATCGGAGCGATAGGTTGCCCCAAAGTAACGAATTTACGGGTGAAACAATAAGGCAAATTTAACGATTTTCAGCACATTTGCGAAATATCTCGGAAACGGTAAAAGATATTCGAGTTCCGGTTTTTGAGCATTCGGAATCCCCGTCGCAATGCGCATCTGATAGGGCTATACTAGGGACGCTCTTAGCGTCGATTTTAAAACATCAAAAAACTTTAACCTAAATATCTCGGAAAACGGTGAGATATCGGATGTGCTTTTTTCATTCGATTCGCGCGTCACGATGCGGTCTAACGACTACCCACAAGGTTCTAGACCATTTTTATATTCCGAAACTTTACCTCAAATATCTCGGAAAACGGTTAGAGATATCGGATCCGCTTTTATACCGTTCGATTTCCTCGTCGGAAGACGGCGTCTAAGGTACCGCGGGACGCGTACGTTCGATTTTGAGTTTCAAACTCTTTGAACGCCCATATTCGGAGAACGGTAATGCTGGAGGACGCGCGCGGCGGCATTCGGATTCCCCGCGAAGAGACCGCGTATATTTTGATGTGAATCGTTGGGTTATTCTCAAGGCTCTTAGGTGATTTTACGATATTTGCAAAATTTTTCGATCAAAATTTTACGTTTTTGCCGATATTTCCGAAACGGTACCGGGATAGCGCGTCGGCACTGCCAGGAAATGGAATCTGCCGAAAACGCGTCGAAGTGACAACACATTGGGGTTCCGGTGTTATCTAGCGCTCATGACGCTATCTTATGTCCCAGAATAAAGGAAAACGGCAAGAACGCGTGTTTTTTTCGTTTTAACATAACTCCGGAAACGACATTAGCTAGAGGGTTCTGCTTGGTCTCAAAATATTCGATCGACCACGCGAACATCGCAAACGCACCGCACTAGAACAAAATCGGACGATAGTTTTGCCCGCAAAGTAACGATTTACGGGTGAAAAATAGGAAATTTAACGATTCAGCACATTTTTGCGAATATCTCGGAAAGGGTAAAAAGATATCGAGTTTCGTTTTGAGCATTTCGAATCCCCGTCGCAATGCGCATCTGAAGCTATACTAGGACCTCTAGCGTCGATTTAAACCTCAAAAACTTTACCTCAAATATCTCGGAAAACGGTTAGAGATATCGGATTCGTTGCTTTTTTTCATTCGATTCCGCCGTCACGATGCGCGTCTAACGACTACCCACAAAGGCTCTAGGACCATTTTTATCCAAAAACTTTGACCTCAAATATCTCGGAAACGGTTAGAGATATCGGATCGTGCTTTTTCATTCGATTCGCCGTCACGATGCGCGATCTATACGGACTACCCATAAAGGCTCTAGGGACCATTTTTAATCCGAACTTTGACTCAAATATCTCGATACGGTTAGAAGATATCGGATTCGCGCTTTATACCGTTCATTCCTCGTCCGGAAGACGCGTCTAAAGGTTTACCCGCGACGCGCGTAGCGTCGATTTAAGGTTTTTCAATTTGACGCCCAATCTCAGAACGGTAATGTGCTAGGAGGACGCGCGGCGGGCGGATATCGATTCCGCGCGAAGAACGCGTATTTTGATGTGTAATTACGTTGGAGTTTATCTCAAGGTTTAGGTGGATTTTTACGCATATTGCAAATTTTCGATCAAATTTAAGTTTTTGCGCCAATATTCGAAACGCGTTACCGGATTTAGCGCTCGGCACTGCCAGAAATGGATCCGCCGAAAAACGGCGTGCCACAGTGTCAACACATGGGGTTTCGGTGTTATCTAGCGGCTCTGGACCTTCTTATGTCCAGAATAAGGAAACGGCCAAGAGAAACGCGTGTTTTTTCGTTTTTTACATAACTCCGGACGACAGTAGCTAGAGGGTTCTGCATGGTCTCAAAATATCGCATCGATCACGCGAACATCGCGCACCGCACTAGAACAAATCGGAGCGATAGTTTGCCCGCCAAAAGTAACGATTAGGGTGTGAAAAATAAGGAAATAACGATTCAGCACATTTTTGCAATATACTCTCGCGGAAACGTAAAAGATATCGAGTTCGGTTTTGAGATTCGAAAATCCGTCGCAATGCGCTCTGAAGGCATACTAGGGGGGACCTCTAGCGTCGATTAAACCTCAAAACTTTAACCTCAAATATCTCGGAAACGGTTAGAGATATCGGATCGTCTTTTTTCATTCCGATTCGCCGTCACTATGCGCGTCTAACGGAGTACCACAAAGGCTCTAGGACCATTTATCTCAAAAACTTTGACCTCAAATATCCGGAACGGTTAGAGATATCGGATCGTGCTTTTTTTTCAGTCGATTCGCCGTCACGATGCGCGTCTAACGGACTACCCACAAGGCTCTAGGGACCATTTTTATATCGAAACTGACCTCAAATATCTCGGAAACGGTTTAGAGCATATCGGATCGCGCTTTATATTCGTTCGATTCCTGTCGGAAAGACGCGTCTAGAGGCACTCGCGACGCCATAGCGTCGATTTAAGTTTTAAAACTTTTGAAGCCCATATCTCGAGACGGTTAAGCTGCTACGAGGACGCGCGCGGCGGCATTCAGATTCCCCGCGAAGAGACGCTTTATTTGATGTGTAATAGTTGGGGTTATCTCAAGGCTTTAGGTGATTTTTGCCGATATTTTTGCTAAAATTATTCGATCAAATTTACGTTTTTTGCACGATATTCCGAAACGGTTACGTAGCGCGTCGGCGTGCCAGAAATGGAATCCTCGCGCGAAAAACGCGTCCGACAGTGTACAAACATTGGGGTTTCGGTGTTATCTAGCGGCTCTGGCGCTGATCTTATGTCCAGAAATAAGGAAAACGCCAAGAACGCGGGTTTTTTTCGTTTTTTTACATAACTTCGAACGACAGTAGCTAGAGGGTTCTGCCTTGTTCTCAAAATATCGCATCGACACGCGAACATGCGCACGCACTAGAACAAAATCGGAGCGATAGTTTGCCCGAAAGTTAACATTTACGGGTAAAATAAGGAAATTTAACGATTTTCAGACATTTGCGAATTATCTCGGAAACGGTAAAGAATATCGAGTCGTTTTGAGCATTCGAATCCCCGTCGCAATGGCATCTGATAGGCTTACTAGGACGCTCTATGCGTCGATTTAAACATTCAAAACTTTAACCTCAAATATCTCGGAAACGGTAGAGATATCGATCGTGCTTTTTTTCATTCGATTCGCCGTCACGATGCGCGTCTACGGGACTACCCACAGGTTCTAGGGCACCATTATTTATATCCGAAACTTGACCTCAAATATCTCGGAAACGGTTAGAGATATCATCGCGCTTATACCGTTTCGTTCCTCGTCGGAGACGCGTCTAACAGGTTACCCCGCGGACGCGTACGTCATTTTGAGTTTCAAACTTTGAACGCCCATATCTCGAGAACGGTAAGTGCTAGAGGACGCCGCGCGGCGGCATTCGATTTCCCGCGAGAGACACCGCGTATTTTGATGTGTAATACGTTTGGGGTTATCTCAAGGCTTAGGTGATTTTTTACGATATTTGCTAAATTTTCGATCAAAATTTACGTTTTTTGCCGATATTTCCGAAACGGTTACCGATAGCGCGTCGCACTGCCAGAAATGGAATCCTCGCGGAAAAACGCGTCCGACAGTGTACAACGCATTGGGGTTCCGGTGTTATCTTAGCGGCTCTGACGCTATCTTATGTCCAGAATAAGAAAACGGCCAAGAACGCTGGTTTTTCGTTTTTTTAAACATAACTCCGGAACGCAGTAGCTAAGGGTTCTGCTTGCGTCTCAAAATATTCGCATCGACCACGCGAACATCGCGCACCGCACAGAACAAAATCGGACGCGAGTAGTTTGCCGCCAAAGTAACGATTTACGGGTGAAAAATAGGAAATTTTAACTATTTTCAGCACCATTTTGCGAATATCTCGGAAACGTAAAAAGATATCGAGTTCCGTGAGCAGAATCCCGTCGCAATTGCGCATCTGATAGGCTATACTAGGACGCTCTAGCGTCGATTTAACATCAAAAAACTTTAACCTCAAATATTCGGAAAAGGTTAGAGATATCGGATCGTGCTTTTTTTCATTCGATTCGCCGTCACGATGCGCGGTCTAACGGACTACCCACAAGGCTTAGGGACCATTTTTATTCTCAAAAATTTGACCTTCAAATATCTCGGGAAACGGTTAGAGATATCGGATCGCGCTTTATACCGCTTCGATTCCTCGTCGGAAACGCGATCTAAAAGCGTTACCCCGCGGACGCCGTAGCGTCGATTTTAAGTTCAAACTTTGAACGCCATCATCTCGAGAACGGTAAGTGCTAGGAGGACGCGCGCGGCGGCATCGTTCCGGCGAAGAGACGCGTATTTATTGATGTGTAATACGTTGGAGTTATCTCAAGTTTAGCGTGATTTCTACCGATATTTGCTAAAATTTTTCGATCAACAATTTAAGTTTTTTTGCGATATTTTCGAACGGTTACCGATTAGCGGTCGGCGCTGCCAGAAATGGAATCCTCGCCGAAAAACGCGTCGACAGTGTACAACACATTGGGGTTTCGGTGTTTCAGCGGCTCTGACGCTATCTTATGTCCCAGAATAAGGGAAAACGGGCCAGAAACGCGGGTTTTTTTCGCTTTTTTTAACATAACTTATCGCGAACGGACGTAGCTAGAGGGTTCTGCTGGTTCAAAATATTCGCTCGACCACGCGAACATTGCGCACCGCACATAGAACAAAATCGGAGCGATAGTTGCCCGCAAAGTAACGATTTACGGTGAAAAATAAGGAAATTTAAACGATTTCAGCACATTTTTGCGATATCTCGGAAACGTAAAAGAATCGAGTTTCGGTTTTGAGCCATTCGAATCCCGTCGCAATTGCGCATCTGATGGGCTTACCTAGTATAGCGTCCTAACGCTTAGCGTCGATTTAAACATCAAAAACTTTAACCTCAAAATATCTCGGAAACGGTTAGAGATATCGGATGTGCTTTTTTTCATTCGATTCGCCGTCACGATGCGCGTCTACGGAAGTACCCACAAAGGCCTCTAGGACATTATCTCAAAAACTTTGACCTCAAATATCTCGGAAACGGTTTAGAGATATCGGATACGTGCTTTTTTTCATTTCGATTCGCCGTCACGATGCGCGTCTATACGGCTACCCCACAAAGGCTCAGGACCATTTTTATATCGAAACTTTGACCTCAAATATCTTCGAAACGTAGAGATATCGGTCGCGCTTTATATCGTTCGATTCCCGTCGAAGGGCGTCTAGAGGTCACTCGCGGACGCCATAGCGTCGATTTTAAGCTTTTAAACTTTGAACGCCCATATCTCGAGAACGGTAAGTTGCTAGGGAGGACTCGCGCGGCGGCATTCGATTCCCCGCGAAGAGAGCGTATTTTGATGTGTATACTGGGGGTTATCTCAAGGCTTAGGTGATTTTTTACCGATATTTGCTAAATTTCGCTACAAAATTTACGTTTTTTGCCGATATTTTCCGAAACGGTTACCGATAGCGCGTCGGCGCTGCCAGAATGAATCCTCGCCGAAAAACGCGTCCGACATGTACACACATGGGGTCGGTGTTATCTAGCGGCTCTGGACGCTATCTTATGTCCCAGATTAAGAAAACGGCCAGAAACGCGTTTTTTTGTTTTTAACATAACTTCGGAACGACAGTAGCTAGAGGGTTCGCTTGGTCTCAAATATTCGCCACGGACCACGCGACATTGCGCCCGCACTAGGAACAATCGGGACGATAGTATTGCCGCAAAGTAACGATTTACGGGTGAAAAATAAGGAAATAACGATTTTCAGCACATTTTTGCGAATATCTCCGGAAACGGTAAAAGATATCGAGTTTCCGGTTTGAGCATCGAATCCCCGTCGCAATGCGCATTCTGATAGGCGTATATAGGACGCTCTAGCGGTCATTAACACATCAAAAACTTTTAACCTCAAATATCTCGGAAACGGTTTTAGAGATATCGGACGCTTTTTCATTCGATCGCCCGTCACGATGCGCGTCTAACGGACTACCCACACGGCTCTAGGGACCATTTTTTATATCCGAAACTTTGACCTCAAAATATCTCGGAAACGGTTAGAGATATCGGATCGCGCTTTTACCGTTCGATTCCTCGTCGGAAGACGCTCTAAAGGTTTCCCGCGGACGCCGTAGCGTCGATTTTGAGTTCAACTTTGAACGCATATCTCGAGAACGGTAAGTGCTAGGAGGACCGCGCGCGGGCGGCATCGATTCCCCGCGAGAGAACGCGTATTTGATGTGTAATACGTTGGGTTTCTCACGGCTTAGGTGATTTCTTTACCGATATTTGCTAAAAATTTTCGATCAAAATTTACGTTTTTTGCCGATATTTCCGAAACGGTTACCGATAGCGCGTCGGCGCCGCAGAAATGGAAAACCTCGCCGAAAACGCGTCGACAGTGTCAACACATGGGTTTCGTGTTATTCTAGCGGCTCTGGACGTATCTTATGTCCCCAGATAAGGAAAACGGGCCAAGAAACGCGTGTTTTTTTCGTTTTTTTAACATAACTTCCGGAACGACAGTAGCTAGCAGGGTTCTGCTTGTCTCAAAATATTCGTATCGACCACGCGACATCGCGCACCGCCACTAGACAAACATCGGGCGATAGTTTTGCCCGCCAAAGTAACGATTAGGGCGTTGAAAAATAAGAAAAATTTAACGATTTTCAGCACATTTTTGGAATTATCTTCGGAAACGTAAAAGATTATTGAGTTCCGGTTTGAGCATTCGAATCCCTCGCAATGCGCATCTGATAGGCTATTACTAGACCGCTCTAGCGTCGATTTAACCAAAAAACTTTAACCTCAAATATCTCGGAAACGTTAGAATATCGGATCGTGCTTTTTTCTCGATTCGCCGCACGAAGCGCGTCTAACGGAGTACCCACAAAAGGCCTAGGACCATTTTTTATCTCAAAAACTTTACCTACAATATCTCGGCAAACGGTTAGAGATTAATCGGCATTCGTGCTTTTTTCATTCGATTCGCCGTCACGATGCGCATCTAACGACTACCCACAAAGGCTCTGGGACCATTTTATATCCGAAACTTTGACCTCAAAATCTCGGAAACGGTTAGAGATATCGGGATCGCGCTTTATACCGTTCGATTCCTCGTCGGAAGACGCGTCTAAAGGTTACCCGCGACGCCGTTAGCGTCGATTTTAGTTTCAACTTTGACGCCCATATCATGAGAACGGTAAGTGCTAGGAGGACGCGCCGCGGCGGCATTTCGATTCGCGCGAAAGACGCGTATTTGATGTGTAATACGTTGGAGTTATTTAAGTTTAGGTGATTTTCTTACGATATTTGCTAAAATTTTCGATCAAATTAAGTTTTTTGCCGATATCCGAACGGTACCCGATAGCGGCGTCGGCGCTGCCAGAAATGACTCCTCGTCGAAACAATCGCGCCGGAACATGTACAACACATTGGGTTCATGTTATCTAGCGGCTCTGGACTCTATTCTCGTGCCCAGAATAAGAACGGCCAAGAAAACGCGGTTTTTCGTTTTTTTAACATAACTCCGAACGACAGTAGCTAGATGTTCTGCTGTCTCAAAATATCGCATCGATCACGCGAAACATCGCGCACCGCCCACTAGAACAAAATCGGAGCCGATAGTTGCCCGCCAAAGTAACGATTTAGGGGTGAATAGGAATTTAACGATTTCAGCACATTTTTGCGAAATATCTCGGAAACGGTAAAAGATATGAGTTCCGGTTTTTGAGCTATTCGAACCCCGTCGCAATGCGCATCTGATCGGCTATACTAGACGCTCTAGCGTCGATTTAAACCCTCAAACACTTTTAACCTCAAATATCTCCGGGAAAACGTAGAGATATCGGACCGTGCTTTTTTCATTTCGATTTCGCCGATCACGATGCGCGTCTAACGGACTACCCACAAAGCTCTAGGGGACCATTTTATATTCCGAAACTTTGACCTCAATATCTCGGAAACGTTAGAGATACGGATCGCGCTTTTATACCGTTCGATTCCTTCGTCGGAAGACGCGTCTAAGGTTACCCGCGGACGGCCGATAGCGTCGATTTTGAGCTTCAACTTGAACGCCCATATCCGAGAACGGTAGTGCTGGAGGAACGCGCGCGCGGCATTCGATTCCCCGCGAAGAGACGCGTATTTTGATGTGTAATCGTTGGGTTATCTCAAGGCTTAGGTGATTTTTTTTACCGATATTTTGCTAAAATTTTCATCAAATTTACGTTTTTTTGCGATATTTCCGAACGGTTACGATAGCGCGTCGGCGCCGCCCAGAAATGGAACCTCGCCGAAAAACGCGTCCGACCATGTGTACAACACATGGCGGTTTCGGTGTTATCTAGCGGCTCTGACGCTATTTAGTCCAGAATAAGAAAACGGCCAAGAAACGCGGTTTTTTTCGTTTTTTTTAACATAACTCCGGAACGACAGTAGCTAGCAGGGGTTCTGTTTGCGTCTTCAAATATTTATCGACCACGCCGAACATCGCGCACCGCACTGAAACAATCGGAGCGATAGTTTGCCCGCAAAGTAACGATTTAGGGGTGAAAAATAAGAAAATTTACCGATTATTCAGCACATGTTTTGCGAATATCTCGGAAACGGTAAAAGATATTGAGTTCGGTTTTGACATCTCGAATCCCCGTCGCAATGCCGCATTCTGATGGCTATACAGGACGCTCTAGCGTCGATTTAAAACTCAAAAACTTTAACCTCAAATATCTCGGAAACGCGTTGAGATATCGTGATTCGTGCTTTTTTTTCATTCGATTCGCCGTCACGATGCGCGGTCTAACGAGTACCCACAAAGGCTCTAGGGACCATTTTTATTCAAAACTTGACCTCAAATATCCCCTCGGACGGTTAGAGATATCGGATCGTGCTTTTTTTCATTCGATTCGCCGTCCGATGCGCATTCTAACGACTACCCACAAAGGCTCTAGGGACCATTTTATATATCGAAACTTACCTCAAAATACTCGGAAACGGTTAGAGATCTCGGATCGCGCTTTATACCGTTCCGATCCTCGTCGGAAGCGCGTCTAAAGGTTTACCCCGCGGACGCCGTAGCGTGATTTTAATTTCAAACTTTGAACGCCCATATCTCGAGAACGTAAGTGCTAGAGGACGCGCGCGGCGGCATTCGATTCCCGCGAAGAGACGCGTATTTTGATGTGTAATTACGTTGGGTATCTCAAGGCTTAGGTGATTTTTTACGATATTTGCTAAAATTTCGATCCAAAATTACGTTTTTTGCCGATATTTCCGAAACGGTTACACATAGCGCGTTCGCGCGCAGAAATGGAAACCTCGACCGAAAAACGGTCGACAGTGTACAACACATTGGGTTTCGGTGTTATCTAGCGGCTCTGGGAACGCTATTCTTATGTCCAGAATAAGGAAAACGGCCAGAAACGCGTGTTTTTTTTCGTCTTTACATAACTCCGGAACGACAGTAGCTTATGAGGTTCTGCTTGGTCTCAAATATTCGTATCGACCACGCGAACATCGCGCACCGCACTTAGAACAAATCGGACGATAGTTTGCCCGGCAAAGTAACGATTTAGGGGGTGAAAAATAAGAAAATTTAACGATTTCAGCCATTTTGCGAATTATCTCGCGAAACGGTAAAAGAATATTGAGTCGGTTTTGAGCATTTCGATCCCCGTCGCCAATTGCGCATTTGATAGGCATTACTAGACGCTCTGCGTCGATTTAACCTCAAAAACTTTAACCTCAAATATCTCGGAAACGTTAGAGATATCGGATCGCTGCTTTTTTTCATTCGATTTCGCCGTTCACGATGCGCATCTAACGGACTACCCACAAAGGCTCGAGGGACCATTTTTATCTCAAACTTTGACCTCAAATATTCTCGGAAAACGTTAGAGATATCGGATCGTGCTTTTTTCATCGTTCGCCCTCCGATGCGCATTCTAACGACCTACCCACAAAGGCTAGCCATTTTATTCCGAAACTTTGACCTCAAATATCTCGGAAACGGTTAGAGATATCGGATCGCTCTTTATACCGTTCGATTCCTTCGTCGGGAAGACCGCGTCTAAGTTACCCGCGGACGCCGTAGCGTCTTATTTTTAAGTTTCCAAACTTTTGAACGCCAATCTCGAGAACGGTAAGTGCTTAGGAGGGACGCGCGCGGCGGCATTCGATCCGCGCGAAGAAGACGCTATTTTATGTGTAACACGTTGGGGAGTTATCTCAAGTTTTAGGTGATTTCTTACCGATATTGCTAAAATTTCGATCAAAAATTTAAGTTTTTGCCGATATTTCCGAAACGGTTACCGATGCGCGTCGCCTGCCAGAAATGGAATCCTCGTCGAAAATCGCGTCCGACAGTGACAACACATTGGGGTTTCGATGTTATCTAGCGGCTCTGGACTCTATCTCGTGCCAGAATAGAAACGGCCAAGAAACGCGGGTTTTTTTTCGTTTTTTTAACATAACTCCGGAACGACAGTAGCTAGAGGGTTCGCTTGGTCTCAAAATATCGCATCGATCCGGCGGAACATCGCGCACCGCACTATAACAAAATCGGAGCGATATAGTTTGCCGCCAAGTAACGATTTACGGGTGAGAAAATAAGGAAATTTAACGTTTCAGCCACATTTTGCGAATATCTCGGAAACGGTAAAAAGATATCGAGTTCCGGTTTTGAGCATTCGAATCCCGTCGCAATGCGCATCGATAGGCTATACTAGACCGTTCTAGCGTCGATTTAAACATCAAAACTTTAACTCAAATATCTCGAAACGGTTAGAGATATCGATCGTGCTTTTTTTCATTCGATTCGCCGTCCACGCATGCGCGGTTCAACGGACTCCCACAAAGGCTCTAGGGACAACATTTTTATATCCGACTTGACCTCAAATACTCGGAAACGGTTAGAGATTATCGGTCGCGCTTTATACCGTTCGATCCTCGTCGGAAGACGCGGTCTAAGGTTACCCGCGGGACGCCGTAGCGTCGATTTTAAGTTTCAAACTTTGAACGCCCATTATCTTCGAGAACGGGTAAGTGCTAGGAGGACGCGCGCGGCGCATCATTCCCGCTTAGAGACGCGTATTTTGATGTTGTAATACGTCGGGGTTATCTCAAGGCTTAGGTGATTTTTACCGATATTGCTAAATTTTTCGATCAAATTACGTTTTTGCCGATATTTCCGAAACGGTTACCGATAGCGCGTCGGCGCCGCCAGAAATGGAACCTCGCCGAAAACGCTGTCGACACTGTACAACACATTTTAAAAAAAAAAAAAAAAAAAAAAATGGGGGTTTCGGTGTTATCTAGCGGCTCGACGCTATCTTATGTCCAGAATAAGAAAACGGCCAAGAAACGCGTGTTCGTTTTTTAACATTAACTCCGGAACGACAGTAGCCTAGAGGGTTCTGCATTGGTTCAAAATATCGCATCGACACGCGAACATCGTGCACCGCACTAGAACAAATCGGAGCGATAGTTTGCCCGCAAAGTATCGATTTTAGGGGTGAAAAAATAGGAAATTTAACGATTTCAGCACATTTTGCGAATATCTCTGGAAACGTGAAAGATATCGGTCCGGTTTCAAGCACTCAATCCCCGTCGCCAATGCGCATCTGATAGGCTACACTAGAGCGCTCTAGCGTCGATTTAACCTCAAAAACTTTGACCTCAAATATCTCGGAACGGTTAGAGATTCGGTCGGCTTTTTTTTCATTCGATTGCCGTCACGATCTGCGTCTAACGGACTACCCACAAAGCTCTAGGACCATTTTATCTCACAAACTTGACCCAATATCTCGGACGGTTAGAGAATATCGGATCGGCTTTTTCATTCGATTCGCCGTCACGATTGCGCGTCAACGACTACCCACAAAGGCTCTAGGGACCATTTTATATCCAAAGTTTGACTCAATAATCTCGGAAACGGTTAGAGATATCGGACGCGCTTTAACCGTTCCGTTCCCGTCGGAAGACGCGTCTAAAGGTTACCCCGCGCACCGCCGTAGCGTCGATTTGGGAAGTTTCAAATTGAACGCCCATATCTCGAGAACGTAAGTGCTAGGAGACGCGCGCGGGCGGCATTCGATTCCGCGCGCAGAGAAGCGTATTTTGATGTGTACTACGTTGGGGTTTCCTCAAGGCGTAGGTGATTTTTACTGATATTTGCTAGAATTTTCGATCAAATGTTACCGTTTTTGCCGATCATTTCCGAAAAACGGGTGTTTGTGTACCGGAGTGCCGCGTCGCGCGGCCAGAATGGAACCCCTCCCGCCGAAAAAACGCGTCCGACAGAACGTGTACTCCATTGAGTTTTCGAGTTATTTCTAGCGGCTCTGGACGGGTAATCTTATTCCCAGAATAATAAAAAGAAAAATGGCCCAGGAACGTGCTTTTTTCGTTTTTTAAACATATAGCCGGAAGACGTAGCTAGAAGGGGTCTGCTTGGTCCAAAATATTCGCATCGACCACGGCGAACATCGCGCACGGATGCACTAGAACAAAATCGGAGGGATCGTTTAGTGCCGCGGAAGTAACGATTAGGGTGAAATAAGGAAATTTAACGATTTTTCCACTTTTGCGACTATATCGGAAACGGTGAAGATATCGAGTTCCGGTTGAGCATTGTGTGTGTGCGAATCCCGTCGAATGCCGCATCTGATAGGCTACCCAGAACGCTCTAGCGTCGATATAGACACCTCAAAAAACTTTGACCTCAAATATCTCGGCACGGTTTAGAGATTCGATCGTGCTTTTTTTTCATTCGATTCGCCGTCGCAAATGCGCATCTGATAGGGCTACACCAGAACGCTCTAGCGTCGATATTAAACCAATCAACAAAAATTTGAGCCTCAATATCTCGGAACGTTGAGATATCTGTATCTGTGTTCTATTCGATTCGCCGTCTCGATGCGCGTCTAACGGACTAACCACTAGGCTCTAGGGACCATTTGTTAATATCGCAAATGTTTTGACCGGTAGTATGATATCTTCTGGTAAGACGGTAGAGGATAGGTTAGAGATATCGGATCGCGCTTTATACCGTTCGATTCCTCGTCGGAAGACGCGTCTAAAGGTTACCCGCGGACGCCGTAGCGTCGATTTAGGTAGTTTCAACTTTGACCGCCCATATCGTCGACGCACGGGTCGTGCTAGGAGACGCGGCGGCGGCATGCGATTCCGCGCGAGCGATCGCGTATTGTTGATGTGTAGCTAGTTGGGGTTATCTCAAGGCTTAGGTTGTTTTTTTACTGAATATTTGCTAAAATTTCGCTCAAAATTTCGTTTTTTGCCGATATTGAACGGTTACCGAGTAGCGCGTCGGCGCTGCCAGAGATGGAATCCTGCCGAAAAAACGCGTCGCACAGTGTACAACACTTGAGGTGGTTTGATGTTATCTAGCGCCTGGATCGGTATCTTAATGTCCCAGAATAGGGAAAAATGGCCACGAAACGCGTGTTTTTTTCGTTTTATTTAACATAACGCCGGAACGCCGCAGTAGCTAGAGGGTTCTGCTTGGTCCTCAAAATATTC
This sequence comes from Protaetia brevitarsis, assembly GCA_004143645.1. Taxonomy (NCBI): domain Eukaryota; kingdom Metazoa; phylum Arthropoda; class Insecta; order Coleoptera; family Scarabaeidae; genus Protaetia; species Protaetia brevitarsis. The sequence continues at coordinate 25,154 of RXPK01000321.1, read as the reverse complement.
GCATGCCACGGAACATCGCGCCACATGCACTAGAACAAAATCGGAGCGATAGTTTGCCCGCAAGAGTAAAGATTTAGGGGTGAAAAAATTAAAAGGGAAAAAAATGTTTAAAGAAAATTTTCAGCACCTTTTTTGCGATATCTCGGAAACGGTGAAAGATATCGAGTTCCGGTTTTGAGCATTCGAATCCCGTCGCAATGCGCATACTGATAGGCTACACCAGGAACCTCTAGCGTCGATATCAACCTCAAAACTTTGACCTCAAATTCTCGGAAACGGTTAGAGATAGTCGGATGCGTGCTTTTTTTCATTTCGATTCGCCGTCGCAATGCGCATCTGATAGGCTACCACCAAGAACGCTCTAGGCGTCGATCTATCTACCTCAGAAACTTTACCTCACATATATCTCGGAACCGGTTGAGATATCGATCGTCCTTTTTTTCTTCGATTCGCCGTCTCGATGGCGTCTAGATGGCTATCCGCACAAGGCTCTATGGACCAGTTTTTATCTCAAAAACTTGCCCTCAAATATCTCGGAACGGTTAGAGATATCGGGATCGTCTTGTTTTTCATTCGCTCGNCTCCTTTACGAGAGCTCTTTAGATTCTGTGACTAGGGAATTCACTCCGCTCATCTGTTGTTCAGTCTCAACTATAATAATTGTCTCTTTTTCTTTCTGTGTATTCTGTCCATGTTCTCTATATTACTGCCTTGCCCATCTAATCCATTTCTAATCTGACTACTTGATCTCCCATCTTGCCTTAGTTCTGCTCTTGCTGTCCTCATTGGTTCCCTCCACTTTGTTTTCTATAAGTCTCCGCCTCTCTTCTGTGCATGCCCAAACCTGCGTAGTCCTGAGATTTATGACCCGACGATATCTTCTCTCTCCATAATATGTCTATCTCGTGTTCATCAACTGTCTGTATCCCCTTCCTCTGTTATTTTTGCCCCAAAATTTTCTTCAATATTTTTCTTTCAAAATTCTGAATTTCTCTTCGTCTCCTGCTGTTAACACATCGTTTCGGCTCCTTAAATTGCTACTAGTCTTATCGCTGTTTTGTTACCAATTTATTTTCGTATTTTTACTGATTTTTTATCAATTAATTTTCGTATCGCCAGTAAGCCCTATTTCAGCTAGTATTCTTTCTGTTTGTTTCTACACTTCTTCTATTTTCATTGTTGATTGTCACTCCTAAGTATTTAAAATTCTTTACTGTTTCGAAGTTGTATGTCCTATTTTGATTTTGATCTGTGCTAGTTCCTCTTTCTAGCATATCATGTATTGGTCTTGTCTCTCATTGATCTCAAGTCCTCTCTTCGTCGCTTCGCTAACCAGTATCGTCAGCACGCTCTACGTCTTCCTTTTTCTTACATATTAGGCGCAACATCGTCAGCATATGCTACCAATGATTTAACTCTGCGAGATTTGTGTTCTTAACTCCAATGTTCGTACTACTCCGTCCAAAGCATATTAAATAACGTTGATGATAACGCGTCACCTGTCTCACTCCTACCTCGTTTGATCTCATTTGTGGCTCCCTCTGTGTAATGACCTTAGCGCTAGAATTTTTTCATTGTCATTTGAACTAGCCTTATCAAATTTTGCGGATTTCATTATTCTCATTTCTTCTATCAGTTTGGATTCTATTGATGCTGTCAAAGGTTGCCTGAAACAACGAACAGTATGTGGCTCTATGCCAACTCGTAACTTTTTCGATGGTCTGAGTCATTAATGAATGGCGTCCACTGTGGATCTACCTTTTCTGAAACCCTTGCTGATATTCTCCAATACAGTGTTCTGTGTATTTGTTTAGTCTTTGCCTAATCAATGTTGTAAGTATTTTGTAGGCTGTTTCAGAAGCTTATGCTCTATAGTTTTGGGCAATTCAAAGGTCTCCTTTTTTCCAAATGGGTGTTAACAGTCCCGGACTCCACTTCATTAGGCATGTTTTCCGTTTTCCAAACGTTTACAATAATGTCGAATAATCTTTCTTAGTAATTTTCTTCTCCTCCTTTCTTGATGAGTTCGTTGTTGATTTCATCAGGTCCGCAGCTTTCTGTTGCTTCAGATGTTTATATTTTCCAGGTATTCTTCGTACTTTGGTATATCTTCCTCTCCATCCCCATCTTCAGTTCTCTCCTTTTCTTCTTATTTTGTGTTTTAATTTCGTACAATTCTGTGAAGTACGTTTCCCATTTTTGTTGTTTATTTTTTGCAGTAATTACTTTCTTTTTGTCTTGATTTTATATATATATTTTATATATATATTTTATATATAATAAGTTAAATACATATACTATATTTCTGAATGAAGCCGTCTATTCAAGAGTTGTTGTTGTTACGTATTTTTTTTTGCAGGAATATTTCCGTATTCGGTATTTCTAAAAGAAACGCCGCCGCCGAAACTTCAATGTGTTTATTCAGTGTATAAACCTTTTTTTCTCTATACATTTATATTTCTGTTTAAAGCTGCATTTACACCCAAGGAATTTTAAAATTCTCGATTGCTGGTGTCCCGATTTTTCCTGCGAGAAGTGTACATGAAATATACTTGGAATTCGATGTGAACTCAAAACACTAAACGAAAAATAAAATAATTAGAAAACTTACACTATAAGCCAACAAATGACACTACCGATATTAACAACTGAAATAAAATAAATTAAAAGGAAAGAAAAAACACAATTCCGGCGTTACAATAGGGCAAAATAAACATCCAAAATCGGGACGAAAGATAATACACTGAATGAAACATCCATTCATCAATACAATTCTTTCCACAACGGTGAATACTCAAAACATACTTTATTGTGTGCTGTCCGAGATCCCCTCAGTAATTCTTTATAAAACTCGGGAAATAGAAAATCGAAAGGGCCTATTTGTCGAACGTTTCCTCTCCACGTTCGAATTGCGCTCCAGTTATTATTTCGCAACGAAAAAACGCATTCCCAACGATCACGTCTGGATTATATGGAGTATTTGTAAATTTTATGGTTATAAAAAAAGTAAATGGTCCGACGGCGAATTCTATACAGCTACTTAGATTCCGTCCGGGACTTTTGTAGCTAAGGCAGGACGCGGAATGAGGTCGGAGTTCGAAAGTGGATCAAACTATAGAGAGGACGCGAACGGGGCTGGGAAAATTGCGAAAGCTCGGAGGGTGAGAGGTTGTGTAATTCCTTAGTAGGTGCCCTTCTACGTCTACTCGTAATCTTCGCCCGAGAGAAGATGACGTGATGGAATACCCTCGGCCGTAAAGAGATTTCCCTAAAAATCGAATGAGATGAATAAAAATTCTATATTTCGCCAGTATCGAACGGCATTTGTTGCTGTGTAGACTTGAACCTTTGACGCGAGCGCGTGCACGTAAAAAATGAAACGTATTAAGACGGATCGTTTTTATATTGCGGTTGCTGCACCGTAAAATTTTAGTGTGCTATGGAAATTCGACTGTATTAAAATTGATAACGACAATAAGGGTATTACGGTGGATATAGACATTCGTTGAGTACTAAAACCTCTTTGATGGGCGTTCGAATTGTGAGCGCAAAAAGGAGTCGTAAATTGTTTAAGGGTCAATCGTGGATTCTGAAGGACTATTAAGACCCAATCACAATTTTTTTAGAATGAGTATTTTGTTTACTTGGAGAGATCTGTCTGATATAGAATCTCCGGATTCACTGCAGCCTATACCGAGAGAAAAAAAGTGTTGTATTAACTAATAAAATGGTGTGTTGAACACTTTTTTCTTTTTCAATATGAGCAATGATATTTTAGTGTTAATGCAATACGTAAAATAATGTTAAATTGCGTTAGTTAACCCATTAATGGCCAAAGCATCATTAACGAAACATTATCATATATATATTTTTTCATAATTGTATCTGGCATTTTTTTCTAGTTTCTAGTTATGTATATACTAGTAAGGCGTCAAATCAACAAATTCTATCACAGAAATCACAAATTTAAAATAATTTGTTGTCAAAATTGAAGTATGAAGTATTATCTTTTCAGGCAGCGACGAAGTGTTTTTCGGAAATAAATAAAAGATATCGTAATGTATCTGATAAATGGTTGGGCTGTGCTTGACATATTTATTACTAAATAGGGAGGTGTTTAGACTGAAAAAAACTTGTTTATTTTTCTTTGGATTACAGTTACAATCGTCCGACTTTAAAGTTTCGTTATCGATACTTTGGCGTAATGTATAAACTAAAGCCGTTTTGTCATAATATATTATTTCTTCTTTTTCTAGTAGGTTTTGTGATATATTTTAGTTGCAGTTGTGCTCAAGTATCGTACGCACATAACTGCTCTATTACTGCGCTTCCGTAAAATAATAAAAAAAAAAAATAAAAAAAAAACAGTTTGTACGTTGTTGTTCTTGCAGTGTTTGCGAACGTTGTTATATTTTAGTTTGATATATCTTGAAGGAGTAACGTACGCACATTTCACTTTTTAGCATATGCATATATTACTTTTTAAAAACTTACAGCAATGTCTTTTGCAAAAGTTACGAAATGAAAAGACCAGTTTCTATCGAGAATTGGAAGCTATTTTAGAAGATATGTCTGATGTAGAAGATGGTGAAACAGACGCAGTGTATATTCCACGCCTGTTGACATTCTTACAGATGAAGAGGATATAATGATACTCTTCTTATAGAGCAGCAAAATATAGGAGATATTGCGGCACGTTCGAAATACATTCAACTGGTGAATTTGAAGGTGATAAGGACCGTCAGTTGTAGTAAATGAGCCAGGTGCAGAAGAAAGGGAAAAGCCAAGCAGAAAACAACCAGTATGTTCCTTGCTGGTCAAGACCAAACACGTTACTCTTCATCGCCATCGTCCACTGAAGCTACAACAAAAGAAGAAATAAGTCGTCTGATAGGAGGGAAGACACCTTTAGAGATATTTTATTATTTTTTGACGAAGATCTTTTAAATCTAATAGTTCAATTCAGTATGAAATATGCGAAACAAAATAACCCACATGATTTTACTCTATCAATAGCTCAACTGAAGCAATTTCTAGGAATTTTAATACTTACGGGTTACCATACTCTTCCTGCTACTGACATGTACTGGTCTAAGGATTTAGATAAACGTGTCGACCTGGTTAGAAAATGTATGAGTAGGAATACGTTCAGAGCCATCAAACGAAACTTACACTTGGCAGATAATAATACTTTAGACAAAAGCGATAAATTTGCCAAAGTGAGACCAATTTTTAATGAAATGAACAAAAATATTACAGTTTGGTATATTTTCATATAATTTGTCTATCGATGAGCAAATGGTTCCATATTTTGACAGACATTCTGCCAAAATGTTTATAAAAGGAAAGCCTGTTCGTTTTGGCTTTAAAATTTGGTGCCTTTGCAGTTCAGAAGGATACCTCTACCAATTCATACCTTACGGAGGTTCCTCCCCCGAAGCAAAAAAATCCGAACATCCTTTGGGAATAAAAGTTGTTTTAGATTTACTAACTGTAGTTTTGAATCCATCGCAGTGCAGGGTGTTCTTTGACAACTTTTTTTCTAGTTATAATCTGTTTTGCTTGCTGAAAGAAAGAGGATTTTATTTTACTGGAACAATAAGAGAAAATCGTTTAGCAAAGTGCCCTTTAGAAAGCAGCAAATCAGTACAAAAAAAGGATAGAGGATATTTCGACAGTATATACGATAAAAACGCTGAAGTAACTATTGCTAGATGGAATGACAACTCAGTTGTTACTGTTGCAACTAATAATGGTTACATACATCCACCTGTACATGTAAAACGGTATAATAGGAAACTACGTAAAGAATGCTCAATACCTCAGCCAATTGTTATAAATGATTATAACCAGCATATGGGTGGTGTTGATATACTGGACAATGGTATTGCGAACTATAGAGTAAAAGTAAGAGGTAAGAAATGGTGGTGGCCATTATTTACTAATTTAGTAGATTCCACAATAGTCAATGCGTGGAAAATTTACAATATCGCAAATTCCTCTCAAATGTCTCAGATAGAATTTCGATCCTACTTGGTCTTGGCATTGCTTCAAATTAGCGGTATAAAGGAAAGCGAAAGTGAACACAAACAGGAAGACGAAAGAAAACTATTGTTAGGGCGTCCATCTAAAGGTAGTTTACCTAGTGAAGTGCGTTACGACAAAGTTAGTCATAATATAATTCGCCACACGGAGGGTAAAAGACGCCGCTGTAGATTATGTAAAACAAATAGTGTTTATATGTGCGATAAGTGCAATGTTCACCTACATTCGTCTTGTTTTACGAAATTTCATAAAATATAATGTATACAACATATGGAAAAAAAATTAACATATTATGCCAAAGTTTCGTTTTCGAAACATTATTTTTTAGTATTTTGGAAATATTATATTCACTTATTTTACAGAAAGATTACTTAGATGTAGGTTATTAGTAAATATACATACAAATTTTATGTCATTTATAATTATTTTTACTCTTGGCCATTAATGGGTTAACTGAATAATAATAAATGTTATAAGAAACAGACTACGCGTGGTTCATTGAACATGTACTTAATTTTCCATTAACAATTTCTACCTGCTAATTAAATAATACAACAACATTATCCAACACAGTTACTTGTTGTAGACACACGAAGTAATAATTGTCTCTATAATTTTATAATATTGGTTTAGCACTAAAAAATGTTGATTCAAAACTTATATTGTTTCATTTAACTTACCTGTAGTATTTATCGAATGACCATCTGCATGTAATTCAACACCCTTAGGTGGTTACACGAAAAAGATTTTCTTGTTAGTGGAACCATTTTCGATCTTGCTTAAAATCACGTTACTGATCGCGCGAGTTTTTAATTTCATCGATGGATTCATCGATTACTGTATCATTAATGTATTAAACAGAAATATACTGTAATCGATGGATCTATCGATGAAATTAAAAATCCGCCCGCACATTCAGCAATTAGTCCATTGATAGCAACGCTTAGCTATATATTGCCTAATTACGAAGACTATAGTAGGTAATAGAAGAAAAACATTTACGGTATTAATACTAAACTTATATTAGCTTAATAACATAACTAAAAAATTATAAAGGTTTTATTCATACATTTGAAAGGAAAGTACAATTCAACGCTTCATAATAAATCATTAATAACAACATTTTACCAAAATTCGTTATCAGCATTTACCGATTTCGTAATACTACCCACCAAATAATCACTATTTTCAACGGAATTGGTTTTTATCATATTAATCGATTTACTTTAACAATTAGAGGCAAAATGATTTTTACGATTACATTTATCACATACTTTACCATAAGCTGGACAACTGTTTTGCGCATGCGTAAAATTACAACGTGTACACCGACCTGTTCTAGAATTGTTCGAATCCGTTACAAGCGATCTTATTTGAATTTGCCGGACACCTCTCTTTCCAATGATCTTCCATCCTTGTGCGGCCCTTGGGTGAAACGTGTCTTCTGTTTTGCTCCTGCATCCGGCTGTCGATCGATGTTTTCCAGCGTTATTTCAATATTATTTAAAATTTCTCGAACTAATAATTTTTTGCTAGGTCGCCCTCCATTTTCATCTTCTCGGGTTGAGATATATTCTCCATTTTGTTTTGTTCCTTCCTGACACTTTCTTTTTATAATTTGTTGCACTTTTTCTTCCTTTCACCGATTTTTTTTGTATTTTGTTTGTTTTTTATTCCGACTGCGCCATGTTATATATATACTATGCGATGGGTTTTGATTATCTGTATTTTTCAATATTAATGTTACAGAAACTTACAAACATAGGTCTTATTGCTACTGAGGTTGGATACTGACTGACTATACGCATGTGCGATCACCTATATGTAATAGTATTAAATATTACATTTCATTGAGTTAACACCGATAGTAAATATTTAAAGAACACCTTTTTCAAATATCAAATCGACAATTTGTGGGGTTAAACGAACAAGATAAAATATTGGTTACGCCTGAACACTATAATCTTGTTAAATTAACTCTAAAGTGTGCAACAATATAAATATGTTTGTTTCAAATAGATGCATATGATTCACTTAAATGCAACATGGTTAAATCAATGCTCAAATTCGTGACACTACGAAAAAATGTTGAAATAACCATTTCATTTCTCTCAGTGTAATAATAATAATAATAATAATAATAATAATAATAGTAATAATAATACTTTATTTATCATAGAACCAAATCGGTATTGGTAATTGTCACAATATTAAGCTATTTAGGATTCAAAAATTCCTATACAGTATAAAAAGAATTTGTAAAAGATACTGTTTTAATTTATTCTTAGAAAGTGAAGCACTACCAATGATCTTCAGCTCTTTGGGTAGGGCATTGTATACCCCAATCATCATGTGGTGGGGCCCTCTCTCGTAATTGGTAGTCCTGTGCCGCTTTACTGCCAACATATTCGAGCTTCAAGTTTCAATTCTGTTGAAGCGACCATTCCGCGCCAAGCTATTTTTGGTTTTTCTGATAAAGCATCCTTAATTTATATAGTATGTATAAGCATGGTACCGGTAATACCCCACATTGTCGCCCCCTCTTAGCTTCTTGTAGTTAATTCTCCCATTTTTGTGCTCTTCAGACTGAAAACTAGTTCTGCTACAACTAAAAGCTCCTTAAACACTCCTCGTTTCTGGTAAATCATGATCATCAAGTCAAATATGCCGAACTAATAGTTAAACGGCGTGCATAGCTGAAATTTTGGTAAGTTGTATGTGGTAAGTCATAACTACTAGTTTTCAGTGGTAAATTATAACAATTCGCAAAAATGTCACATCCCCACGATTCTTTATGCACTATCTAACTCTGCGAGGCCAGCTCTGAATGAGATAAAGTCCCTGCTGTCTTAATATGTTGGTTTAAATCTCGGTAAATGGGCGCCAAGGCTCGGATAACATTCGGAAGTATAAGGTAAAGTCAGGTAAGTGTGTAGTAAAAATTGCATAGTGTGAAAAAAATGTAACACTGTTCACATAATAAGACATTTTGATAAATTTTACACACAGAAGTACGTAATATACCCCCAGTTGTAAGCCTTCGATAGATACGCCTTTTATAATTATCAACAGTTTACTAGAAAAAAAGGAAATTTTAAAAACTGTCATTACTACCGGTTACTACTACGGTTACTGTGTAACCTTTCCGCATTTTATATATTAATAGCATTATCCTTTAATTCGGCCAAGAGTGTAATACTATACCGATGTCTTTTTAATAAGGTATGATAGATTTACAAGATATCTAAGTTATTATACGTTAGAAGATGTGATTTTTATTTGGAAACTAGTTTGAAGTTTACTACATTAGTAATATAACAGAAAACATCCGTATTTTAATTTTAAAAATAAATGTAGCCAAACTACACACTTGCCTCGGTTACACACTTACCTGACTTTACCTTACAAAATATTATAGCAAAACGCCAAGAGCCTATTGACGCTAAATCCGCAGATATTAGAGGAAAAGTTAACGCAAACTTGGTCAAGGTTCATCAATTTCGATCAATTCTATTCCGATAAAATGTAGTAATAAAACTCATTCAATTCAGAAATTCAATTCATTATAATGGTAAAATATTTAGGTTGACCCTATATAGTAAGGAATTTCCCTTTGTACAAAAATTTGTAAAAATAAAATCACTTGCCACATAAAACTAAATTTTGTAAAGTAATGCAAATAACTTAAATACTTCTATTACTGATCAACAGATTAATAAAGCATAATACATGTGCCCAATCGTGAAGTGTGTTTTACATAAGATGTCATTAAAATTACAAGATTAAATATTGGTCGCAAGGAATTCCTCTTTTTTTTCCGTTGAGCTAGCAAATTTTAATTTTCTTTTTCATTTTAAAATTCATTTAATTCAGTCAGTACGCAGCAATACGTATAGCAATGCATTTGGAACAGCGGGAGGTATCTACATATTAAGCAACAATTTACTATTAAGTTTTGTTCTAACCTGTAAATTCCTAAATTGCTAAAATTGCTGCAATTTTATTCCACCAAATAAGTTTTGCAAGTATGAACGGCTGAAAATGAGTCATTCACACTTGCATATATGTTTAGTGCAATCAATTTGCAAAAAATTATTTGCATGTCAGTACAGAGGTTTTACTCAAGTCATAATTTACGTCATTTTTTTCGTTTTTAGGACACAAAATTTGCATACGGGTGACTGTGGAAGTCGTTACACGTCGCATATCGGCACTCTAACCAGTGACTCATTAAATTCTATGATTGCACGTAGTCGTTTATGTTTCAATTTATTATTATTGGAGTTGTTTTAGGGCCCGCTTATTGGAAGTAATAATTTGACCGTACCAACGTGTCGAAGAAAAATCCAATAAAGCAACCGCGTGCTGATAACTACCTAATTTTGGCGCAATAACGCCGGCCATAGGGACCACATAAGATAATTTACCGAGGGCCGAATATTTCACCGAAGGTCTTTGTTTGCGCTGCGGTTACAAGAGAAATATTACCGGACCCGGCGCTGGCTAGAATTTGTCATGTAAACTTTGTTACACCGCCAATAAAATTTATTCTACCAGTATGCCCGCGGTGTAAGGTTAACACGCGTAAGTATGTGTTATTTTAGTGTTTTGGAGCTGCGTAAACAAAATAGACGAGTTTTAAGCTAATAATCCCAATTCAGAGAGGATATTATTAAACTATAGTAACCATTAATATATCCTTTCAAAACATTGGTAATTATTTTAGGCGGGAAATGTTACAATATCGACGTTAATAAAATTATTATCCGCAATTAATTTGCATATTTACATACACGTTTAGCTCGTGATGTCGTAAATTTAAATGCGTTAACGTTAATTGTGAAATACTGTACAAGAGATAATATTTATAAATTTGCCTATTTAACATGTATTATCAAATATACATGCAAGCACTAAACCTACCATATTTACTTTACATGGAGTATGGACTATGATAATTTATTTTTATGATTATTCGTGCAATGACAACAACAATTAAGAGTTATTAATAGTTAGTTTTAATTACATTAGGCATTGTATTTGTTACTAGCCATAATCTAGAAATGCAAGATTAAGAGAGATAAGTATATTATAAAAAAAAACACTAAAAAGTTATTTAGATAAGGATTATATTCTAATTTACCTCCTTAGTATAACTAATGGTATGACCGTAATTCAATGAGAAATCTTTCATTTTGATTTTAAGGTAAAACAATTAATAGTTACATAGAAAGATCATTAGTGTCGCATTTGCATAAAATTAACTTTATACACATACAAAAAAAGATGTTTTTTCTTGTAGTTAATAACTAACGTTATATATAGGAAGCCATACCATGGTCGTTCAGCAAAGGGTTAACAACTGAAGATACTAGACAATAAGGCAGCTTAACTTATGGACATCAAGTAGCTCAAAACTTTTAAAAGTTTTGCAGATTTAACTTTAATAAATTATGGGTTAACCAGATATTAAACTTGTGTAAAAAATACGATCTTAGTCCGGTCTTTCAAAATTCTAATACTTTAAGAAATAAATTAAAACTTAATATTGAAATTATTGATTTTAAAAAATGTTCTGGGATTTATATGATCAAATGCGGTATTTGTAATAAAGTATATATATAGGCCAAACAAAGAGGAATGCGGAGATTAGATTTAAAGAGCATTTATATCATATTAAGAATCACAATGCCGATAAATCCGCTTTGGCGTATCATTCAAATTGTAAGAATCTTAATATGTGGGAAGCTATTTATATGAATAAACATGTTAATAGCTTGCTCAATACTGATTTAACATCCCTTAATTACAAATATTTAGAATTTATTGAATATAGTAGTCCTGATGATTAATTTTTGTAGCCTAGGATATACTTACTATATTTACGCATTTAGTATTTGACAATACACTTGTATGTACACCTTAGCTTAGCTAACGAAATGTACATTGTGTTTTTGAAGATTAAAAAGTTTGTGAGACTGAAGTTTATTGGTATCCCCTTTAGTTATTAGTAGTAATAGTTTAATAATATATTTTCAATAATTTGTAACTTTTAGGAGGTTAGCATTCAAGTCGTAAGCTGTCGCTACTTTGAATATACAATGTGTAATGTCTAAAGTATCTGGAACAATCATGTAAGCATACATTTTCTTCTGTCTGTCCCTTGTCAGGGCGTAATACATAAATTTCTACATCCAAACGCGCATAGCTCAAAAACTCATATATAACATCATATATAGGCATATAACGCCTGATATAATTTTACACTGGCTTTCAACATACAATGTAACCACACAACAATATACAGGGTATACCACATAAGTGGTTCATTAATAGTTTATGATGTTCTATTATTTACTTATATTTGAGATTTTGACACCATCATCTGTTCAATCAATGGTGCCAAAATCTCAAATATATTAACATCACAAACTTTTAATGAACCACCTACGTGGAATACAGATACAATACTGTATACTGAATCTGATTAGAATTAAGAAATATGAAGAAAGGAAAATATAATTTTGTGAACACGCTGTATAATTTTTTAAATTCAGGTCTATATATACAGTACTCGATGCCAAATAGAGTGATTATAACCGATTTCTGAAATTCGATCAAACAAGCACACATATATCATTCCGTGCTTATTGTAATACCCTGTATATAAATAGCTCAACCAATCGGAAGAACTGCATAAACGGCGCATGTCCGCCATTGAAACTTTTTCTATCTCTCACCGTTTGAAAGTTATTAGGATAAACGAAATCTTAATCGGATTTCAAGGACGTTTTATACCCCCTAAAGTTGAAGTTCAGAAAGTGTCCTTGAGCAACACTCCATGGGGTGAAAAAAATGGCGAAGTTTCATTAGAATCCGCGATTTACAGTTCGCAATATTACTAGGTAGCCTTTTTCATATTTAACAAAAAAAAAAATAAACTGACGCACATTTCATAAAATTATCTTTATATAAAATGAAAATTTAAATTAAATTTTTTGTAATTTTTTTTACAATTATATGAAATGCAATAGAAGATTTTATTAAAATGCGAAATTTTTGCGGTTGTATGTATTTATTTCATATTTTTTTTTTTTAATTATTAGGTATTTATATTATTATTGAAGACAAAAAATCCAGCAAGAAAATTTTAATATGATATTATTACAGATCACAGTGGCTTATATAAAGTCATGTTATTTTTCCATAGAATGCCAAAATGGAATCGTGTATAGGGTGTTCTATTCAAAATAACAGATTACGTATGCGTCCTTTTTTTTTTAGATACTCTGTGTAGTGAAAAATGTTCTTAGGTTATGCACACTATTGAGATAGATGATAGAACCTTTGTAGATTTTTTTTCCAATATGAAATCAAGAAATTGTAAAGTTGTATAAAGGTAAATAAAATAATATCTACACTTAAAAAAATCTTAATGCATGGGAGTCTATCTGTAATCAAAAAAAAAAAAAAATGTAAAAGTCGGACCTGTCTCCGACGTAAACGCTTTGTCGATGGAGTATACCATTTTCAGCTATTATTGTTGTTACTATCACGTAGATTGGCGGGAACAGTAAGGAGAGGAGGGAAGAGGGGGGGGGTAAGAGGATGTGTCTTTAAATAAAAATACACTGTTGCACTTAGCATGACTTGGATAGATTTTATATTAATTTACGGAATATGAGAAAAACGCAATTGAAAATTAAAAAAAAAACAGTGTTTTATTTTTTCTGTGTTATTTAATTAAATTAATCTACAGATACGCGTGGTAGCATTTATTGATAAGTAGCTCTCGACTAGCAAGAGTAAAAGAAAAATATTTACCTCTTTTCCTGCTACTAGATTCGTATTCTTCGGTACTCGTTGGTTCTTGAAGAGCTCTGGCGGCTAACATCTGGAAAGTATCACAAATATCGTGATTCTCCCATTCGTGCTGGAAGACAAGTTTCCCATCTACGTCGTCAATGAGAGCATTGATGGATGCTTTTAAGTTAGTTTTGCATTCTTCTTGTTCTAGTTGCCATATGGCGTAAAATTCGTTCGTGACCATTTCAGTTATGCGATTGATGAAAGTTTGATAGAAGTCGATCTTCTTTTAACCAGCCTCGAAAGTTATATCTTCATTATCATCGCCAATTTCCATTTCTCTTCAATTACTGTCGTATTGCTCCACCGACTGAAACATTCTCGTCAAGTTGATTTTTATCTGCGCCTCGGCGTCTTCCATGAAGCTCTGTTGGATGAATATCGGAATCTTCTTTCCCTCGAAGTTCTCGCATAACATGCTTTCCATAAGAGGCTAAGTCGTTAGCTGCTCCGGCTATTTCTTTTATAAACTTCAAATATACTTCAACAGTCTCATCCTTGGACGTATATAAATTCAACTTCTTATCGTATTGAAGATACAGCTTCAGGTAGGGTATGTTCTTGTCGTCACCAGTGACTTTGACCATATGCAAAATGCTCTGCCGAATAAGTTTGATAAAATTTCGACACCAAAATACCGGTTGCGGTGCACCAATAATGCATCTTGCTGATTTTGCTTCTAAATTCAGTGGTGTCTGTTTTAGGCCAACTTGACTATCTTTTCGTAGAATTGTTGGATGAAAATCTTACTCTTGCACAAAGTGCCGTCCCTCTTTCACCCTTGCTAGACACTTTTTCAGGTCTGCTTTCATCTTATCAACCATCCGCAGAAACTCCAAGGTCTTAAATCAGGATATTGAAAACAATACACACTTTACAGAAAGAAAAACTATGAAATGCTTAACACAAGCAAAACTGAGTCATTGTCGTTGATTCATTCAGGTAAGGTTTGATGAATTCAGCATGGGATTAGAATAATATTGTTGGTGATAAAACGCAATGGATGCAGTACATTCATACAGGTATTTATTTTACGTTTCCTTGCATCAGGCCCGAAGTAAATAATTCTTGGGCCCTATTTTTTCTTTCTTAATATTAAAATCGATTAGGAGAAACTGCACTTCGTATGTCATATAATTAAAAACTAATGAAACTTTACTCTCATATTTGTTACACCCTACATAAATGAACAGTCGGTTGCATAGTTAATAGTTAATAATTGTGGTTTAAAAATAATAAAATAAAGGTTTTCATCTACTATATTTTCATAGCAATTGCCTTTAGCAGCTACAAGAGACAATAGCGAGCTCTGATAACTTCCTCGTTCGTTCAACGTCATAACTTATGCCCTTTCGCGTCTACAAACTTCTATCAACTCATTGTAATAATGAAGCTTCGAACTCCATTTATTAAAGTGCAATCCGACAATTAATTCTCTTAGAGCAGCCGAAAATGTGCTTTGACAATTTAGTTGTTAGATAATACTAGGAGGGAAGTGCCGTTTCTGTTATCAAAGATATTACAACAGCTCTTATATCTGCTTCTCAAAGGGCTCTTTAGAACTTACCTGTACATGCGTGATGTGTAGGTACGTATAAAACTTTGTAAAGCGAGGGCCACATCGAACACAGATTTCGGATAAAACGAACATGGTTAATTTGGTTTGGAGTGGTGATTGAATTCGAAACTTTCGCCAATAAATACTATTCAAGAGCAACAAGAGCACAGCCAATCCGGCTTATTTATGCCGTAGATCTATTGTTCGGTGTGCCTAACTAATTTAAACTTTACAGGTTCATTATTAATTGAAGCTCATATTCATCTTTGTATCGGAATTGCCAACATAATTCTCTTAACATATATACAGCAGATAATTTCTGATTACCGCTTAATGGAATAATAGGACTCGGATATAAGAGAAAAATCACTGTTTAAATACTGCCAATTTATTTTCTTTTATTTCAGTTATTTAGTCAAATAAAAACCGAAATCTGTCGAATCAATTGAATTTAACAGGCCTCAGGCGACCGATTCACCTCGGAATATTTTAAAATACAAAACGCGTTAAGATCACATAAATCGAAGTCGGAATCCAATTTACGAAAATCCACTTCCCACCTTTTCCGCAAAAAAAAAATCGCCATCTCCTCTGCCTTTGTGAGGACAAAAGACACCCCATTTACATATATATGGCCCTTATATAAAAGAAATGCGGGATAGTTTCACTGTTTCGTTAGAATCGGATATGTAAAGGTTTGTAAAAGGGAAAGGGGGAAGAGTGGATCTAACCGAGGCCGAAAAGCTACTCGCTCTTGGCATAACCGGCTCATGAATATTTTTTACCAGAACGCCCTCATAAAGGGTCCGATGCGTGTATACCATGCGAAGTCTTGAGCACAAAGCGTGTCAAATGAAGAGTTTGTCACTTGTGACATCAATAACGGGTCTTCGCGGTATGGCCTTTGAGCGTTGCTGTTTTTTTTGAATTTTTGTACGTTGTTTCATTAATGTAGATTTTATTTATTTATCTTTTTCCTTGTTTTGCCTAAAGCACCGTTTTTGGAATGGCCGTAATGGCTACAGATGCTAATGCAGCAATTTAAATACATGTGCCCAGTCTTTATTTGAGTTTGGTCTATTATGGCTTTGTTTGTGTTCCACCACGAAATGCTGAAATACATTTTTTTTTGTATATATATACCTTTAACATATCCTGGGTGCTTTTAGTTGGTGGTTCGTCCATACATAACTTCTAAAACCTTTGAGATAGAGGACAAAAAGTTTGGAAATTAAACATGAACATTTAATTTTTTTCTAAAATCAATAATTCTGTTAGAAGTCAGAAAACATGACTACCTGCATTTTCTAATATTCTCATTCAGAATAACGTTCTAAATATAATCGCATCGATCTTTCTATTTCATCATTGATTTTATAGGGCGTTGTAACAGCTATTGGTAGTGACTATCGTGTGGAAATCCCTGAGTCAAGCTGTAAAATATACACCGAGGTACCTAACATAATACTAAGCAAAATATCATAAATTTTGGTCCGCAAATGGCCCATTTTAGAGATACAGATTGACTTTGATAGGAACTCCTTGGGAAGTATGGAAAATACCGACGTGGCTAATTTAGAAAATAGCTATGTACTTTAGAAAGAAAATATACTACAAAAAAATTAACAAATGACATCTTTATTAGTCTTTGGACGGGGATGGACAGATTGATGTGATCTATACAGACATATTTAAGGCCTTTGATCGCATATATCATTCACTGCTGCCGACTAAAGTCGATATCTTAGGATTTTCACCACCTCTACTTTATTTATTCTGCACGTATTTATGCGATCGGAATCATCAATATGTGACTCTTGGTGGCCACCACTCTCTGCCCTGTTTTCACCACCATCAGGAGTTCCATAAGAAAGCAACCTAGGACCCCTTTTGTTCCTGTTATTTATTACCGATGGTCTGTGCATTGTAAGACTGTCCACGATTGCTATTTGCTGATGATTTGAAAATATATAATGAAATTAAAGCCATTTAGGATTGCTATTATCTTCAACGTCAAATCAATAAACTAGCTGTCTAGTGGTCTGATAACCACCTGGAAATTAACACCTCAAAATGCAATATCTTGACAGTTATATTTACTTATACTTACCATAATGAAGATATCCCACACTGTAACACATTAAAGGATCTAGGTGTAATTTTCGATGCCAAAACGCCAAACTTTTGCAACTCATATCACCAACATTACTGCAGCTGTCGCTAAAATATTAGGATTTTTAATAAGAAATGTGAGTCATTTTTCTATATCGTCTATTATATTTGAAAAGGAGTACCGACCGGAACTTCGTTCAAGAATAAACTAAGTTATATGGGTAATACGGTCTTTAAAATAAAACTGCTAAATAGCCTCAATATTTCGTCATATATTTATGACTTCCTCAGCAGGACATCTACAATATTACAAAGAATATAAACCAATAGTAATAAAATATTTAAAATAATACTTACAAAGTTCAAATATAATAATCAAATTAAACATATTTTAAATTTAGAATTTTTAAAAGTCAAAAAACATTTTTGTGAACAAGGTAATGTTACTATGTATTTTTTAAAATGTTGCAGTAAATATGGTTGAGTTGATTTGTGTCTGTTTTGAAATTAATAGAATTTTGATTACTGTTAATATGAACCATTTCTAGAAATAACCGCTTTTTGTAATTACTTTCAACATCAAGAATTTTAGTATTATCATAATTAAAATTGTGGTCTAAATTTTGAAAATGTAAAGACAAGGCACATGAACGTTTACCTATACGACTATCACTTTTATGTTGGTTATTCTATTCTTTAGCATTTGAGAAGTTTGACCAATATAACAACCTTGACAATCACGACAAGGAATATTATATACCAAATCACTTTGGTCCAGAATTGGTATCTTTCTTTAGTTTTTGTAAAGATTGTTCTTATGGTTGTTATATTATACTTCCCAATTTTGATATTATTAAAATCTTTAAATGTTTATTACTTATTAGTTAAACCTTCTACGAAAGGTAATTATAATATTTAAAAGTGGTAGTTGTATTAGTATTTATATGTTCATGTAGGAATTTGGAGAGTAAATTAATTTGAAAGAATATTTTCAGGGTAGCCGTTATTGGAAAAAATTTTAAATAACTTTTTAAATTGTCGTTAAGAAATCTTGTGTCGCTAATTTGTGAATTCTGTTTTCATAGCAATCACAGTATTATATTTCTGATTTATAGGATGATTAGAGTAAAAGTTAATAAATCTACCAGAAGATGTTGGTTTTTGATACCAATTCTAAAATGATAATGTTATTCTCTGATCTTATAACTTTGGTATCAAGAAAGGTACATAACATATTTATCCAATCAAAGTTTTTGGTACACCAATGGATTCCCCAATTAGTCCAATTTAGGCAATGATCTAGTTATGGATTGGTTTATTAGATGCTGTTATACCTAAATTACCTTTCAAAATTCCATTTTTTTAAATATGTTGATGACATTATTTGTTCAATACCTAATGATAAGGTAGATATTACTTTAAAGATATTTAATTCGTATAATAATCCATTTACAATTCACTGCTGAATTGGAAAATGATTGTGGGAAAATAATTTTAGATTGGTATCAAAAACAACATCTTCTGGTAAGATTTATTAACTTTTTACTCTAATCATCTATAAATCAGAAATATAATACTGTGATTGCTATGAAAACAGAATTACACAAATTAGCGACACAAGATTTCTTAACGACAATTTAAAAAAGTTATTTAAAATTTTTTCCAATAACGGCTACCCTAAAAATATTCTTTCAAAAATTAATTTACTCTCCAAATTCCTTACATGAACATATAAATACTAATACAACTACCACTTTTTAAATATTATAAATTACCTTTCGTAGAAGGTTTAACTAATAAGTAATAAAACATTTTAAAGATTTAATAATATCAAAATTGCGAAGTATAAATATAACAACCATAAGAACAATCTTTACAAAAACTAAAGACAAGATACCAATTCTGGACCAAAGTGATTTGGTATATAATATTCCTTGTCGTGATTGTCAAGGTTGTTATATTGGTCAAACTTCTCAAATGCTAAAGAATAGAATAACCCAACATAAAAGTGATAGTCGTATAGGTAAACGTTCATGTGCCTTGTCTTTACATTTTCAAAATTTAGACCACAATTTTAATTATGATAATACTAAAATTCTTGATGTTGAAAGTAATTACAAAAAGCGGTTATTTCTAGAAATGGTTCATATTAACAGTAATCAAAATTCTATTAATTTCAAAACAGACACAAATCAACTCAACCATATTTACTGCAACATTTTAAAAAATACATAGTAACATTACCTTGTTCACAAAAATGTTTTTTGACTTTTAAAAATTCTAAATTTAAAATATGTTTAATTTGATTATTATATTTGAACTTTGTAAGTATTATTTTAAATATTTTATTACTATTGGTTCATATTCTTTGTAATATTGTAGATGTCCTCCTGAGGAAGTCATAAATATATGACGAAATATTGAGGCTATTTAGCGTTTTATTTTAAAGACCGTATTACCGCATGATAACTTAGTTTATTCTCTCGTCTATTTTAGCTTATATGATTATGCGTACTGCTATGGTTTTGAAACTGCCGTAAGACAAATACAACCTTTTACACTGAGGTGTATTTTAAGTTGCAATATTTGGTTGTTGTGAATTTATTTGTCTGAACAGCTGATTTTCATTTAACAGAATTTTCACAATTTTGTTTGTTTTGAATAAGTTTAGTTTAAGCGTTTAATTGTATGAATTTTTAATTATGTAATGTTAAGGTTTTTTTTAATTAAATCCAGTTTATTCAACATGTTCGCTTTGTGGCTGATTTAATGCGTATTCTAATGTATTATTGTCATTGTTAATGAACTACGTCTGCATTGGTATGATTTTTGAGGAGGGATTTTGGTAAGAACAACTTATTGTAGGTTTTTGTTATGGACTTCCTTGTGCGACTATTGACGTGAGTTAGACATAATTTCTTTATCATTGTCGCCTTTTGTTATTCATTATGTAAATTGATCTGTTAATTGTATTATTCTTCTTAATTTATAGTCAATCAAGAAATTCTTTATTGTTAATATGCTATGTATTAAAGTGTGCACTTTGTAGATATAAGATCAATTATTATTTTTTGTTTAGGGAGATTTATTTTAGTTTTTTCTCTCGTTTATATTTAGAGTTAATTTTTCTGTCAATCTTTTTTTGCTGTATCTTTTTTAATTTTTTTATCACCTCGTCTGGGTGAGTGGAAGCTTTGCTCTTTCATTTAGTTTTTTCATTTTTTGTAAATTTCTAGCATTTGTCCACGTTTAGAGTATTTTAACTTGTGAAACCACGTGGATAGAAATATGACGAAATATTGAGGCTATTTAGCAGTTTTATTTTAAAGACCGTATTACCCATATAACTTAGTTTATTCTTCGTCTATTATACTTATATATTATGCGTACTGCTATGGTTTTGAACTCCGTAAACAATACAACCCTTTTACCACTGAGGTGTATTTTAAGTTGCATATTTTGGTTGTTGTGATTTATTTGTCTGAACAGCTGATTTTCAATTTACCAGAATTTTCACAATTTTGTTTTGTTTTGAATAAGTTTAGTTTAAGCGTTTATTGTATGATTTTAATTATGTAATGTTAAGGTTTTTTTTAATTAATCCAGTTATTCAAATGTTCGCTTGTGCTGATTTAATGCGTATTCTATTTATTATTGTCATTGTAATGAACTACGTCTGCATTGTATGATTTTTGAGAGAGGGATTTTTGTAAGAAAAACTATTGTAGGTTTTTGTTATGGACTTCCTTGTACGACTATTGACGTGAGTAGACATATTTCTTTTATCATTGTCGCCTTTTTGTTATTCATTTTGTATTGATGTTTAATTGTATATTCTTCTTTAATTATAGTCAATCAAGGAATTTTTATTGTAATAATTGCTAATGTATTAAAGTGTGCACTTTGTAGATATAAGATCAATTATTATTTTTTGTTTAGGGAGATTTATTTTAGTTTTTTCTCTCGTTTATATTTAGAGTTAATTTTTCTGTCAATCTTTTTTTGCTGTATCTTTTTTAATTTTTTTATCACCTCGTCTGGGTGAGTGGAAGCTTTGCTCTTTCATTTAGTTTTTTCATTTTTTGTAAATTTCTAGCATTTGTCCACGTTTAGAGTATTTTAACTTGTGAAACCACGTGGATAGAAATTCAAAGGTTTTTGGTTAGATTGAATAAAATAATAATAAAAAAAAATAAACGTTCTTCTAAAACAACTTGTATTTGATCGTACCGATAAAACTAATGGCTATGAACTGTGCGTCTGTTTATACTGTACTGTTTTATAACATAAATAATGTTTTTTATGTCATAATTTTTTTCTATCAGTAACCAGCAAATGTGGGATTCTAAAATAAAATCACATTTTAGTAGTTATTAATCTAAATACTATCGTTGAATAGAAGTGTATTTGGAAAATTTGACGTGATAGTCGCAGTACCGAAAAGACTTCAAAATTTGTAATATCACTTAAACAACAGCCTTTATGTTTTTTTTCCATTTTTATTTAACAGTCATTCACACAAAAATTTATAATAAATTAAAACTTTATAAAATTCAATACCATGTACCAAGCTATTTTAGAAAAATATTTATATTAGCCAATTATATGCACAGATCCATTTTACTAGGTTTAATATAAAAACAGTCAAATAGCATTTTGTAATATTAGCCATTTTTTATTAACTGGCTCCAAAAAACACGTAATTCTAATTTGGCGAAACAGTAGCTGGCAATCCACATTTAAATAGTAGGGTCATTGAAAGAGTTTTTCGCTCATATTCCCAAAATAGGGAACCAAGCTAATAATGGGCCTCATTGGGGGTGATTTCCTGTTGTATGGCACCAGTTAATTCGATGTTGCTTCTTAAGGAAAATGTTTGATTTAATGATTTGTTTTAAATTGCCACAATTTTATTGCTAAACAGAGCAAAGCCTAATGAGCCTAAAAAAAATTCATGAAAATTAAAAGTATGTATATGTAATTGCAAAAATAATAATGCCAAAGACAAATGGAAAATAATGGTATATATGTAATAAATAATTACAATGAGAGTAAAAATAATGACAACGATACAATGAAAAATTATATTCTGAAGGTCAATAAAGACAAATTACCCTGACTTCCGATTTAACTCACCATAACAAGATTTGTATGCAGGATTACCTTCCATAATATTAGTTCTAGGCGATAGGAACAGAATGTAGATTCATATATAAGTGTTTAAACTATGGCACAAGAAACGGCATAAGTTCAAGCAAAAATGCGAAGTCGCCCAAGAAGCAGACATTTCTGTATTTTTAACCATTCTAGTATTTAATTTGTTCTATGGAATATTCACCATCCAGATAGCAGAAAAGAAATTTCGAAATTTTATAACTACCTATGATCAAGGGGTAGGTGTCAAAACCTATAAGGAATATTTACATTGAGACACGCATATTCAGATTAATCGGTACATAACCAAGGGAACAACCTTGAGTGTGCAGCTGTGTTTTGTAAAATATTTAGAAATTCGTACCTCAATATTCAATAAATATAACAATGTATTCCATCCAAGTTATGTCAAAATCACATATCATTTCTGGAATCTTTAAGTTCAGAAGGTAATTTTAATTTGATTTTGTTAACCTGAGGATATAGGGGAATGATTATATCATGCACTTTTATCCATTAGTAATTATGTAAAATCAATCTTATTGCTAACTGATTTACACTACTATCTAATTTAATTAATGCCTGGTTGCGGCAAAATAAATAAGAAACAAATACAATCAACATAAAAGGAACAGATTTAATGGAAGCTACATTGATCGGCTGTGCTGTAACTCTGATTTACGCTAGGCTAAACCTTTACACATTCAATCAATCGTTAATAACAAGTTCAGCAACTTTAAGTTCTTAGGTGGCAGAGCGTGACGCCTTTCCTTTCTACTCTATTGCGTAGGGAATTCATTAATCAATCCCACATGGCGGATTTTTGCGCGAAAACTTTGTATTTGCATACATATCTAAATCTCTTCTATACATATAAAGATTCAGAGCCATTGATCTTGCGAATGGAAAACGGCGCATACGTTTAAAAATGTATTTCTGTCTGAACCAGCTACACAATTATTTTTTTTTTTTGCTTGTATAACTACCTGGAAAATAATTATTTTTGCAAAGCATGCGAGCACGCGTACTTCTTTTGCCCCTTCAAGCAGATCAAGTTTCGCTAATGAGGAAAATCTCAACAATACGTTTCGTTGGAGGGCGCGGTACGCCGAAAGACATATATCCTTCTTAGTGGTAAATACATGACATCTAGGATTACACGACATCGAAGTCCTTATGTACAGAAAAGTCTGGCCTTCATTACTGCGTATGCCAAACGAGATCTTCAACATGTAATGGGCGGAATCTTTGTCGGTGTTCCTATTTTGCCCTAGTAACGAAAATAAGATTGGAAGGAACACAATTTTTCTTTTGGGTAATTCGTTGGCGCCTAGTGAAAAATGCATAATTTTCAGTAATCGTATTGATAACCGCTTTATCAAAAGAAAAAAAAAAACATGCATATACGACTAATGAGCTTGTTACGGCAGACATATTTGCGTATTTATAGAATACGCATGTATGTTTGTACATAACTATCAAAGTGAATAAAATTTAAATATCATTTCAATCTTCATCTTCGAAAAGCTGTGTGGTTAAAAGAAAAAAAATATGTTAGTAGATTGACTGATCTGAAGGAAACAGGGAAGGATCTAATGAACAAAAGCGTTATTAGATTATAAAAGAGAATAGCGAATAAGGCAGCTGATTATGGATGCGGATAAAAAGGCGAAGAAGTAGGGACAGTGGGAGGAACCGTTTGGGCTGGTGATGATTGAAAGTGATTCTTTTTTTTTTTTCATTAATCCGCAGTCCTTAAAGAAGTTTTAGGTTGTCTCTAGGGTTTAATTTCTTTTCAGATAGACAATGTGCCAGGGCAAAATTTAATTTATATGTGGATGAATAATTGAATGAGAATTTAAGATGGAAATCTTATTAATATTGTGAAAATATTTGCTAAATTTTCTATCTATAACTGCAGTATTTGTCTATATAAAGTAAAAAAGGGAATACTTGTAGGTCCCAGAATAATACAACTAAACATTCGTTAATTAACTATCTCTAATTAACGTAATTAGGTCAAATTAAAATGTGGGTAATACTCGATAATTTATTAGCATACACTTGATAGTTTCACTTGACCAGAGATCATCACGTGCTACTCGTCGACCCCATACCATTATACGGAGAATTCGTATATATATATATATTTAACATGTTGATGAATGTGAAATCTCATTAATATCCTGAAAATATTTGCTGTCTTCGATCTATATCTATAATATTTGTCTATCAAGAATAACAATAATTGACGGTAAGCCACTAAACATGCGTCAATCAACTAACAGTAATTAATATAATTAGGTCTATAAATAATTAAGTTTATACCAAATTATGCCGTTTATACACATGTGTATGCTAATATCGACCGAGTGTTAGACACGTTTTAATTTGACCTAATTACATATTTATTTAGCGT